>LPNX011113746.1:97856-269259 GCA_001517045.1 Pseudotsuga menziesii | reverse complement strand
TAAATCCATGTCTTTCTAGAAAAATCATCAATAAAAGAAACATAGTATGCATACTCGCTTAGTGAGTTTGATGACATTGGACCGCATACATCGGAGTGGATGATTTCTAGAATTCCTTTGGCTTTGCTTTTGCTGCTAGGAAATATCTTCTTTGTTTTCTTCCCTTTCGCACATCTTTTGCAAACTCCATCATGCTTTGTTTGGAATGCAATAGGTAGTGCTCTGTAGTGCACATGTGCAAGCCTTCTATGCCAAAGCTCATTTGGCTCTACCGTATCATGGATCAAGGCTTGTTCTGGATGACCCTTCAATTTGTACAAGCCTCCTTCTTGTTCTCCAATCACTACCGCATCATCAATTTTCTTTCCTTTTGGCCACATGATGACTTGACCATCGATGAATGCAACCCACATTCCTTTTGCATCCAAGGCTGAAATGGATAGAATATTCTTCTTAAGTCCTGGATCAAACAATACTTCTTTCATTGTTAGAGACTTACTAGAGTCTAGCTTGTATGAAGATTCCCCACTACCTTTTATTGGATATTGGTAGTCATCTCCTAGTTTCACCTTGTGAGGTGATTCATGTTTGATAGTCTTACAAAGGATTCCTTGAATCCCATCATATGTTTGGAAGCCCCACTATCTATAAGCCAATCATCATTTCCATGAGTAATGTTACCTGTGAGAGCTGATATCAGAACATATTCATCCTTGCTTGAAGAATCTTCACTTTCATATATGGATCTCTTTCTGGATGGTTCATCATCCTCTGCAGCATGAGCATGATGTCTTCTTTGGCCTCGTCTCCCTCTGAAAATGGAACCTCTATACTCATGTAGGTGTCCAATCCAGTTTCTTCAGAGAGAGCAAATACTTCTATGCTTGGAAGTTGTCAACTTAACCAAGCTTATCATCAAGCTATTGTGATAGATCATATTGAAATGAGAACCTCAAATGGAAATACAACAGATTAGATCTTACCGATTTGAGGTGTCCGTCCTTGTCCCAGAGTTCGCTGATCTAGGGTTTGTCGCAGAAACCCTAATTTTCAAAACTTGGAAACTTCTAGATCTGATTGGACAAACAGATAGATCTCTTCAAATGGAGCTGTCCAATGTACTCCTTTTCTGAAAACAATGGAGGGAAGCTCCCGAAACAGGAAGCCCTAATTTACTGATTTCTTCTGCAGAAATGCCTGTTACTGTTTCTATAATATATCCGAAATTACTGATCCTCTATGTCTGAAATTTCTCACTGAGGTAACCTAGAATGTCCCGGATCCAACACCATATTTTTAATCAGAATTGGTTTCACCATTTGGTATTTATGATCCTTTTCCCAAGGTGACCTGTTACAGGATTGTTCAGAACAACGAAGTTGTACGGCATGCCACGTGTCACTGGTTCATCTTCTGAGTCTGATATTCGGACCACCAAAATTAAATTCCGTTCCCTTTCTGGAACATCTTCAGGAATTATATTTTGACCTTTGTAGCTCAGTATATTGTAGATCTCCCCAGATGTCCTGTTCAGGGATGAATTCTGGAAGAGGCTGGAACCCTAACTTGGAGAGATCATATCTCCTGGATTACAGATAATATGAGTCTGATTTTTGGACACAGGCTTCATCAATATGTTTTATTTGGCCCCTACAATTTTCAGCTTCTGATACATCACCAATCGTGGAATATAGCGACTGTACCAAAAATTAGCAGTTTTAGTATTTAGGGTTTCTCCTAGCTCAGGGTCAAACTAGGGTTTGACTTTCCTGGAGTTTTACCCAACCAAATTTCTTGATCCAGGTCTCTAAAATTCGGTTTTGATGAGGAGAATAACTCTATTCTGGTCTCACTCAAAAATTCATCTTCTATAGAAAGCCCTAATTTCCACATCAAAGACTGAAAATGCTCGGAATCAAATTCCGCTTCGACAGAAAGATGTGCCCTTCAATGGGGATTCATCTTAGCATACTTTTGCTGAAAATATGTGGAGGAAGATCTAAAAAATAGGAAGCCCTAGTTCCTGTATCTGCACAATGTCTTCTTCTCAGGTTAGCTCTGATACCATGTTAGTTTTTCATCACATTTAAGCTAGCATTATGATCTTAGGATCTTTTCACTAAGAGAATAACAAGCACGACAATAAAACACAAGCACATCACAAGAGACAAGAGACACAAAGAGTTTTCCTTGGGGAAAATATAAAGGAGAAAACCCCGCAACTTCCTCTAAGATAGAATCAACAGCAAAACAGTAAGAGATCTCCCAAAATAGCAGTAGTCTTCTGTCTTCTGTCTAGTCCCAAAATTTCCTTCTCCAGTAGTGCACCACATTTGGGAGAGCAAGTGATATATTTCACAAGTGATAAATAGAGAGACTCTCACTCTCTATTTATATTCATCCGTTGACTTGAATTGCCTTTTCACACGTAGGCTCAACCTAATAATTACTACTCGAGCCTACACCTTAATTAGTGTATAATAACTCAAGTGCCCCGAAACTATGGGGACTTACCTAATGACTTGATATGACTTGATTACATTATTAATCCTCCCGATCGGAACATCGGGGCATGACCACATGACTCAAATACATAATAGAGACATCCCGAAATAAACATCGAGTTACAATATATAAGATACATAGAAGAATACATTCCGAAGTTACATATACATCAACACTTGAGAAATGTCTTGCAGCCAGTTTGTAAATGCCCGTTGGACTGATAAAATTCCCATGCTACCTTATAAAATTCTTATAGGCGTCAAACATATGCATGCATGTCCAGACAAATTCCTGCATAAATGCACAAAAGGTTTAAAAATTCCTACAGGAACCCATAGCAATAGATGAAGTAAAATACAAGAATAAATTAGTTACAATATTTTTGCAGAAATCTACATTTGTGAGATATTACTTTTCATCGATTCTGAATATATATTTGTGACAAATTAGATATCTTGAGATGTACAAACCATCAAGGTTTCAGGGGGAGCCATTAGTCTACATATTTATATGGGGCGGATTATGGTGAGATAAAGACAAGAAAATAAAGTGAAGCATAATTGTGTTGTTTTCATCGATGCATGCTTACCTTTTATGAATTTACTAAATGACTATTGGTACATTCATTATGCAGGCATGTCCTTAAATGTCAGAGGAATTTCAATGATAAAGTTAAAAACTTGACAGGTACAACTAAATTAAAGGTGTTATGGAAATCCTGAGCTTATAAAGATATTCTCCAACTATATTGTACGACCACTTGGATGGAGAATTCCCATGATAGGTACAACGATAAAGGAAAAAAGATGTTGATGACAAAGGATGATGACATTGCAAAAAGGAATATAAAGGTTGATGACATGGAAAAAATGACAAGATAGTTTGAACATCATATCAACGTGAGGGTAGTTTACCTGAATTTATGAACTGTATGTGGTCATACATCTCATGTGTCTCATACAAAGAGTGGAGACTCATAATCATGATCACTGGATAAGAAATATCATGTGATCATTTCATCTTTTTCAGGTTAACTCAGAAAGGGGTGTCCAACCCCTTGAGGATAACCATAGTCCTAAAAATATGTCACACATATTCAAAAATAAGATATGTAAGAAAACTAAACAAACATTTTACATATAAATTGTAAAAAGAACAAATATAGGTATATTAATTGTTTTAATCAACACAATACTATCAAATATAGAGTTTCATTAATAATCATTAAAGTAATGAAAACAAAAACATTAATAACCATAATCATTTAAATGCTACAATATTGGACAATACTTAAGTTGGGGAGACGTGGGTGAATCAATATTGTTACCTTTTTAATAATTTTAACCACTTTTAAAATAATAAATAACAAATAGAATAATCAATATAAAGAGAAACAAAATTTATCGTGGAAGCCCAACTGCTAAAAACAACAAATACTTTCTATAAATTCAAAATTACATTTTTGATCAGTTTTAGTAATTTCAAAAATATCTTATAGCTTATACTTATGCCAATACAAAGTGCCCAGTCTATGTAAAAAATGTATCCTACATCCCATCATCAAAGGTTGTACAAAATCAAGCCTCAATCCGACACCAAAAATACATTCCACGTAGTGAAAAGAAGCACATAATGAGCCTTGAAGGCTTATCCAAGGAAGCACCTAGGGGGTAAACTAAAAATACCTCCGAACTAAGGAATTTATATGCCATGAAAACAAGTCATCCAAAAGAGAATTCAGTAGAGAATAGTCAGAAGCTAAAAAAAATTGAATCTTTTCTAAGAAAGATGAGTAAGCCACATCAATTATGTTGAATAACACAACTTAAAAAAACATGATGGTATCGCTCCCAATAGACTCTCCATCCAACATCTTAATATTGGAGAGTTTTCCCATCTCAAGAGAAAGTGCTTCCTTGGATAAAACATCAACACTCATAATGTGCTCCCTGTAAATGTGTTGAAATTATTCTTGATAGTGGATGTATCCCTAGGCATGAAAATGAAATCCCTCCCATACTCATAGCTCCCCCCCAAAAAAGAAATCACCCTAGTTCACAATACCTTCATACATTCACCCACTATTTTGTTTTTTCATGGTGTAGTATGGCATTTGACAATGCCATAGGAAATAATAACCACAAGATGATATTTATTAAGCATCCTTGTGTGCCAAACTTCGAAATGGTCACCATATTACACTCTTATGACAAATATTTTTCAAGAAAGGGTCTATTGATGATGACGTTCTTTATTATGTTCTCTATGATGACGATGATGGACATAAAGACAATGATCATGATAATCTTGTTGACTATGGTGACAAAAATAATTAATTAACTTAAAAAAAAAACTATCCATCATACCTTCCCCCTGTCGTGACAACGGAATTTTACATCTTTCACTTACCTTACCCACAATCTAGAACCAAGGTTGCAGAGGGTTTTCCAAGGTTGCAGATGAGGCTTTTCAGTTACCCCACCCACGAGCTAGGCCTGAGGTCACAGAGGAGGTTCCAAGGTTGCATAGGAGGAAAATATTTTTTTTTAGCGAACCCATTACTTGACATAACCATAAAGCTAGCTTGTGAGTGTGGTGAAACCCTTAAGTTGTACGTCAACTGTAAATAGCAAAAGATTAGATCTTACCAATTTGAGGTGTTCATCCTTGTTCCGGAGCTGAGTGATCTAGGGTTTGTCAGAGAAACCCTAATTTTCAAAAAATTGGATTCTTTCACATATGGATGGATAGAAATATGGCCTCTTCAAGGTGAGATTTCCAATGTACTCCTTTTCTAAAAACAATGGATTGGAGCTCTCGGAATAGGAAGCCCTAGTTTTCCAATTCCGTCTTCAGAAATTCCCGATATTGTTTCTGCGGTATCTCTGAAAGTACTATTCCTCTATGTATGAAATTTCATACTAAGGTAGCTTCATGTGTCCTCTTTTGAACACCATGGGTTTGAGCAGAATTAGTTTCACCAATTGAGACTTATGAGAGTTTTCCCAAGGTGACTTATTTCAGGACTTTTTAGCATATAGAACTTGGATAGACTTCCACATGTCACTGTTTCACCTTCAGGGCCTGAAAATTTTACCACCCAAATTAAATTCCATTCCCTATCTATAACATCTTTCTAAATTCCATTTGGACCTTCGTAGCCCGAGATATAGAAATTTTCCCTAGGTGTCATGTTTAGGGATGAATCCTGAAAGGGGATGGAACCTTGATTTGGAGGAATCATATCTCCCACAATATAGTGAATCTCAGGTTGCAATTTTAACACAGGGTACATTCATTATACAGGCATGTCCTTAAATGTCAGAGGAATTTCAATGATAAAGTTAAAAACTTGACAGATACAACTAAAGTAAAGGTGTTATGGGAATCCTGAGCTTATAAAGATATTCTCCAACTATATTGTACAACCACTTGGATGGAGGATTCCCATGACAGGTACAACAATAAAGGAAAAAATATGTTGATGACAAAGGATGATGACATTGCAAAAAGGAATATAAAGGTTGATGACAAAGGATGATGACATGGAAAAAATGACAAGATAGTTTGGACAGCATATCAACGTGAGGGTAGGTTACCCGAATTTATGAATTGTATGTGGTCAAACGTCTCATGTGTCTCATACAAAGAGTGGAGACTCATAATCATGATCACTGGATAAGGAATATCATGTGATCATTTCATCTTTTTCAGGTTAACTCAGAAAGGGGTGTCCAACCCCTTGAGGATAACCATAGTCCTAAGAAGATGTCACACATATTCAAAAATAAGATATGCAAGAAAACTAAACAAACATTTTGCATATAAATTGTAAAAAGAACAAATATAGGCATATTAATTTTTTTAATCAACACAATACTATCAAATATAGAGTTTATTTAATAATCATTAATGTAATGAAAAAAAAACATTAATAACCATAATCATTTAAATGCTACAATATTGGACAATACTTAAGGGGGGGAGACGTGGGTGAATCAATATTGTTACCTTTTTAATAATTTTGACCACTTTTAAAATAATAAATAACAAATAGAATAATCAAGATACAGAGAACAAAAATTTATCGTGGAAGCCCAACTGGAAAAAACAACAAACACTTTCCTTTAAATTCAAAATTACATTTTTTATCAGTTTTAGTAATTTCAAAAATATCTTATAGCTTATACTTATGCCAATACAAAGTGCCCAGTCTATGTAAAAAATGTATCCTACATACCATCATCAAAGGTTGTACAAAATCAAGCCTCAATCCAACACCAAAAAGACATTCCACGTAGTGAAAAGAAGCACATAATGAGCCTTGAAGGCTTATCCAAGGAAGCATCTAGGGGGTAAACTAAAAATACCTCCGAACTAAGGCATTTATATGCCATGAAAACAAGTCATCCAAAGGAGAATTCAGTAGAGAATAGTCAAAACCTCAAAAAAAATTGAATCTTTTCTAAGAAAGATGAGTAAGCCACATCAAGTATGTTGAATAACATAACTTAAAAAAACATGATGGTATCGCTCCCAATAGACTCTCCATCCAACATCTTAATATTGGAGAGTTTTCCCATCTCAAAAGAAAGTGCTTCCTTGGATAAAACATCAACACTCATATTGTGCTCCCTGTAAATGTGTTGAAATTATTCTTGATAGTGGATGTATCCCTAGGCATGAAAACAAAACCCCTCCCATACTCATAGCTCCCCCCCAAAAAGAAACCACCCTAGTTCATAATACCTTCATACATTCACCCACTATTTTGTTTTTCCATGGTGTAGTATGGCTTTTGACAATGGCATAGGAAATAAGAACCACAAGATGATATTTATTAAGCATGCTTGTGTGCCAAACTTCGAAATGGTCACCATATTACACTCTTATGATAAATATTTTTCAAGAAAGGGTCTATTGATGATGATGTTCTCTATTATGTTCTCTATGATGACGAGGATGAACATAAATACAATGATCATGATAATCTTCTTGACTATGGTGACAATAATAATTAATAAACATTATAAAAAAACTATCCATCATGCCTTCCCCCTGTCGTGACAATGAAATTTTACATATTTCACTTACCTTACCCACAATATAGGACCAAGGTTTCAGAGGGTTTTCCAAGGTTGCAAATGAGGTTTTTCAGTTACCAAACCCATGAGCTAGGACTGAAGTCACAAAGGAGGTTCCAATGTTGCATAGGAGGAAAATGTTTTTTTTAAGCGAACCCCTTCCTTGACATAACCATAAAGCTAGCTTCTGAGGGTGGAGAAACCCTTAAGCTGCACCAGGCATAGATCAATTTCTTGTTTGAATCAATGTTTATGGTACGAGTTCTTTCTACATATTGCTCTTTATTGGGTGGGAATGGGGCTTCATCTCAATTTTAATGGTATCCCAGCTTTGGGGGTTTTCTATCCTCAAGGTTGTACACCCCCTTCATCTCCAAAATATACGTAGAGGGACATTGGAAGAGTGATATCGAGACCCATAAGCAAAGGTGAAGGTCAGTAAGGCATCAGGAAAAGCATAGGCTAAGGCAAATATAGGACCAGGTGGTTAAAAACCAGTAGTAGATCTAGTATAAGTATATTTTTTCTTTGTAGATATGTCTTCAGTAAGTCATTTTCTTTCATTTAATCCATTAACTCATTTTCTAGAGGAAGATATAATTCTTTCTGTGTATGAGAGTTTCTCCTTTATGCCCTCCATAAATTGCAGCTGAGGTTTTATTCATAGATACATTTAGGATTGTCTCCTCAATTCCCTCCATAGGTTGCGTAGGATGGATGGTTTTATACAAAAAATACTTCACCTACTTTGTATCAACCCTGCTTCTAGGTATAACTATGAGTTAGTGAAATATTTTCAAGACATTTAAAGCCCACACTTAATGGACATAATGATCACAAGTATTGCATTATCCATGCAAGACTAAGATAAAATTCACGCAGCTAGTTAAATATTCCCATAGGGTAATATATAAATTCCCATTGAACCCAAAAAGACATGAAATAGAGGTGGAAAGATTCCTGCATGAGGTGTTGAAATTCCAGAAGATGATTAAAATGCTCGTGACATGTAAGGACATGCCTACATAAATATGCTAGCACCCACACATGAAGACTATATGCCCGTGACAGGTAAGGACATGCCCGCATAAATAATGTATCGACATTCATCTAGTAAATTCATAAAGGCTAATAATGCGCCAATGACAACATCACATTACTGCTTCACATTATTTCATTTTCTTTATCCAACCATATTGCTACCCTATCAACCCTGCTTTCAGGTATAACTCTCAGTTAGTGAAATATTTTGAAGACATTTAAATCTCACACTTAATGTACATAATGCACACAAGTATTACATTATCCATTGAAGAATAAGATAAAATTTCAGCATCTAGTTAAACATGCCCATAGGGTAACAGATAAATTCTCGTTGAACCCCAAAATAAATGAAATAGAGGTGGAAAGATTCCCACATGAAAATCATTGAAATTCCAGTAGATCATTGAAATTCATGTGACATGTAAGGACATGCCTGCATAAATATGAAAGCACCCATAAATGAATACTATATTCCCATGACATGTAAGGACATGCCCGCATAATGAATCTATCAATAGTCATCTAGTAAATTCACAAAAGGTAAGCATGCCTCAATGAAAACATCACAATGCTGCTTCACTTTACTTCCTTTTATTTATCTAACCATATTCAACTTATTGTGCAGTTTTGTGTGCAGTTTTTTGGACCTACGTGCATATGTTTGAGGAATGTGAGAATTTTATATGGTAGTGTGGGAATTTTATTAGTCCAATGGGTATTTTCAAACTAGATACAGGAATTTCTCAAGAGGATGCGAACATTTTTCCAAGTCAACTGCTAATCCAATTTGGAGAATTGATGTAAATGTATTCTGCAACTTAAATGTGGGCATATTTAACTAGCTACGGGCATTTTTAGTGCACCTATGATGCCATGATCAAGAATACAATTTAAACAAATCAAGGATTTATGGTAATATATTACAATATAGTTGAATAATATCTTTATAAGATCAAGCTTCCCATAACAGCTTTACTTTAGGTGTATGTTTCAAGTGTTTAAATTTATCATTGAAATGCATATGACATCTAAGGACATGCCCGCAAAATGAATGTATGAATAGTCATCTAGTAATTTCATAAAAATGCAATACCCCATTATTTAATAATTGCTATTTTGTTGGAAAATATCTTGAATAATTATTATTCTTTGATAGGAAGGTCAAGAATAATTTTTTTTTGTAATAAAACATTTCTTATTAATAAAATTTGTTGAAGGAGAACACAAGTGGAAATAGCTGTTGAAAGAGTGTTTGCTGACACACAAGCAATAAATTACAAGTGGATGATACCAATGAGTGAGAACTCGAGATGCAGGAGGCATCATCCCCAAAAATCAGGTATGCGCTCCTATTTGAGTTGTTGAAGAGAAGGAGGCTCATAAATGACCAAGTCCTGGGTAAAATACTATTTAAGAGTATGTCCATGAGCAGTAGGAGGATGGCATTGGACAAGGATTAACATATTTATAATGCAAGAGATTGCACATTAAGATATTTTTCTCTGATGGTTTAGAAAATAGGCTTGGGGGTTCTAGAGAAAGTAAATTGGCTTCTCTGGGAGTTCGTTGGGAAGAACAGCTTCTCCACTCGTTTTTTCCCAACATTGGTGCCAAGTTCCTACTATGTTTTTTGTTATGACTAATTCTAGTTACCGTAGGATGTGTATGTGAAATATATGTACAATTACATATCCAGATAATAAGATTATGTATTTTGTAGAAAAAATATCTCTTTTCTTTGAAGTATCATATATTTGTAGTAATTCTATTACTATAAGAAATTAGTATTTTGTCATGAGAAAAATTTACTAAGTTCTGACTGTGATAAGTCTGTTAATGGTTTCAAAATCAATACTTGAATGATTAGAATTGATGATTATGTATACAATGGATGAAATACGCTATTTCAAACCTCTTCCTACATTTAATGGTGTTTCCCAGTCTGTATCTTTTCTACTAAATCTTCATTGTTTAGATTTCTCAATTTGAGAATGTTGTTGAATTGATAATGTTGATTCTGGTGTCGATCCATGAGTTTCTTAGTTTCTTATGAGAACACCTCCAATTTTTCTATCAAAATCCGATTCCCAAGCTCCTTGGTGATAGTCTTTAGTTATGATTGTCACTAGTTTTTAGTCCGGTTCTAAACTTGGTAGATATGCTATTTCTAACCCCACCTGACCAATGGTCCCAAAAGCATCCAACCAAGAACGGATTCAAATCCGTTTTGGATCCAATTTCATAAATGATTTCACTCCCATCTCAATATTTTAACTACCTTGGTAGTTCACCAATGAAATGATTGAAGGGTCATCAAATCTAGATCAACAGTGGACTTCAATGGTCATAGGGCAGAATGCATAAATTATTGTGCTCGTAAGGTTTTTCTTTGACCGTGCTAGTTCACCCAATGAAATATATCTCAGTCATTGATCGAATATCATGATCGTCCACATCCATTGATCTCGATCTTATTCTTCACGTTTTACTTTCTAATTTTCTTATCCTCTGTGTTTGAAACTGATTGGATATTCTCCTATGTTTTTCCTGAATGTATCAATTTATGTAAATATTTGTTTACTTCTACTTTTCAAAATTGGATTGTTGATTGATCTAATAATGCTGGTTATTGTTTAGCTCTTTATCTTTTCTATTTTTTGAATGCAAATATTTGTGTAGGGGGGGAACCTTATTTCACAGTTTGAATGCATAACTAACCTAGAGTTGTCTAGTTTTAAATATTATGTACAGAGGATATGAATTCAAGAAGGGTTACTTCTTTTCTTTAAACTCTATATTTCACTTAACATACTGTAAAAAAAACCCCAAGTTAGACCAGAAACCCTTAAATCTGTAAGGTCAAACGTTGGTCCACAAGACTAGAATACTAACATTCCATATCTAATATGCAACGAGATCAACAGTTCACCGAAGCGCGCAAGGACGGATTTGCAGAAGTTCCGAATTATTGAAAGGAAACTCGATTTCTGCAATCCGCAAGGTTAGACATTGATTCCCAAAAGTAGAAGATCAAAGGTCAAGATCTAATCTGCAAAGAAGATTAATGGATGATAATAGTCGAGGAGGCTTCATTCTTGAATCCCTAAAGGAAAGATCAATGGTCCATATTTAATCCACAAAGAATATCAATCGCTAATAATAGTTGCAGAGGCTTCATTCTAGAATCCCCAAAGGAATTAGATCAACGGTTTATAGAAGTTCTAGAAGGAAGAAGGTGGAAAGTCAAGGATTAAGCTGCATAAAGGTTGAGTGTCTAATTTCTAAGTTCTATAGTGGACGGGAAGAAGGAAAAATGCACAGAGTCAAGGATTAAGTTACCGGAAGGTTGAGTTTCTGATTTCGGAGTGGAAAGGTGGAAGGAGAGGTTGGGTTCTTGATTCCCAAGTTCTGCAGCGGAAAGGAAGGAAGGCAGAATGCGGAAGGTAGAGGATTAAGCTAATGGAACTTGGAGTTTTTGAGATTTGATTTCCATGTCAAATACATATCGATATTCAAGGTTGTTCCTGCAAGGGTCAATAGTGTGGAAAGCATTTGCACAATGCGGAAGGTGGAAAGTGGTAAATGAAAGTATCGAGTTGTTGGTTTTTTGACTTTCGAGTTCCATAGCAAAACGTAGAAGGTGAAAAACTCAATTTAGTATGCAAATGTATATTGTGGTGGAATAATTTATTTTTCAATGGTGGGATGACTGTTACAGTGGTCCTTATGCCTGAGAATGATTGTACAAGGATGAATTTGACCATTAAATATGGCCAGGGTGTCTTTTTATTTGTTTTTTCTCATAACCCGTTGGGTATTTTATTAATATTTCTGAATATTTATGGATATATAATTTTTTTTTTGAGGTATGTTACATCTGGTATTAGAGCATGGTTTCTACACTAGGACTAAATAGGCTCAACAAAAAACTACTATAGAAAACAAAAACTAAGTCATGTTTATTTTGTCTTGAAAATTCTTTTAAACAGAAAAGAGAAGTGCAAATATATTTTGCAAGAGATATGGAAGATGTGGGAATTTCTCCAGAAGAGGAACGTTTCCCAGAACAACCTTTAAATGAAGAGGGTAATCCAAGGGATGGAGAGTTCTGGGTAGATCTAAATTAAATTAAGGACAACAAATCTGAATTAAAAAGGACTGTGAATGAATTAAGAAATGAATTAAGAAAGGTTAAGGAAGAAAATGAGCGAATTCTCAAGGCTCAACAAGAAATGAACACTATCTTATTAGCAAAAATCCATAATGAAGAAAAACATAGAAACAAGCATTTTGAACAGGAACTACCTAAAATTTCCCTGTACAATAAACATAAGGGTAGGAAGCTGGAATTTTCTAGCCATAACTCTAACAATTCAAGTGATGAGTTAGTTAAACACCACATAAAAACTTGAGAGTCAACCGAAAGCAGTGATGAAAATAAAAAGAAGAAAAAGTATAGAACCTATGAAGAAATATCTTGGGAGTTCAAAAAAATTAAACCACCCATGTTTAATGGGTAAATTGAGAAGGGAGAGGAAGAATATGCCTCGATGTCAGTTATGAAAAATGACTTCCACATATATAATTACTCAAATGAGTTGAAAGAAAAAATGGCCATTTATTATCTGACTGGAAAGGAAGATATATGGTGGCAAGATATAAATAAAGTTAGGCCCTATAAAAGAAAGGTATGTAATCTGGAAAAATTTTAATAAGTTGTTTAAAACAAAATATTTATTTGAACATTATTATGAAGAAAAATCTAAGGAGTTTTATGAACTAAGGTTAGCGGCCATGACAATGAAAGAAATCTGTAGTAAGTTCTTCAGCTTACTTCACTATGTACCCTACATAATTGATGATAAGACAAAGATACATCAGTTCCTTTGCTTCTTTCCCCTCATGTTTAAAGAACATATTGAATATGACAATCCAAAGAAACTAGAGGAACTAATGAGGAAGGCCAACTTTTGTTATGGTCAAAACAAGAATAAAAGAGAAAGTATATCAGCTTCAAAAAATCAAAGGCCAAATAATTTTGATTCTAAAAGAAAACAAAATAGGTTCCATAAAAACATGGGAAATAATCACATAGGGTATCAGGGTAATAGCAAGAAATTTTTTAAACCTCAATATTCTGTAGTACCCTCAACTATTCCTAATAAAAACCCAGCACAAAAAGAACCCTTAAAATGTTGGGAGTGTGGGGAGCAACACTACTTTAAATATTTTCCAACAATGAAGAAGAAGTTTAATTCCCATTCTATCAAAGAAGTAGTTATAGTTGGCGATATGGCCTGGAGCATGCCCAAAATTTGTGCTACACTGGAAAATTGGCAAGCAGACCACCAGACTTCCAAGGTTGAAATCGAAGGTATGATAAACAATCAATCTATCTCTATATTAATTGATCTAGGAGCAAGGATGAGTTATATTTCACCTAGATTAGTTGATTTATGCAAATTTTGTACCTAAAAAATTTTGATAAGTCATGGCTAGCACAGTTAACCACAGGTAGAAAAAGAAAGGTTACTAGTATTTTTTGAAATTGCAAGATAATGTTGAATGATTTCCTTACACATGTGAATGTAAATATATTTCCTTTAGGATATTATTATATGTTGATAGGAATGGATTATCTTGAAGAGCATAAAGTTTTTGCAAATTGTTTTGATCAAAAATTTACATGTATTAATAATAATGGAAATAATATAAAGGTGAAAGGAATTCCTAGGAAGGTAACCATAAGAGAAATCTCTTCTTTGCAAATGAAGTGATCAGTAAGAAAAGGATGTAAGGTATTCATAGTATATATAATGAATGATAAGGAAAACAATATAAAATCTAAACTAGAAAACATGCATTTGTTAAAGTAGTTCGAAGATATCTTTTTGGAAGATGTCCCTAGACTTCCTCCAAAAAGGGATATAAACTTCACAATCAGTCTGATACCTGGAGTGGTAGCAGCATTGAAATATCCATATCGAATGAACATAATTTAACTCATATAACTAAAATCACAATTACAAGAACTAGTCGATAAAAAGTACATTCGACCAAGTGTGTCTCCCTGGGGAGCACCGATCTTGTTTGTGAAAAATAAAGAGGATACACTAATATTATGTATATATTACATGAAAATAAATAAAATGAATATTAAAAACCGATGCCCACTTCCCAGGATAGATGATCTGTTTGATCAGTTCCATGGAGAAACTATCTTTTCAGAGATATATTTAAGTTCAGTTTATCATCAAGTGCGAATAAAGGATGAATATATTTTTAAAACAACATTTAGGACCTGTTACAGTCACTATGAGTTTGTCATAATGCCATTTGGGTTGAAAAACACACCTGTTGCGTTCATTTGTTTAATGAAAAACATCTTAAGTAACTATGTGGATAAATTTTTGGTTGTATTCATTGATGACATATTAATCTACTCTAAGCATGAAAAAGAACACAAAGAATATCTAAGAATATTTTTACAAGTTTTATGAGAACAATAGCTTTATGCAAAGCTCAGTAAGTGTGACTTTTTCAAAGACAAGATTCAATACCTTAGACACATAGTGTTGAAGGATGGAATCTTGGTTGATCCAGACAAGGTAAAATCCATCATGGAATGGCCACTCCCTAAGAACATATCTGATATCGCATCATTCAGGAGAATTACTAGATATTACCATAATTTCATTGAGGGTTTCTCCAAGATTGCTTACCCCATAACCTCACTAGAAAATAAAGGTAAAAGGTTCGAGTAAAATAAAAAGTATGAGGAAATTTTTAACAAGTTAAAACACTTATTAACCACTACCCTGATCTTAAAAATTCCTGATCCATTTAAGGATTTTGTCATGTGTACCGAAGCTTGCAATGAAGTGTTAGGTGGGGTCTTATCACAAGATAATTATGTGGTGGCTTATGAATCCAAAAAACTAAAAGATCATGAGAAAAACTATGTGACACATGATCTAGAACTTGTTGCTATAATTAACTCCTTAAAAATCTTGCAACATTACTTAATTGGAGGAAACTTTCTACTCATGTCAGACAACATAAGCCTTAAATATTTATTTGATCAACATAATTTGGATGCAATACCCGCCAGATGGTTGTCCTTTATAAATGAGCATGAATTTGAAATAAATCACATAAAGGGAAAATAAAATAAAGGAGAAGATGCTTTAATTCATCATCCAAACTTGTTGTGTGAAAGTAGCAGCCACGAATCTGATATAGGGGGTCATATTTTAAGTACTGGAAATTATTATGGGAAATATCAATGTTTAAGAGAAAAGACTTCTTATAATGAAGGAGAACAAGTAAAAATAGACTTTATCATAAACCAACAATGACTATTGTTGTATAAAAATAGCTTGCATATACCTAACATAAAAGAAATTAAATTGGCATTCATGGATGAACTACATAAAAGACCATACTCGAGGAATCCAAGGTATCAGAAAATGCTTACCATGATCAGAAAGGACTTCTTTTGTCCAAGCATGAAAAAGGAAGTGGTTGAATAGTTATCTCACTTCCTAGAATGTCTACAAGATAAAGCATTGCATCAACATCCAACAGGATTGTTGCAGCGAATACCCATTCCATAATGGATGTGGGAGACCATTAATATGCATTTCATCACTGGATTTCCCAAATAATTTCAGACAACATGATTCCATCATGGTTGTGGTTGAAAAATTAAGCAAAGAATATCATTTTATACTTGTCAAATCTACCTACAAAGCTGCTAATATTGCATATGTCTTCATGAAATAAATATTTAGGTTACATGGCATACTTAAAGTTATAGTCTCAGGTAGAGACACAAAATTTACAGGTAATTTATGGAAGACCCTATTTAAAGGCTTGAGTACTTAGTTAAAATTCATTACTACATATCATATGCAAATGGATGGGAGAACTGAAAGGGTGAACTAGGTTCTAGAAGACGTGCTAAGGATGTATGTTATGGACAAACCACGTAAGTGGGAAGACTGCCTACACTTAGTTAAATTTTCTTATAAAATTAATTTCCAAGTTTCTACAGGTACAAGTCCATTTGAAATTTTATATGGGTGTATGTGTAATAATCCAATATCTATCCTTGTTGATAGATTAATGCTAGGACCTGATTTATTAGAAGATATGGAACTAACCGTGAAATAGGTACACCAAAATGTGAAGGCCTTCCAAGGACAGGGAGAAAAGTTATGCTAAGTTAAAAAGAACTCCTAGAGACTTCCAATTGGGTGATCATGTGTACATAAAGGTAAATCCCAAGTAAATTACCTTGATATTAGGCAAGTATAATAAATTGGCACCCAGGTATTGCAGGCCACTTGAAATTCTAGCTAGAGTAGGGTCAGTTGCATACCAATTAGCCCTAACGCCCAATATTAAAGTACATAATGTGTTTCAAGTTTCTATATTGAAAATATATGTCTATGATGTTTCTCATGTGATTCACTAGAATGCAATCCAGGTGGAACTAGAGGGAGAGTTCTAAGTGGTACTGGAGCGTATTCTTGATAGAAGAGAAATTTTACTCCAGAACTGTACCATCAGACAAGTAAAGGTGCAATGGAAGCACCTTAGTATAGAAGAAGCTACTTGGGAGTTGGAAAGTAATATACAGGAGGCACATCCAGACTTATTCCAAGAGGATTATATGGAAGAATAAAATAAAAGGTTATAACAATGAGGACGGTGTTATATTCTAAGGAAAGTTGTATGTAATACTCCCTCATTTAATAATTGTTATTTGTTGGAAAATACATTGAATTATTATTATTATTTGATAGGAAGGTCAATAATAAAACATTTTTGTAATAAAGAATTTCTTACTAATAGATTTTTTTGAAGGAGAACACAAGTGGAAATAGTTGTTGAAAGAGTGTTCACTAACCTAAAAGAGGGCAATGACAAGTTTCTAAGACCACCAAGTGAGAACTCGACATGTAGGAGGAATCATCCCCAAAAATCAGGGTTTCACTCCTAGTTGAGTTGCTGAAGAGAAGGAGGTTCATAAATGACCAAGTCCTAGGAAAAATACTATTTAATAGTATGTCCATGACCAGAAAAGGAGGTTAGCATTAGACAAGGATTAAAATTTGTATAATGCAAGAGATGGAACATTAAGATATTTTGTTCTTTTTGTTTTGGAAAATAGGCGTGGGGGTTCTAGAGCAAGTAAATTGGTTTCTCTAGGTGTTGGTTGGGAGGAACAAATTCTCCACTTGTGTTTTCCCAGCATTGGTGACAAGTTCCTACTCTGTTTTTCTTATGACTTATTCTAGTAACAATAGGATGTGTATGTGAAATATATGTATAGTTACATATCTAGATAATAGGATTATGCATTTTGTAGAACAAATATTCATGTTCCTTGAAGTATCAAATATTTGTAGTAATTATATTAATGTAACCAATTAGTATTTTGTCATGAGAAAAATTTACTTAGTTATCATTGTTATAAGTCTGTTAATGGTTTCGGAATAATACTTGAATGATTAGAATTGATGAGTATGTATACAATGGATGAAATGCGCTGGTTCAAACCTCTTCCTACTTTTAATTATGTTTCGCAGTCTGTATCTTTTCTGCTAAATATTCATTGTTTTTGTTTCTCGATTTTAGAATTTCATTGAATTGATAATGTTGGTTCTGGTGTCGATCAATGAATTTCTTAGTTTCTTATGAGAACACCTTACATTTTTTCTATCTGAATTTGATTTCCAGGCTCCTTGGTAACAGTATTTAGTTGTGATTGCCACTAGTTTTTATTCTAGTTCTAAACTTTGAAGATCTGCGATTCTTAACCTCACCCAGCCAATAGTCCCATAAGCGTCCAACCAAGAACAAAATTCAAATATGCAATGAATCTGATTTCATAAATGATTTCTCTCCCATCTCCAAATTTTAACTACCTTGAGATTTCATGAGTGAAATGACCAAAGGGCCTTCATATCTAGATCAACGGTGGAATTCAAAGGTCATAGGGTGGATTGCATAAAGTATCACGCCGTAAGGTTTTTATTTGACCATGCTAGTTTTCGTAGCGAAATCGCTCTCAACCATTGAACGACTCCCATGATCAACCACGTCCATTGATCTGGATCTTCTTCTTCATGTTTTACTTTCCAAATTTCTCATCCTCTGTGTTTGTAACTGATCGAATATTCTACTATGTTTTTCCTGAATGTATCGATTTCTGTAAATATTTCTTTACTTCTTCTTTTCAAAATTGGATTTTCGATTGATCTAATAATGTTGGTTATGGTTTTGATCTTTATCTTTTCAAATTTTTGAATGAAAATATTTCTGCACAGGGGGAGGGAACCTTATTTCACAGTTTTAATCCATAATTAACCTAGAGTGGTCTAATTTTAAATATTATGCATAGAGGTGATAGAGTCAAGAAGGGTTACTCATTTACTTTAACCTCTATATTTGGATTAACTAATAGTTAAAAAAAAACCCAAATCAAACCAAAAACCCTTCAATCCACAATGTTAAATGTTGATCCACAAGACTAAAAGATTAACAGTTAAGATATAATCTGTAATGAGATCAACGGTTCACCAAAGTGCTAAAGGATGGATTTGCGGAAGTTCCGAAGAGTTGAAAGGAAAAACCATTTCCATAACCCACAAGGTTAGAGGTTGATTACCAAAAGTAGAATATCAACGGTCTAGATATAGTCGGCATAGTAGATCAACAGTTGATAATAGTCGGGGATGCTTCATTGAGGAATCCCCAAAGTAAATATCAATGGTCCATATCTAATATGTAAAGAAGATCAACGACATATAATAGTCATTGATTCTTCATTGTGGAATAACCAAAGGAATTAGATCAACAATTAGGATTAGATCCACAAAAGAGATCAACGGTTTATAGAGGTTGGGAAGGAGGAAGGTGGAAAGTCGAGGAGTAAGTTACTAGAAGGTTGAGTGTTTGATTTCTAAGTTCCGCAGCAGAAAGGTGGAACATGAAGATTCAAGGATCAGGTTACCGAAAGGTTTAGTTTATGATTTCCAAGCAGAAAGCCAAAAGGTGGGGTTGAGCTCTCGATTTCCAAGTTTCACAGTAGAAAGGTGGAAGGAGGAATGAAGAAGGTAATGGATTAAGTTAACGAAACTTGGATTTTCTGAGATCTGATTTCTGCATCAAATACATATCGACGGTCAAGATTTCTCCCGTAAGGATCAATGATGCAAAAATCATTTTAGGAATGTGGAAGGTGGAAAGTGGCCAAATGAAAGTATTGAGTTATTGGTTTTCTGACTTCTGAGTTCCATAGAGGAAGGCAAAAGGAAGAAAACTCATTTTAGTGCAAAAATGTCTATTTTGGTGGCAGAATGGATCTCTCAATGGTGGAACAACTATTACAGTGGTACTTACGCTTGAGAATGATTTTATAATGATGAATTTGACCATTAAATATGGCCAGGGTGTCTTTTTATTTGTTTTTTTCTCATAACCCATTGGGTATTTTATTAATATGTCTGAAGATTTATGGATATATAATTTTTGTTTTTTTTAGGTATGTTACAGTAAGCATGCATCAACAACAACATCATAATGTTTTTTTACTTTATTTTATTTTCTTTATCTAACCATACTGCTCCCCCTATCAATATCTAGACTAATTGCTCCCCCTGAAACCTTGTTGGTCTGTTTATCTCAAAATATTTAATTTGTCTCGGATATATCTTCAGAATCAATGAAAAGTAATATCTCACAAATGTATATTTCCTCCACAATTTGTTCACATGCACTCAACTAATAAGGAACTTGTCTAATCTAGCAGTTTCACCAGTGGTTCAAAATACTAGTAGGTTGGTGAGTTGTTTGAGACTAGCTAATGGTGAGAGAGACCACATTTTAGAGGGGGTGCACCACCAAAGAAGAGAGACACTAGTATTTAGAAAGTGTGCATAGTTTAGACCTTCCATCTAGGTCGATATAAGTGTCCATGCAGGCTCCACACAAGTATATGAATTCAACATTGGTGGGTACCATATGGAGGTTGGTGAGTTATTTGAGACTAGCTATTTTCCCCTAGAATTTGTAGAAAAGATTATTCTTAAAATATATGAATACCTCTAGTCTCTTACAATGATGTTGGTAGTGAACGAGTATTATAGACTAAATGTTTTCATTGAAATTGTATAGGATAGCATATATATTCCAAGCACATATCCTATCACTTATCAGTATAGGATTTATGTAAGTTTTGAGAAATATTATTAGGAAGAAAAATGAGAAAATGGAACATGTGCATCCTCAAAGGATTGAGAAAAATCCATCCAACCTAAATATCCTACTTTCAATGGCATCCTTTTATCATATCTTACCTCCATTTCCCTACCTCATACAACTTAACAAGCGCAATATTTCATCTCTATGTTATGCTACCTCAAAATTTGAAGTTTGAACCATTTCTAATGTAGAATAAATTCCATTATCATTCTCAACAGTCAATAAATTGATTTTGAAGACTCGTTTTTTCATTAGATGGGCTCAAAAATGCTCCCAATGTGCCCAAAACATTCACACACTATTGTCTAGGTACTCAAAATTGGAAATTAATCCTCAAATTCAACCCAAAATTATGAATTAGGCTTATTACTGCTGAAATTAACATAGATTTAAAAATGACGCTCTTGATTGCAGATTAAATACACACTTATGAAGAATTAAGGTTTCTTTCACACCCAGGTTTTCCTAGAATTTATGGATCAGACATGTTGTTTCTATTTCACACACATTTGGATATTGAGATTTGAGAAATTAATGCTCAGAATGCTGCTATAGGTTTGTTTTATGCCCATAAATATTCAAAACTCCTTGGTGGACACCCATGCAATATAGGTAGTAACATGATGTACACCAAAAACACCTTGTATGATGTCTTGTGGAAAAAAAGAGGAATAGAAAAATAAGGGTGCATCCCCATAAACAACAAAGGGCAAAATACTTAATTTGAGATCAAATTTATAGAATGATTCTCCTCTAGATGTTTTCCACCCAACCATAGGTTCTCAATTTACAAATACACCCCCAAGTTGAAGGCGTAAGTGTGACAAGTGTGGCTCTCTCACTCATCCCAAGCCCCAAACAATTGTTGAGAAAAAAAAACATTCATCAAAACCTCCAAACCCTCACAAACTGAGAAAGAACAAGTAATGGCTAACAGGTCAAAGCTAGATCCTACATAAGTACAAAGCATTCACAGCTCAATCAATTGATAGGAAACCTTTCCTTCCCACAAGTACATTCACTTCACTTAACTTTTTCCTTTTTTACTTTTTACCACTTGTGAAAAATGCCCCCTGTTATCCCTTCTAAGCAATCATTCACTTTCTTTCTTTAATAAAATTCATGGGCATATTTCCCTTTATTACAACTTATATCACAAGCATTATATAATTAAATAAACTAACACAATGGAGTATTCACTAATTTGCACTCATTTAATTGAATTACAAGTTAACATTACATAGCTTTTGTAGTGTTACAATTAGAGTGAGGCACCACACTACCAGAATAGGAAGGAGGGAGTGGAGTCACCACTCCATTTTGGGGGGAAACGGATAAACCCTAGGAGGGGAGGATAGGAATAAAAGTTAAGAAAAGAATTACACTATATTAATTAAGCTTTTAGAGTTGATTAGGATATCTAGGGTTTCATATAAATTAAGTTCATTCAATTAAGGTTAAAAAACAAGTAGGAAAGAACACCAAATTATCAAAGGAAAGCACACTAACTAGGGTCAATTCACTGGACTACACAAGGGAACACTCTAAAGATGTAAGATCCATAAAAATGTTTAATACACATTTCAACTAATTTTGAGAAAAACTGCAAACTCTCAGGTAGGTTCAGCTCATTTGTATTTCATAATTAGTTTTCTCAAATATTCAAACTCAAAGTTGAAACAATGAGACAAGCATGTTTAGCATAGAACAACCACACCTTAATGTCCTTCATGTACCATGTCCCATAAACAATGAGTTACAATAACCATTAAAGTACTTAACGCAATAACAGTAATAAGAGTAGCGATCTATATCAAATCTAAGTTGGTAATGAAAGACAACAATACATAATAGTATAATGATATATCATATATGAACCAATTATAAACTCGACATAAGATAACTCAAAATAAGATGTTAGGGTAGAGCTCCATGTTATCACCCTGTAATTTTCCTATGGTTGTGGTAGGAAGTCAAAGGGGTAACCATTTCAAACCAATATTTAGACTGTACTCTAGCCGATACAGTCAGAGAGGGATCTCTCTTTTCATAGGGTATGTCACATATACATATGGCTTTAAACAAGCATGCAGAAGGCTAGAATTTTTCTGGTAACATAGTTGTTTATGAATTAAAAGATTGAAATAAAAGTAGATATTGAAACCATCGGGCGATGGAGTCATAGTATGAACCGTTCAAGGATATTACAACAAATGATGAATGATTATTTTCTATTTGTATTATCAGGAAAAGTAAGTTCTTCATTCATCCAATTATCTTCAAATGATGGTAGGGGAAAAGAGAAAAGCCCAGCAAGGAAAGGGGCACCTATCTGTCGATGAATCCCTTGCAACACCTTTAGTATAATAACATAATATGGGAAATAGAAGAGACGGATCATATAACTAGGATGAATTCCATGACAACCATTAAAAACACATGACAAATTCTACATCTGAAGAAAAGAGGGCTTAATGAAACGAATTTTTCTCATACAACTAGAAAGAATTGAGTAGAAATCAACACATGGAAAATGGCATAAATAGAGAACAAAAAATAAATACAGTGACCATGATGAATCTCATAACCGCAGAGAATCATTTTCATTACTACTCACAAAAATGTTTATAAAGCTACAATTCCAACATAGAGAGCCTAAAAAATATGAAAGTCAACCAAACTCTCTCCTCCTATAACGAGGCTATATTTATAACGAAATGGCCCCCGATACCAACCTTGAAATAGATCCTAAATTAGGTTACAAACGTGGGGAATCAATCTTGATTCAGCATAGTACATCCTGACAACTGTGAAGTGGCATATTCTCCCTGTTTTTTCATAAAAATGGGAGAAAAGGAATATTGGTCATGCTTAACAAAACAAAAAACACGATGGTTGGGAATCAGGCTCAATTTTCATGGCAATGATGACCCAAAGCTTTCTGAATGGCTAGGTGTTCACTGGGCTTGGCTTGTTTCTCCTCCCAGTGGGGGATGCAATAGGTATCTGGTCCTCTCGAACCTCTCGAACATCTTCCATTGATATGGTTATGGTAATTTCAGCATGGAAATTTCTTTTGCCACCACATGTAGTTCGATGTGCTCCTGGTAGTAAAAACTCTGTAAGTGTGCACATGCCTCTTTGAAGGAGAATAGGATTTCAAATTCATCGACCAACTTTTCTATGATTATCCTTCCAGTCAGTGACCGAGTCATATCTGTAAATTTTAGGTGGTCCTACCTTCACTCATTTAATTTTTCATAGTATTCCTCCTTAGTAAGCATGGCACCCTTTTCCTTCCAAAAAAAGGGGAGGCCCTTTTTGAACACTGGGTCAAGGATTTCAACAAAGAGTTCTACTTGGTATGCCAAAACATCAACCCTCGCCTAGACGGTGTTCAGGTGGTGATGTTTGTTTATAAATTTCCTTTCCCAAGTCATGATGGTGATTATAACTTTGACATTAGCCTTCTTTAGATCATCCTCTGAAAAAATATTCAGGAAATTAATGGCATTTTTTGCATACTCAATAGGTTTCTTATTCATATTTTCCCTGGGCACTACCATAACATGCTTGGATGAATAAATCACTATTTCCTTGTCTAATATATAGTCCAGGTAGGGCCTAAACTTCTATGCTTCTTCAATAATAGTATCCCACATGATGTGATTTTCCCCTTGAACCTGTGGTTGTCCTATCACCTGTTTGATCAATTTATCATTCATCTTTTTCAGTTCTTGACATTTGGCCTCCCAGGCTTGGGACTTGGCCTCCCAGGCTTGGGAATGGTCTCCCAGCCTTTCCTTTCTTGTTATTTTTGCAGTCCCAGGTTCACTGGGACCTTGTTCTAATGTCTTAACCCAGTCAATTCTGCATTCTTTAAACTCACCTTGGACATAACCTATACTAGGTCCTGTTCACTCAATTGAGCTACAGGAGTCATAGCCCTTTCTTCAAGTTCCTTCTAGCTTTCCTGCAACTTCGTCTTTATTTCATCATGTTTATTTCTAGGTCTTCTCACTTTTTGTTATAACTAGATCTTGTTCTTATTTTATCTGTTCTTTTTGTCCTAATTTTCAACCGCTGGTTTAGAATGATTTTACATTTTATGTTGATTTTAAGAATTTTGGACAAAAAATAATTTTGGTTGGATTTAATGCGTTTAATGGTTGAATTATTTCATTATTTTAGTTTTAAGGTTTGTATTTTGGGCTTATTAGTTAATATGTACATCTTTAATATTTCAAAAACTTATAATAAAAGTTTATTCCAAGTTTTGATTTATAATCAAACTCTCATTTTTGAGTCCTTTGTCAAATATTTTCATGAGATTCCTGTAGCAGCTCTGTTTTCCTGTTTTTGTCATTGTCATTGGGAGCATATTATGCGGAGATGGAAACGAATTCAGGAAAAACAAAAGATATTTTTGTCCAAAACAAAATCATTCACAAACACCTCTCTCATTTTTGCAAAATCTATTACCATTTGAGATATTCTAATTCATCTTTGTGGCCTATTTTCAGGGTTTGAATTATTTAATAATTTCCTGTTTTAGTCACAAATGTTCAGCATGTATTCCGATCAATTGAAGAGTAATTTTGAAAAACCAAGAGAGGTTTTGGTTCATAACATACTCTTTTAAAAAAAACTCTCTCAATTTTTACACAAGTGTCCCGGATCGAGATATATGAAGACACTTTTGAGACCCAAATTTTCAGAAATTCGCTAAATTTCCCCAAATCCGATTTGCTATTTTTGGGTTAATTGTCTTTAAAGATTTTGAGTTATCATGTAACTAATTGATGTAAATATTTCAAATTTCAACCTAGAAGGTAGTTATGGAACTACTTTACTTTTGTAATGATAAAAGGAAGACAAACATACACTTTTGGGGTGGGGGATTTTTCACTCAAGGAGAGGCTTTTGGAGCTTTGATTTCTCAAGCTAGCACTTATAAATTTTATGTAAGTGGATTACTGTTATTGATTATATATAAACTGATAAGCCCTTTTACCTGTCATGCTTTTTCATTTCTGATCTGGTTGATTGTTCAGTCTACAATTTCATTTATTGTTTAAAGGTTTATTCATATAAATGCTTGTAGCATGTGGGTGGAATTAGTATTTCATGTGTAATGTTTATGGCTTATTGGGATGTGTTTGATCCATAGTTTATCTAACTTGCATGATTCAGTTTTGTATTAGCTTGTGGATGTTTATTTCCTCCTTGCTGATGAAGTTTTTAAAACCAAAACCCTAGAAACCCGTTTTACTTAATTTTATTTATTGAGATTGTGTTGGCTTGTTCTTTAGTAGTCTGAGAACAATTTCTGGCACTAACACTTTCCACTACCAAATTCATGTTTTTCTACCATTTATTTTCTTTGTCAGTGAATTTTAATAGATTTTATTTGCAGTCCAATAGCTCATTATTTAGATCCTCCTTCTCCTTTTCCATCTCAGCCAGTTTCGGTCCTCCCAATAACTGAGTAGCAGGAATATATAACTTCTTCTTTAATAGTTGGATGGAATTCTCCTTTTCTTCAAACAACTTCTTCATGCCTGCTCCCTTTTCTGCTTGTCCTATAGAAACTACAAGATCTATCTGTAGCTTTCTTATTTGTGTCTGTCATTCCCTATTCTCTACCTTTTCTTGCCTTATCTAGTTCTCAATTTTTCTCTTGGTAACTTCCATCTTAGATAACTTTAGGGTGGCCTTTAGAAATTATTTGAATAAGATGTCCCCAGTTTGTTTGTGGAAATGGATCAGGTCTGGGATGGGGATATCTTCTAGGTTCATCCCTATTTCGGCAACCTTACTATTTGTTGCTAGTGCAAATTTTAATGAATTATGGTTCTCGTCTATGAGAGTGATGAGTGACACATCCGGACTAGAAATATTCCTCACCTCCGCACACAGTTTCAGAGTTTCCTCAGTAGTCGTATCCTTTATTTCTCTATATTTATCCAACAACTCCTTATTATCCCTGAAATAGGACATGGAACCAGCTGGGGTGTCAGCAAAGGAGTATTCCTTAACTTGAAAAATGGGTCTAATTAGCGTTGTCTCTTCCTTCGCTTTGTATTTTGTTGTATTTTGGACCATTTATCCTTCTATTTCAATATTTTGCCTCTTTGGGGACCTAGGAGTGTCCTCATATTCAGTGTCCATAGGGTATGTACCTTCCCATTCATTGGTTTTATCAGGGAAACTAGCCAGAGGAGTAATGTTTGTCACTGCTGCAACCTCCTCTAAAATATTAGGGATTAATGAGGTGATGTCCTTACAAAAGAGTTGGAATATTCATCCATATCAACATCTTTGGGATTTTTCTTTGGGTAATCATCCTAGTTGAGAGCATCTTCCAATCCAACCACCTCTTCATTCTTGAAAGGATTCCTCTTGACATCTTTCCTTCTATTTGAGATGATGTGATGAGGGTTGTACTTGACTATAGGCTTTGTAGGAAATTCCAATTCCTTCAACAAATTTTCAACCATGGTCAAAGCATTTTTTTTATTGATAGTAAAAGGAACCACAACCTAGGGGTACTTGATGTCAGTAGACATCTTGTATTTCAATAAATGCTCAGTTTCTATAGTCATCTTATGCGTGATGAGTTCCATAGAGAACACCCTAGGGGTGAGGAAGGCAGGAAATAGATATGGCGGGTGAGTGAAACCATACAACCTAATGACCCTTCCATTCTCAAATAATAACCAATCATGTATCCTATTCTCTGTGGAGGGATGCAAGGAGGCTCTCATTTCAGGTAATATTGTGGACATCCTTTTCTAGAACATAACATTGTATATTGCTGCGATAAGGAAGTTCATAAACTTTGTGTAGTCTCTTCTCATCTCTTCGCTCAACATCATCTCGACTAACTGCAAATTTCATTCATTATGAGAGAGAAACATCTTCAGCAAGTAGTATTGGAACCTGAAGGTTTTGGTTCTACTGAAATTCAACAACTAAGAATGGAGAGTCTCAGTGAGAAACTCATCAAATTTGAGACATGATACTTAATAGGCCTGACCCGGATCACTTGACTCAATTGGACAGGTTCTTAGGACAAAAATAAAACCGAGGAGAGGCTAGGTGATGTATTTATCAGTGTCCAAACATAGGAATTGGCTTAACAACGTAATAGTGCACTGGGTTTCCTCATTGAACAGGTTGGAATCAAGGGGAAATGGTTGGTATGATAGACTAGGATTAGGTTTGAGACCTTTCCTGAAGAAATATTGTTTTCTCTATACCGGGGACTCTTTGAAGTATTGCAGTATAGAATCTTTTGAGTAATCTTAGGATTTTAGGGTGAACTCGTTAGGAAATGACAAGGCCTTTCTAATATCTAATGAACTGACTGGGCATAGGACCATAGAATTGGTAGTGTCCATAGTCACTCTCTTAGAGATAGAGTATTTATCGGTGCACCAGGCAACAAATTTAGGGAAACATTGGGTTTTCTCAGTTGCGAACAAATGAAAAAAGGACTGGTGCAGGTTATGGATATTGGTGCCTTATTCCCTAAGAAGCCTTAGCTTCTCCTTAACATCACTAATAGGTCTGTGTAGAAGAAGCGTGCTGAACACCTCGACATCCCTATATTTGAATGCTTCCTCTACCTTCAAACCTTTCAGGTTTTGAACTTCAATACTTTCATATTGAGCCATTTTTTAAGGTGGAGGACAAAACAAAGGATTTCCTGGTATTTTTTAACAATGGTCAAGGGTCGTCGTATGTGTTGTTCTCTCCTACACTATTATGAATTTTGCTTTTCGATGCCCTAGAGAATAAAATAATGTTGCGAATTCACATTCCTGGTCCCTTTTATACCTGTCTTACACTATTAACTGCCTCACATCTTGTTTCTGCGAAGATATTTCTGGTCATAGATCCAAACCATTAACAAATTGAGCTACCCAAAGGCACAACCCTTCCTAACCATTGATATATTTGATACGCAATCTAGGTCGTCGATGTTATATGGGTTGATCTTTTTTTTTTGTAAACTCCTTCCTATTATTCCCCTTAGCATCTTAGGATTGTGAAACAAATAAAATCCATTGATATTTTTCGCGATAGATATCAGTCATTTGAGGACATGAGTTGTATCTAATTTTTCAATCCATCACCTTGCTAAAATTTCTGTAATTTCTCATTACAAAAAAGATCAGGGTTGTTGATCGATTATCCCGCCAAAGCTCCATCGTCGAAGGTGTGGGACCCTACGATATTTTTCATTTCCTCATTCTCTTAACCATCATGCACCTTTCGACTGCAATATGTTCCAGAAAGAGCATAGACTGTACTTTTTGTGGTCCAAATTTCTGAACCTGAAGATGAACCAGTGACATGTGGCATGCCGTACAACTTCACTGTTCTGAACAGTCCTGTAACAGGTCACCTTGGGAAAGTGATCATAAATCCCAATTGGTGAAACCAATTCTGATGAAACCTATGGTTTTGGATCAGGGACATGTGAGGTTACCTCAGTGTGAAATTTTAGACACAGAGGAGTAGTAATTTCGGAGATATCACAGAAACAGTAACAGGCATTTCTGTAGAAGAAATTGGAAAACTAGGGCTTCCTGTTCCAGGAGCTTCCCTCCATTGTTTTCAAAAAAGGAGTACATTGGACAGTTCCATTTGAAGATATCTATCTTTTTATCCAATAAAATCTGAAAGATTCAAAGTTTTGAAAATTAGGGTTTCTCTGACAAACCCTAGATCAGCCAGCTCCAGAAGCAGGACAGACACCTCAAATCAGTAAGATCTAATCTTTTGCTATTTGCATTTGAGGTTCTCATTTCTAAGTGATCTATCACATCAGTTTGATGATAAGCTTGGTGAAGTTGAAAACTTCCAAGCATGGAAGTGTTTGATCTCTTTGAAGAAAATGAATTGGACACCTACATGAGTAGAGAGGTTCCATTTCTAGAGGGAGATGAGACTCAAAGCCTTACACAAGAAGAACTTGATCAAGGCCAAGAAGATCATTGTTGATTCAATCACGGATAAACTTGTACCACAAGTGTCTTCCCTAAAGACACCAAAGATGTTTGATTCCTTGATCAAAATATTTGAAGATAAGAACATAATTCAGAAGATGGATTTGAGAAAACAGTTGAAGAATGTGAAGATCCAGAATGCATAACATCTTGAAGCAGTAGAAGAAGAAGCAGAGAATGGCCTCCTGTGATCATGGGATTCATTCATGTGAGGAATGTGTGCCAAAAGGAAGTGATTACTTTTAGTTTACTCTGGGAAGAAGAAGAAGCTCGTCTCATAAGAAGAGAAGAAGAAAGATGGGAGTAAATTGAAGATCAAGCTCTCACCATTCAAAGAAGATCCCTCAAGCAATGAGGAAGATGAAGAACTCAATTCTTGATGAACCTCTTATCCATCTTATCATTTGGATAAGAAATGATGATTTCATGGATGAAGAAGATGGTGAAGCAGAATGATCAAGAAGGAGTCTACCCACGAAACAAACAAAAGATAAGTATTCAATTGTCATTTAATGATATTGTTTTGTTATGCATTTGATTATATTCAGTTGATGTGTTGTTTGCATGCATGTGATGGGTAAGTAGCTCATGGTTCTATACAAATCTCCATTGTTACTTATCTAGAATGAAACCTATTTGCTGACATATTGGATTAGTGCACAATCTCAATGATGTGATGGTAGATATGGAAGGCAGATAGAAAGTTTCTGTGAGATATGGATGAATGTTGTATTGGCTAAATAGTTGCATGATGCATAATAATTTGTCGTTATGCATATGTAGTTCTAACCATGCAACTGGTGCATTTGAATTTTAGGAAAGGTCCTGTACAGCCTCCTAAAAGAAAAGAAGGATGAGACTTGTTCCGAAGAACAAGTGATGACAATTCAATAAACATGAATCTGAAGCTCCCAGGGTCAGAGACACCATGATGAAAGAAAGAGCTTCAAAGAGTGGTAGATCCACCTCGAAGGATGAAGACCACCATGGGTATGAGAGATAACTCAAGATGAAGAAAAAAAAATGCTATGAAAGAAGCTATGATTAAAGAATAACAGCTGATTATGGGGAATGATGTATATGATATGATTTCGAGACATAAAGGGAAGTACATAGTATCTTCCATATGGATCTGCAAGAACAAGTGTACAAAGCAAGAATCGTGATTTTCCTTAGAAAGAATAGACTATGACATGGCATACTCTATTGACCAGTATATATCAAGCATAGAATCACCTATACAGAATGAAGAAGGAAGATAATACTCCACTTCAGGGGGAGTGACTATAGAAGATATCTGAGTTCGACATGGTATGACATGATGGACAGCTTCCTGATTGAATTGAGACTTTACCAAGAGTAAAGTGGGTTCCAACCTTCAAAGTTGAATGCAGAATACTAGGATATGTTGATGATCTGACAAGACAAACTCATGGAATATGTTATGATGATGTTTGGGATATCGTACTCAAACCAGAAAGCAAGCATGTGGTATCTTACAAATGTATTTGCAAGATAAAATATGTCATTGATAGAAGTAAGGAAAGACTTGTGGCTAGAGGTTTCTATAAGAAAGAGGGAATTAATTTTGAAGAGACACTTACTCCAGGAAGCAAGGTACACTTCCTTCAGAACTATGGTGGTAGTTGCTTCCATGATGAAGTAAAGACAATCCTTCCTTAATGGTATGATTGAGGAAGAGTTTTACATCGAAAGGATTTGAAGTTGAAGATAGATGGACTCATATATGTAAGTTGAAGAAGGGCCTCTATGGAATTAAGGAAGCTCCCAGAGCTTGGTATGGCAGTTTCCTGTCAATTATGGGTTTTACCAAGAGTAAAGCTGATCCTAACCTTTATCTCAAGTTTGTAGAAGATGAAACTGTCATCCTGTTATTATATGTGGATGACTTATTCTTGGCAGGGAAGGAGAAACAGATCATGGAAAGCAAGAAGAAACTAGCAGAATAATTTGAGATGAAATACCTTGGGTTAATGCACTATTTCCTAGGTCTAGAAATATGACAAAGTTCAGAAGAAATATTTTTCAACCAGGGAAAGTATGTGGTAGAGATATTGAAGAGATTAAATATGTTGGAATGCAAAGCCATGGCCACACCCATGGACTCCAACCTGAAGCTGTTAGATGATGACTCATCAGAGTTAGTAGATGTGACTCATTACAGACAGATCATTGGGTCATTGATGTACTTAACAAATACCAGACCAGACGTTTGTTTTGCTGTGAACACCTTAAGTCAATATCTTGTTCCTCCAAGATGGGTTCACCTAGTAGCTGCAAAACATGTGATGAGATATCTGAAAGGGACTATAGACCTTGGTCTATACTATGATGGTAGCCATGACTACAGATTGTATGGCTATACATATGCATATTGGGTTGGAAGTATCTCAGACAAGAAAATCACATCAAGTAGATGCTTTTGTTTGGGTTCTGCTATGAGTTCATGGTTTAGCAGGAAACAGTCCAGTGTTTCTCTTAGAACAACAAAAGTAGAATACATAGCAGATTGCTCTGCTAAGTTGTGAAGCCATATGGATTCGGAAGCTGATATCAGGTCTCCTTGACCTGAAGATGGATACTACATTGATTCTATGTGATAACAGAGAACCCTGTGTTCCGTCGTAACACATAGAAATCTGACATTTCTACATACAAGATAAAGATGCAGATGATTATGTTTCAGTATTCCCATACTGAAGATATAGATGATGCTTTCAGTATTCACATACTAGAGATACAGATGGTGATAGTTCAGTATTCACATACTGAAGATGTAGATGATGATGGTTTAGATGGTGATGTGCTGAAGAAGGCTCTATTCCAAGTAAAGTTCGAACACTTTCGAGACAAGCTTGGTGTGGTTTGGAAAGACCTTCCTTGAAAGCGGGAGTAGTGATGTTGCAATAGGATTGTATCATCCTAGGAAATATGTCCAGAAGTGATCCGGAGACCTCGGTCTTCGAGAATGAAGAGGGATTGTATCATCCTGGGACATATGTCCAGAAGTGATCTGGTGACCTCGGTCATCGAGAATGTAGCAGGATTGTATCATCCTTGAACTTCAGTTCAGAACGGATTCGGTGAACTTTGGTCATCGAGAAGGTGGCAGGATTGTATCATCCTTGGACTTCGGTTCAGAACGGATCCGGTGAACTTCGGTCATCGAGAAGGTGGCAGGATTGTATCATCCTTGGACTTTGGTTCAGAATGGATCCGGTAAAATTCGGTCATCGAGAAGGTGGTAGGATTGTATCATCCTTAAACTTTCATTCAGAACGGATCCGGTGAACTTCAGTCATCGAGAAGGTAGCAGGATTGTATCATCCTTGAACTTTGGTTCAGAATGGATCCAGTGAACTTCAGTCATCGAGAAGGTATTAGGATTATATCATCCTTGAACCTCAGTTCAGAATAGATACGGTGACTTTGGTACTCAAGAACATGTGTTGATCCCGTAATTCCAATAGGAAGGATTGTCTGAGTTCCACAGCTGTGTTGATCCCGTAATTCCGAAAGGAAGGATCGTTAGTAACTCTGTAAAGACCTAAATCCCGTAATTCCAAAAGGAAGGATCATTGAATTGATCCCATAATTCCAATAGGAAGGATTCTCTGAGTTCCATAGATGTGTTGATCCCGGAATTCCGAGAGGAAGGATCATTAGTAACTCCGTAAAGACCTAAATCCCGTAATTATGAAAGGAAGGATCGTTGGTAGCTCTGTAAAGACTTGATCCCGTAATTCCAACAGGAAGGATTGTTTGAGTTCCACAGATGTGTTGATCCCATAATTCCAATAGGAAGGATTGTCTGAGTTCCACAGATGTGTTGATCCCATAATTCCAATAGGAAGGATTGTCTGAGTTCCACAAATGTGTTGATCCCGTAATTCCGAAAGGAAGGATCGTTAGCAACTTCATAAAGACCTAAATCTTGTAATTCTGAAAGGAAGGATCATTAGTATCTCCGTAAAGACTTGATCCCATAATTCTGAAAGGAAGGATCATCTGAGATCCACAAATGTGTTGATCCCATAATTCTGAAAGGAAGGATTGTTAGTAGCTCTATAAAGAACTAAATCCCGTAATTCCGACAGGAAGGATCGTCTAAGTACCACAGACATGTTGATCTCGTAATTCCGAAAGGAAGGATCATGTTTATGTTTTGATGATGATGATGTTGATGTTTTGATGATAATGAGTTTATGATGATGATGATGCATTGATCGAAAGATCAGAGTGTGATGATGATGATGTATTGATCGAAAGATCAGAGTGTGATGATGATGATATTTTGATGTTTTGATGATGTTGAGTATTTTGATCATAATGATGTTTTGATGATGTTGATGTTTTCATGATGATGATGTTTTTATGATGATGATGATGTACTGATCAAAATATCAGAGTATGATGATGATGTACTGATCGAATGATCAAGAGTATGATGATGATGATGTACTAATCGAAAGATCAGAGTGTGATGATGATGATGATCAGTATGTGATGACGACGACATACTGATCAAAAGATCAGAATATGATGATTATGATTCTGTTCGAGAGTTGAAGTATGATGATGGTGTTGATCATGATGTTACTAATCAGAATGTGATGATGTTGCTGATCGAAAGGTCAAAATGATGAAGATGTCTTTGCTGATCAAAAGATCAAAGTGTTGAAGATATTGCTAATCAAAATGCTGAAGATATTGGTGATGATCGAAAGGTCAAAGTGTTGAAGATGTTGCTACTGATCGAAAGGTCAAAGTGTTGAAGATGTTGCTGATCGAAAGGTCAAAGTGCCAAAGATGTTGCTGATCAAAATATCAAAGTGCTGAAGATATTGCTGATCAAAATGCTGAAGATATTGGTGATGATCGAAAGGTCAAAGTGATGAAGATGTTGCTGCTGATCGAAAGGTCAAAGTGTTGAAGATGTTGCTGATAATGTTGCTGATCGAAAGGTCAAAGTGCTGAAGATGTTGCTTATCGAAAGGTCAAAGTGCTGAAGATATTGCTGCTGATCGAAAGGTCTAACTACTAAAGATGTTGCTGATCGAAAGATCAAAGTGTTGAAGATGTTGCTGATCAAAAGGTCAAAAAATACTGATGTTGATTAAAGAGTTGATGTCGTCAAATATTGAAGATGAAGACTATATGATGTTGAAAAGCTTCCAATGATTTATAGATGTGTTACCCTGATGATGTTGATGATGTCCTCTCCTACTATTGTTGTTGTTGATTTTGTTGTAGAATACCCTTCTTGTTAAGGGGGAGTGTTGAAATATTGTAACTTTGAAGAATATTCTATATGTATCTTTTGTGGTCCCCAATGGTCCTACCAAGAGAACCACTTGTATTATCTTGTACCCTGATGCTTCTAATTGGAAGAACTAATAAGAGTCATGAGGTTGTCCCCTCTATTTGTAAAGGTGGCTCATTAGCACCCCAGTGTGGTTACTTGAGCCTACATGTGTAACTCGAGCCTACATGATTAACTCGATCCTACATGTCGAATGAGTTAATTCAAGTGAACGGATGAATATAAATAGAGGTGTGATGCTCCTCATTTGAGACACACACACTCTCACTTGTGTAGCGCATTAGTGGAGAAGAGAAGTAGTTGGAGAAGGAGGAGGATCAGGCTTTGATCTCCTTGTTGGTTTTATCTTTTATCTTTTAGGGCATCTATATTGAGGAAGCTTTTGCTGGGTTTTTCCCTTTAGGGTTTTCCCAAGATAAATCTTTGTGTTCTCCTTTTGTATGGTTGTGATTTTCTATCTTTCAGTGATCTTGTTTATATGATTTTGTTATGAAATCGAAATGAAATACTAATGATCTAGCTTAGCATATGAAAATTTAATAGTTCACCACCTTCGTTATCCATCCCCACAAATTCCATGACATCATTCCTCACCTCCATTTTCTGCATTTGATTAGAAAATTTTAATATTTATTTCAGAAACTCAAATGAGGAAAAGCATAATGGAAAACAGTCACCTTCCTCCTGATTATTGTATTCTTCATGAGGACCAGGATTAGGAGGCAAAGGATACCTTAGTTGTTTATCCTCTTCCTCTCTCATTAGTAGAGAAGGCTCTGTATGTTCCTGCATATATTTAGGTGCAGTTTTAGATTTGTCAACCCATGGGGGCCCTCTGAAGTGCTGCTCTATTATGGGAGGTGGGTTTTGGTCCACAGTGAGTCTCTCCATCCACCTCTCCATGTATTCCATCATCATATTCATTGTGGCCTCTCATTTGTTAGAGGGAGAAAGCTGGGTGAGCTCTTCATTCTCTCTTTTTTGTCCTTCTTCTATCTCGTTTTCTCTAGTAGCAGTTAGATTTCTCTCTACCTCTATGGCGGCCTTCATTATGTCTACTAGGGAGACCAATCTTCTTTCCTCATCCATAAAGTAAATTTTCTATCAAAATCTTCAGCATACCGGAGTTTAGCAGATTCGGGAGGGGGCTTGAACTGGCTAGGGATGGAATCGTATGCTTTCATAAATCTTTTAGAGAACTTCTAGATATATTCACCCTCCTTCTTCCTTATGGAATGGAATTGGATCAAGCACTTCCTAAGGTCCTTAATTTCTTCCCATTTGTACTTGAAGGTGTTAGAATAATCAACCCATAGTATTTACCCACTTAGACATTATTTCATTTATTTTGTCTTATTTGCCTAGTCCATGAGTCCCACCATGTGCAAGTTGTCAATTGCCTATCCATAGAGGTCAAACTTGCCATTATTGACTCATGGAGCACTTTGGAAAGTCCTGGGAATCAAATCTGCTTTATTCCTGGCCTCCTAGGCGCCCTTCTGCTTTTTCTGCTTTGTTGACTGCTTTTCCAGTTTTTAAAGCACATAAGGAAAGCTAGACTAGGTGAGGTGAACCTGTTTTATTCCCCTTTCATCCTCCACCATTTCCTCCATGAAAAAGCATGTATGAGCTGCCATTTGACCACTCTTTAGCTTTCCCATGTGCCCTTGCTAATTCGTGGGGTCCTTGATAGATTTGGGATCAGCTTTTTACACCTATGGGGGATTTGCCTATTTTGGGTAAGCCTGCTTTATGCTAGATTTGGATGCTTCCTTATGCATTCGATTTGCTCATGTATTCTATATATTCAGAATCCTATGTTATTACAGGGTTGGTTATTGTACACTCAGTTAATATAATTTTGTGTTACAGCTCCATATTCAGTCTCCATTGTTGATAATTTTGCATGATCGATTGTTAATTGCTGTGAGTGAAATTAATCTACTGCATGCTTGAATTTATACAGAAGGAATCCTCAAAAGCATGTGTAACGTCCCCATGCCTCCAACTGGCAAAGAGGACGCAACTCCAAGCTTTATCAGACCGGGCTAACCGCCCATGAACATGTACAGGCTTAAAAATTGCCTAAAACAAAATGCTTAAACGTGCATAGATACAATTATCTACCAAGCACAGCAGAAAACAACATTCATTTAAACAATAATTCTTTCAACATGTTCATTTCATTTTCATTAACAGTAAATATAGAATTGCAGAGGTAAAATACACAAGATCACTTATCTTATGATGAACTCGATCCGCAACCAGCTACGTCGCTGCAACGTTCCACCCAACCATAGGCCAGCGTGCTCCTTAATCTCTCAGCAGCGCTGCCACCCCCGAGCTGGGCATGATTCTCTAAGGATTGAGGGAATTAGCAGGCTTACACATAGCCAGGGATATACAAAACACAGCCAAGCCAACACAGTTGGGTTTATCAGGCCATTAAGGAGCTGGAGAAGGAAAATTGCTAAGCTGGTGAGCTCATTACAGAGCCAAGGACACCTACACCAGAACTATCCTGAAATCTAAGACACCCATCCACACCCAACACAAGGAATCAGTCCCTTCTCTGCTACACAGTCCCTGAGGCCCTACATTCCCTTCCAGTGCTATCCAGGGGTGATGGAGAAGAAGGCCAGCCCTCTAGATCTGTCTATGTGGTTCCAGCCACCAGGTTTATCAAGCAAAGCTAAGCCAACATCCCTGATCCTCTCACAGTCCGAAGACCAACCATTGCACTCAGGCAACTCATTTAGTTGTCACAGCTTAAACAGGGAAAAATGATTTCTGAGTCGTTCTTGGCCCTCTCGTGACCAAAATGACTCCCAATAATCGAATTACACAGTCCCAACTAAACATTAAACGTGGGGGAAGGGAAACAGCTCCAATCTCAGCATAAAAATGACGAAAATTACACAACCATACCAGTCTGTAAGGAGAACATACAGTTGAGGATGTGAATGGCTCTTTTCAGGAAAATCGTGGGTGAAAACGCATAGCTCTTAGCTCGCTGCAGCAGCTGGAAAACCAGGAAAATTCCTGTGCGTGAGGAAGCAATCCGAACCAGTGAGGAAAAGGAACAGACAATGGGGGTCCTGCGTGAGGAAAAACAACTCCGTTTTTTCCCGTGGATGCACAACAACAGGAAGGATGCGAATTTGCAGTTCGTGGGTGCTCAGCAACTCGTGGAGAGAGGAAGAAAAATCCGCGTGGGTGAAGAGAGTGTGTTTTTCCTTTCCATTCAGAAGTCAACTATGGGTGGAGTGTGCATGGGGGCAAGGACTGACAGTCCTGCCACACTCATTCCTAGACAATAACTGCCTCAACTGCCAGCAAAGATTCTTAAATGAAAGTGGTTGGAATAAGACAAAGGAAGAAGACACATGGGTTTTTCCCTTTTTGGCTCAAGATTAACAAATCCCCCCCCCCCACATCCTCATCCTTGGGAAAATCATTCCCCTTTCGATTTAGTTGCCGCGACCGTAGCTGGTTGTGTTCATTTTAATTAATTATGATGCATATTTACATGATGACCAATATAATATATGCCGCATGCCCCGACATACCGTCAGTGACAAATATAAGTCCAACACATAGCATAGCCAATCAATGGTGGGGCCTTGGCCTCTAGCTCCACACCATGATCATTTACAATATACACATCATATACATCTAATGTAATAGGTTCAAAACCGGGACATTACAGCATGATAGTTGAGGATGGGGCTGTCTGGGAGGCTAGTTAGCCATATTATTGCCTCCCCCGGGAGGCTTTGGGAAAAAACATGAATTTGATTTCCTCATGGTCTACTTCTTCTAGTTTAGCACAGCCTACAAAGCACCCCAAGTTCTCTTCAGCTGAATACCCCTTCTCCCCAGTAACTTTTTTAAGCCTCAAGGCATACCCCTGAGGAAGGTCATAAAGGACTGCAGGGAGGATTATAGGGGAAAATTGTTTAGTGTTTGCTGGGGTTATAGTATAACTGCCATAAGGGACTATAAAACTGAACAATGCAGGTTTTTTGAACTCTGAAGTGGGGGAATATAAGGTCATAGTAGCAGACAAGGGTTGGAGATCCCTATCTGGGGACTCAAAAAGAGATGCATGGTTAGCTCTACCATCACGAGTCTCACAGGGATGATCATTTTTTTTATTGGACTCAGATGAAGGGTTTGGGTCCAAATAATATGTATAAGGAGAAGGGCTATTTTTAGTTCTAAAAGAAGGATATACATGGGTATACCTTTGGTCTTTTCCAGAGCATGATAAGCATTAGAAATATGCTTTGACCATCCCAAGGAAGGATAATATGAGACTTACTAGGAAGGACAAACTATCTTGGAGAAAAACAATGGAGTACCTCATTTTTAACCATGCCCCTCCATTTCTTGCTATATTGGGATCATTTTACCCAGCAGAGTCACCATGGAACCTCTGAAAATATTGGCATCTTCTGGGTGGTCGATGTTCCCATTGGAGTCAACACTCAAAGGCTTTAAAGTGGAGTTGCCATAGTATATACAACCAATATGTGTCTAGGACCTACTGCTCAACTAGATTGTAGATATAAACAATGGAATTCTTCTCGAGGAGATAATAGTAATTAGGTCCCCAACAATGATGCCAAGATGTTATAACCTTGTAATTTTCCTATGGTTGTTGTAGGAATTCATAGGGGTAACTATTTCAAACCAATATTTAGACTGCACTCCAGCCGATACAATTAGAGAGGGCTCTCTCTTGTCACATGGTATGTCACATATACATATGACATTAAGAATGCATGAAAACAGCTATATTTTTGTTGGTAACAAAGTTGTTTATGAATTAAAATATCGAAATACAAGAAGACATGGAAACCATTGGGAGACGAAGTCACAGTATGAAACATTCAAGGACATTACAACAGATGATGAATGTTGATTTTCTCTTTATATTATGAGGCAAAGTAAGTGTTACATTCAGCCAAATATATTCAAATGATGGTAGCGGAAAAGAGAAAATCCTAGCATGGAAAGGGGCACCTATCTGTGGATGAATCCCTTGCAACAACTTTAGTAGAATAGCATAATATGGGAAATGGAAGAGATGGAGCATATAACTAGGATGAATTCCATGACAACCATTACAAAAACATGAAAAATGTTACACCTGATGAACATAGAGCTTAATGAAATGAATTCTTCTCATACAACAAGAAAGAATTGAGAAGAAATCAACACATATGGAAAATGGCATAAATAGAGAAAAAAAAATACAGACATCGTGATGAATCTCATAACCGCAAAGAATTATTTTCATTGCTACTTCCAAAAACGTTTACAGAGATACGATTCCAATGCAGAGGACCTCTAAAATATGAAATTTAACCAACCTCTCTCCTCCTTTGAGGAGGCTATATTTATAATGCAATGGCCCTCGATACCAACCTAGAAACAAAGCCTAAATTAGGTTATAAAAGTGGGAAATCAACCATGAATCAACATAGTGCATTCTCACAGCTGTGAAGTGGAATATTCTCCCTTCTTTTTTACAAAAATGGGAGAAAATGAATATTGGCATCCTTGAAAAAACAAGAAATGGGACGACTAGGAATCGGGCTCACTTGTCATGGCAGTGACGACCCAAAGCATTCTCAATGGCTAGGTGTTGACTCAGCTTGGCTTGTTTCTCCTCCCGGTGGGGCATGCAATAGGTATCTGGTCCTCGTGAAACTCTTCATTGTCTTCCATTGATCTCGAGATGGTAATTCCAACGTGGAAATTTTCTTTGCCATCACACATAGCCTGATGTGGTCCTGGTAGGAAACACTATGCAAGTGTACACATGGGTCTTTGAAGGCAAACTGAATTTCAAATTCGTTAGCCAACTTTTCTATGATTATCCTGCTAGTTAGTGACTAATTCATATCTGTAAAGTTTAGGTAGTCCTTCCTTCGCTCAATTATTTTTTCATAGTATGCCTCCTTAGTCAACATGGCACCCTTTTCCTTCTAGAAAAAGGGGAGCCCCTTTTTGAACAATGGGTCAAATATTTCAACAAACATTTCCACTTGCTCAGTCACCTGGATGGTGTCCAGGTGGTGATGTTTATTTATAAATTTCCTTTCCCAAGTCATGATGGTGATCCTATATTTGACATTGGCCTTCTTAAGATCATCCTCTAACAAACTATTCCGTAATTTGATGGCATTTTTGGGATACTCAACCGGTTTCTTATTCAGCTTTTCCCTCGCTACTGCCATAACCTACTTGGATAATTAAATCACCATTTCCTTGTCTAATATCATTAGAGGAATTTTGAGGTCTAAAATGGTCCTCCTAATGAAAATAATAAAATAATAGTTAAAATAATAAATTAATATTTATTAATTTTGGAGGAAAAAAGAAAAAAAATACTTTTTGTATTCGTATTTTCGACATATCTCCGTGTGTTTTTACTCAAATTTCAATTGGGAGAGCTCATTGGATGTGGAATTTGATTTTTCATCCAACGAGTACCCAAAATGCATACTTTTGATGGACCCCTCTACCCCAAACATAAGAAATACCTGAAAAATGTGATGATGATGTCATCATCACTTTTTTTCGGTATTTCTTATGTTCTCGGTAGCGGGGTCCATCAAAAGTATGCAATGTGGGTACTCATTGGATTCAGAATCAAATTATACATCCAATGAACTCTCCCGATCGAAATTTGAGTAAAAACACACGGAGATATGTCGAAAATACGAACAAAAATAGTAGTTTTTGTTTATGATAAATATGTCAATTCAACCATTATGGTTGACTTATTTTATTGGAATTCTATTGGTTCTTGAATTCCAAATCATAAGAACTTATTGTTGGCACATTTTCTTATAAGACCCATTTTAGACCCCAAATTTCCTCTAATGATAGTCCAGGTAGGGCCTAAACTTATCTCCTTCTTCAATAATAGTATCCCATATAATGTGCTTTTCCCTTACAACCTGTGTTTGGCTTGTCACATGTTTGATCAATTTCTTATTCTTCATTTTTCATTTCTTGACATTTGGCCTCAGAGGCTTGGGATTTTTCCTCCCAGGCTTGGGATTTGGCTTCCCATGATTCGTATTTGATCTCCCAGCCTTTCCTTTCTTTTTCTTTTTGCACTCACAGGTTCTCTAGGACCTTGTTCTGATGTCTTAACCCAGTTAATTTTGAATTCTTTAAACTCACTTGGGACATAGACTGTACTAGGTCCTATTCATTTGATTGAGATACATGAGTCATAGTCCTGTCTTCAATTTCCTTCTCCCTTTCCCGCAACTTCTTCTCCATTTCATCATGTTTTTCTTTCAAGATATTCTCACTTTCCACTACCAAATTCATGTCCTTCTGGAATTGCTTTTCTTTGTCAGCAAATTTTAATAGATTTTCTTTGCGGTCCAATAGGTCATTCTTCAAATTTTCCTTCTCCTTTTCCATCTCAACTAGCTCTTGTCCTCCCAATAACTGAGTAGCATGAATATTTAACTTCTTCTTTAACAGTTGGATGGAATTCTCCTTTTCTTCCATCAAATTCTTCATGCATTCTCCCTTCTCTTCTTGTCCTCTAGCAGCTAGAATATTTGTCTGTAACTTTTTTATTTGTTCCTATCATTTTTTTATTCTCTACCTTTTCTTGCCTTAGCTGGTTCCCAATTTTTCTCTTGGTGAATTCCACCTTAGATAACTTTAAGGTGGTCTTTAGAAAGTCTGTGAAAAAGATGTCCCCAATGTGTTTATGGAAATGGATCAGGTCTTGGATGGGGATATCTTCCAAGTTTGTCCCTATTTCAGCAGCCTTACTATTTGTTGTTAGTGTCAATTTCAATGTGTTTTGGGTATGGTCTTTGACATCGATGAGTGACACATCTTTACCAGAAATATGCCTCACCTCCACATACAATTTTAGAGTTTCCTATACACTCGTATCCTTTGTTTATCTATATTTATCCAACAAATCCATATTATCCTTGAATTGGGACATGGAACCAACTGGGGTGTCAGCAAAGGAATATTATTTGACTTCGAAAATGGTTCCAGATGTCAGTGTCTCTTGAACCATTTTCCCTTCTATTTCAATATTTCGCCTCTTTGGGGCCCTAGCAGTGTCTTCATGTTCAATCTCCATGGGGTCTAAACCCTCCTGTTTGTTGGTTTTATTAGGACAACTAGCCATAGTAGTAACGTTTGTCACTGCAGAAACCACATTCGAAATATCATCCATTAATGAGGTGATGTCCTTCACAAAAGAGTTGGAATATTCATCCATATCAACATCTTTGATATTTTCCTTTGGGTAATCATCCCATTTGGAAACATATTCTAATCCAACCACCACTTCATGCCTGAAAGGATTCCTCTTGATAGATTTTCTTCTATTTGAGATGGCGTGATGAGGTTCGTACTTGACTGCAGGATCTGTAGGAAATTGCAATTGCTTCAAACAAAATTCAACCATGAGAAGAGCATTTTTGTTCTTAATAGTAAAAGGACCCATAGCCTAGGGGTACTTGATGTCAGTAGAATTATTGTATTTCAAAAAATGCTTAGTTTCTACAATTAGGTTCTTCCTGGTGAGTTACATAGAGAACACCCTAGGGGTAAGGAAGGAAGGACATAGATATGGGGAGTGAGTTAAACCATACAACCTGAGGACCATTCCATTATCAAATAAGAACTAGTCACCTATCATGCTCTCTATGGCGGGCTGCAAGGTGGCCCTCGTTTCACCCTGAGCAGCATTTTCTAGAACATAACATTATATATTTCTTCTATAAGGAATTTCATTAACTTTGTTTAGTATTTTCTCATCTCTTTGGTCAACACCATCTTAGGTAACTGCGAATTTTCTTCATTGTCATCTTCATCGAGTAGGATTGGAACCTGAAGGTTTTGGTTCTACTGAAATTCAACAACTAAGAATGGAGGTTCTCATCGAGAAAATCATCGAATTTGAGACATGAAACTTGTGTGGCCTGACCTATCTCACTTGACTCAATTGGATAGGTGCTTAGGACAAAAAGAAAACTGAGGAGAGTCTCAGTGATGTATTTATTGGTGTCCAGCCCTAGGAATTGGCTTAACAACATAATAGTACACTGGGTTTCCTTGTTGAATAGGTTGCAATCAAGGGGAAATGATTGGTTCGATAGACTAGCATCAGGTTTGAGAAATTTCCTAAAGAAATCTTGTTTTCTCTCTACCGGGGACCGTTTTGAAGTATTGCAGTATAGACTCTTCTAAGTAATCTTGGGATTTTAGGGTGAACTTGTCTAGAAATGACAAGGAATTTCTAATAGCTAATGAACTAACTGATAATAGGACCGTAGAACTCGTAGTGTCCATAATCACTCTTTTAGAGATGGAGTATTTATCGACGCACCACACAATGAATTCAGGGAAACTTGGGGTTTGCTCAATTATGAATAAATGAAAAAAGGGTTGGTGCAGGTTATGCATATCGGTGCCTTGTTCCCTAAGAAACATTAACTTCTTTTTAACTTCACTAATAGGTCTATGTAGCAGAAGCATGTCAAACACCTCGACATCCCTATCTTTGAAGGTTTCTACTACCTTTAAACCATCCAGGTTTTGAACTTCAAGACTTTCAGATTGATCCATTTTTTAAGGTGGCAAATGAGACAAAGGATTACCTGGTAGTTTTTAACAAGTGGTTGATGGTCGTCGTATGCGTTGGTCACTCCTACACTGTTATGTATTTCACTTTTCGATGCCTTGGAGAATAAAATAATGTCACGAATTCATGTGTCTGGTCCCCTTTAACCTTCCTTACACTATTTCCCTCCTCACATCTTGGTTGTGTGAAGTGATTTACAGCCGTAGATCCAAACCCTTAACAACCTAAGCCACCCAAAGGAATGCCCCTTCCTGACTGTCGATCTCTCTGAGACATAATCTATGTCGTTGATGTTATATGCCTTAATCTCTTTTTTCACAGAATCCATCCATTTATTCCCCTTAGCATCTTAGAACCGTGAAACAAATCACAGCCATAAATATTTCCTACGAGAGAACTTATCTGTCCAAGGACATGACCTATACCCATTTTCACAATCCATTAGCTTGATGAACTTTGCGCAATTTCTCATTGTGAAATAGATTAGGGTCATTGATCGATTATCCCAGCAAAGCTTCGTCATCAAAGGTGTGGGACCCTACAATAATTCGTATTTCCTTATTCTCCTAATCATCATGCACCTTTCAGCTACAAAATTTTCCAGGACTATTAATCAAATATCCATCGTATCACAACCATTTAAAAAGATAGCGTGCCTTCCAACACTTCACATCCCCACACCGTCTTAATTATCGTGTGATTTTCGACAATGAAACCATTTTCCTCCATAGATATTCTCCCGCTCAAAATAGTGACTGCTGGAATATAGAACGTATAATGGATCTCACATGCCTTTTGGGCATAATTCCACGTACGTATTTTATATGGTGAAATAATTTGTGTCTGTCGATCTGAATTGCTTTCCCATCTGACGATATATCTTGTAAATCATTCAACCTTGCTTCACCCATGCCCAGCTTCTTGCAAAACTCTGAATCTTTCCTTGGAAAATTCCCTATCAACCATAGATCTTCTTTTCCATGGATCTACGCCATTCAGTTTTTCCCATAGGTGACTGCAAGAAGATTTTTATATTTGAACAAGAATGTCGAGTCCTAGATATTTGGTCATTCCACACCATGGGGTAACCCAATATAACATTTAGGCTTAGGAAAATCCTTCCAAACACCTCCAAATCGCAAAATATGATTTTTTTTTTCCTATACCCCCTTTAGTTTTACTAATGTGGACCTTTAAAAGGGAAATAGTGTAGCCACCTAAATAGAAAACTAAAAAATTTAGCATGAGTTCTAACACTCCCTTATCCTCACAAAAAATGTTTCTAAACAGACTATGACATCTTAGCATGAGGTTACTTTCATGTTACTAAACTAGACAAACATACATGTGAAAGGAGAGAACCCAAAACCGAAAAAGATCCTAAAATAGGTCATCCAACCCTCATAAATAAAAAACATTATCAGCACTGAAATATGACCAACTCACATTAAAAAACAACAACAAAGTACTCCAAAAAATTCACATATGGTAGCGCTATGGTGGATGGAACCTAAGGAGGGCTCTTAAAGTCAACACAAGGGTGCACAACCCTCGTAAGGGGTCACGCTGGTCATCAACAAGCTGGAATTCAACATTTAAGGGTTGTATAGCTCAATGTTACCATGTAAGGGTCAATCATGAGTCACCACAAGGCTAAACATCACATGCACATAAACATTCAATTCAACGTAACATAACAACGCAAGATGACATCATACTAGGCACATGCACATCAATTCGATGTGAGGGTAGGTTTCTCGATCTTTTCAATTGTACGTGTTCATGCGTCTCATGTGTCTCATGCAACTAGTGGAAGCCTATAATCAGCATCACTAGATGAGGAAACTCATGTGGTCATCTCATCTTGCTTAAGTTAACTCAGGAAGGGGTATACAACCCCTTTAGGATAACCATAGTCCTCGCAAGATGTCACACATCCTAAAAAATAATCTATGAACCGACTAATACAAATACAAATCTTAAATGTATACAACTACATTTTTTTTGTTTTTTCCTTTTATTTTTCGTAAATTCCAAGATGGGGACATATTATTCATTTTCATTTAACGTTGAAATTGTTGTTCCCTCTCTTTATGTTGATTGTGTGGAAATTCTCTCCCATACCATACTTATGGTATGTCGAATAGTAGGGCATGGAGGTCACTGGAGAGGGGCATCATCTATACAAACCAATAAATTTATATAGATATAAATGTTTAGTTATTACATAGATACATATGTCATTATTTCTAAGATAATTACACTGATGTTTACCTATTGGCAAACTAGATAAGACATTTAGAGTTTTCATTAGTTATGCCATTTGTTCCTCTTCCATTTGAGCATGAGAAAGTACATGATCTACGATTCACAGAAGAAAATGTATTACTACATGTCATCAATTATATATTTGAAATCATAATATATACTTCTATTTTATAGCATACATACCTGAATCATGGCTAGGTTGGTCTCCACCAACATGAGGCAAGTCCCCATCATCATGCGGTACATGTTCAGTACCGATACAATCACTACTTTTGTTGCTCTCACCCTGAAAATCAAAACATAAATTTATTTTCAATGTAATGATTCATGAATAGATTACACAAGTACATTATAATGATGGTATTATTATGAGGAAACTCAAATGTTTTGGTAAGATGTTTGACACGACTAAGTCTATTAAAACATAAGTCCAAGTACACCAATGCCACTCAAGTCACACCACGGGGATGCTTGAAACCATTCATTTATTAAAACAACTTGTGTTATTAAGATATTTCCAATGCTTGAGAAGTTTCAATTTATCACATATACAATTTGAAATAAAACAAAATTCAAGTCCAAAATAATGTGAGAAAATTTAACATGCACAGATGGTTTTTTTACATATGTGTGCATCAATGGGGATATTGGGGTCTACCCCAATCTTTCTCAACGTTGCAACACATGTTGAAAACTATGCTTGAAGTCGAGCCTCAAGTCTTATTCAGTAACTGCTTCTTGAAAATAATTTCCCTGCAATGCATAACACCATAAAAATTATTGATTCATTATAGTGACAAATAAATTATTTGTTTTCTACAGTTACAAAAAATTTGGCTACAAATAATGATCGTTCATTTATTGCAATTCATGCTTTTAGTTTTTGATATATACCTTGGCCTAGTTTGTGTTGCCCATGTTTTTCTACGCTTTCCTTTATCACTTTAGAGGTTTCGGGGATCCTATGAAAGGTTTCAAATATGTTTGATATTGCAACTTAAATATATTTAAAAGTAAAAAAAATATTGAACATTTTTATTGAAAATATGATATGTGACATACCTTCTTGAACCAATTGGTTGAGTCTTTTCTTGTTTTCTCAATGCCTTCTCCTTTGCATCATCCATGAGATCCTTCCACTCCTTCTCCTGAACCATCGGAGGACACTTATACTTAGTTTTAATTTTCAAATTGTCCCCATAATCTTCCCTGACGTATTTTAAATTTAAGCCATCTGCTGCGGTGACACCTTTTTTGTTGAAGGGATCACCAAACAAGTTAACCATGTGGTTGATTAAATCATCTTTCAATTTTTCATTTTGGAAATTCCACCGTGTACGAGTGGTGGGACCAAAAATATACAAAACCTTCTCATGCAAGTTCTTATAAAAAAAATTATTTCCTGCAAAAACAATATGATAATTAACTAAAAATAATTCCAAGTATGTGGCTTTGAATTACATGAAAAAATAATTGAATTAATTAAATAATAGTTGCAATATTTGGTATATTCATTGGAATAAAGTCCTAGTATGCAAAGAATGAAACGAACAATGATTTCTTGCTAACAACATGTAATGCTAGAGGATATCAACTTTCACATTCGATTCTACTCTCCTCTCTAACATCTTCTGAAGAAGTATTGGGTGAAGGGTCCTGGTGATCTCCAACATTCGGTTAGGTCATAACATATAAAGGGAATTGTTGGTTAAGAGAGTCAATCAGCCCCATTGGTATGATATATTGACGCCGTGTTGAACCATCACTACTACCAATACCGACATCTACATACTGTACTTGATGCACAGGTGTTGTCTCCAAAAATTCCTACAAAAACAAAAAACTTTAATTGATTAGATCATATAAAATTTAGAGAAATAAAATAACATAAATGAATATATGTATCATAGTTGATAAAATATTTTAGAGATGCCACTTACCACGTATTGTACTATTGTTTTCCTCAAGTCATAAATTCTTGCTTTGATTTCTTTAGTCATGGGTCTAATTTGTATCAGTGCAAGAAGTTCTTGATTGGACATTTTCAAAGCATTCTTCAAAGTTCCCATTGGGTCATTTGAATAAAATATATATTCCTCAGTGACCAACTCATGATCATGATGTGGTGTTCTCTACAAACATCAATCAATAAAAGTAGTTAATTTATTTTTATCATTACAACAATTCACATGAAAAAAAATAACATGTATTTAATATATAAAAAATTACTTTAATCATGTTTTGGTACTATTATGCTAACATTTACCAAATGGGACACCATTGGAAATTTCCCATGGTCGTCTTGCCACAATACAAGAAGCAACACAATTTCATATTGAAAAGTAAAAATTGAACCATGTCTAATAAACATGATTAATGAGGAAAAAATAGTGTTAATATGACAATCACATTTACCTGACCAGAAGCTGTAGGCTTGTTGTGAGTACCCCATACCAAAATATAATAAGAATTATATCATCTTCAAATACCACATTTTTTACAATATGCCTGCACAGTGTTTACATTATGCCCACAGGATATTTCCAATATGCAATCACAATGTTTACAATAACACCCGTAAGGCGGTTGGGATATCCCCACAAGTGGCTTGAAAGGTTTCCCCAGTGAAAAACTCTTGTGTTCAGTGTGTTGATGTGTTGATGTTATTTACTAAACTTGCCATTTGTTATCATATAGTCTACAAATTTTAAAGTATTCATGCTAATGCTAAAATTTAACACTAGGAACCCCATCCCCTTGTACCAACTCTTTACATGCAAGAACCCCATCCCTTAGGTACAGTCTTGTTATTATCTGAGATATACTTTAGCTTATATTAGCTACTTATAGTTAATTACAGTAAATTTCAAATAACCTACAGTGTTCTGGCTTCTCTTAGGCTCTATCGCACATACGATAGGGTTGGTAATAGGGTTGATTAAATTCAGTAAGTATGAGGTTTAGGTTTGATGCATAGGTTAATAAAGCCAGATCATGATCCCAATTAATAATTCCATCATTTAAATTTTTATATGGAATTTGGAATGACAACCTCAAACCCAAAGCCTCCATTTAAAACTATTTTCTTAAATTTTGAGAACAAGATAATCATCGCCTTATTATTTTCCATATTATGGTCTAGAAATGATGAAGAAGTGGATGAATATATTTTAGGTTTTCTATCATAATTTTATCCAATAATAAATGAATCCTCTAAATGAAATATCCCTTCTTACCTAGATCAAATTATTAATTAGTAGTTAACCGGGTTCCCTACACAACAAATACTTAGATTTTTGTCATGAGAATTGCATATGTGGTCTTACATGGAATATATTTACCAATCCTTTCCTAGATAAGGTAAAGAGTGGTTGCAACTCACCCCAAAGACCATACTTTAGGATTGGCTCATCTTTGAATATAATATAGTTGTCAAGGTATATGTATTTGAAGGAAGACCCTATTAATTACCTACCTTTTTTTACAAAGAGAGTCCTCACAATGGAATTTTACAGGAAGAGACTGTTACCAAATGAATTGCACTTTGGGAGTGTCAAACAACATAAGTATTTTCACATCCCCAAAGATGAGGGTCCCTTATATATTATATATCTCAGTGTTCTACACTACCTGGAGGGATTTATAGAGAAACTAAGTCTAGAAAAGGATGAAGCAGTGGCCTATGACCCTCATGTGGTGATATCAAAACAAAACTTAGAAATTAAAAACTCAACATATGAACTGACTCGTAGGCCTGATTTTGTAAGGATTTCTAATAAATATAGTTGGGAGGAGGTTGAGAATATTATAAAGGATGGCATAGCTTCAAGTGATCATAATAAAGTAGAAATATAGAATAGAGGGGCAAAAAACATGGAAATTGATGAATATGATCAAATCCCACAATCCAAAAGGCAAAGGATTGATTTAGTAGAGGAGGCCGAAGAATTAGATTTAAAGGAGATATATGTTAAAGTATCCAAGTAGGTTGATGAGATAGAAAAGAAAACAAATTTTGGGGGAAAACACTAACCATATTAATTCCCTTCCCATCCTTGGATTTTATAGTTCTTGAGAAATCCAAATCCATAACTCTTATTGTGCTAGTGTTGGTACAAATAGACCTACAAGCTATTTACAAGGAGATTAAAAAGAGTAGTGTAGATAACATGAATGAATATAGTGTTATCACCCTGTAATTTTCCTGTGGTTGTGGTAGGAAGTCACAGGGGTAACCATTTCAACCAAACTTTAGACTGTATTCTAGCTAATACAGTCAGAGAGGGATGTCTCTTGTCATAGAGGAAAGAAACTCATATATATGTCTTTGAACATCTTGCAGAAGGATAGATTTATAATGGTAACAAGGTGTTGATAGACTTAAAAATGGTGAGAGCGAATTACAATCACATTACAATTACGATTTCTGATGTAGGAGTGCTTAACTAATCTAGAAATACGAATTCCTTTCCTACTAATCTAGAAATGTATTGGCAAAAAACACATTAGTGGAAAGGAAAAACAAGAAACATAGAATGAACAGAGAACAACTTGAAGAATCTCAAAGAACTCAGAGCATACTTCTCATTAAACCTTCCAAGAAAATTACAGAGATTCAAAAGCAGGAGCAAAATTATTTCTGAATGAAAGTTCCAACCCTTTCCTCATCAATTGACATCCTATTTATAATTCCATGGCTCTCCAGACCAACCCCAAAACAGAGCCCAATTCTATTTCAAGGTGGGAATAAAAGTCTTGAAAAATTCTTGAGGTGGCATATTTTTCATTATCATAAACAAATTGGCAAAATATTCGGTAATGTGCGTGCTTAATCAAAACAACAAGTATAGCATCTAGGACTCAGGCTTGTTTGTTGAAAGTGACGTTTCAGAGCACCTCCAATGGTCTAGTGCTGACTCGGATTTGTATTTCTCTTAAAAAACATAGGTGAAGGATATTTTCTTCATTACAAGTACTTTTTCTTATACATCTGTCCCTGAAATCTTCACCATTTCACCTCTTTTCAGGAGACGGATTGTTGAAAATAGGATTGACAGATCCACCTACATATCTCAAATGATGATAGCTGTGTGAAATATGAGAAAGGATTTTGTAATTTACCATGTTACCTACAAAACCCATGTGTTTGTTTTGTCATAATCCCCTCCAACTCTCCGGAATATGCTTTTAAAGTTGATGACTAAGATGGGATTGTGAAATTATTGAAAAATACCCTGTGAATATGGTTCAAATTCTCTCAGCTTGTAATACCTGTGTAAAAACAGAAAGAGTTTATTGTATATAGGCATGTTATGAGAACAATTCTATTTTAGTTTTGGAAAATTCTTCTTAATTTGGCATAGACACTCTTTTGAAATTAATGACCAAATAGTCATTTGAAAATATGGAAAATTTCCCTCTGAAGATCGCTTTGATTCTCCCGAAACATAGCACTTGTGAAAAAAATGAGAGATTTTATTATATATTAACATGTTATGAAGAAAAACCTCTCTCATTTTCTGCAAATTCATCTTGGTTCGGTGGGAAAATCTCTCGTAGGTTAATGACTAAAACAATAATTTCCATAGAAAAACATGCTTCGTTGTACAACATATAAAATTTCGTTGAGCTTTATAAGCTTAAATATTTGGCACCTTTCCACTGCAAAATCAATGTGTACCATTAGCCAGGATTTGATATGATCTGAGCCTTGTGATCATGGAGCTTGCACCATATTTCACAGATCGAAAAACTTCTTTTTCCCATGCTTGTTACCAGTGCGAAAACCCACCTCCGTTGTTGATTTGTTTCTCCCATTAATCTGACCATTGATTTGCTAACCGGGTTAGTGCCATTTTGAAATTCCATGACCTTTAATTTCTCCGTGTGCTTTTGCAATTCTAAATACCCCTTAGAATTTTTTCATGGCTTGTCAGTCTGTGTATTTTTAAAACTATAATTTGGTAATATCCCATTACCATTGTTTATATACGCTGGCAACTTCAATGTTTATCAAGGAAAAAATTAATCTAATACCTTTGTGAGCTCAACAATGGTTTTCTTAGGCTTGTATTGCTATTGATGTGGAGGGTGCATGGCCCCTCATGCGACCACATGCTCTTGATGTTGAGAAACCCTGCGATAATATCTTTAATAGAAATTTTAATTCGTAAAATAAACTTTGGTCATTAATATAAACAACGTGAAAAGGGACAAAATTTATATATTAAAAACCAATCTTTATGAGTTTATTAAGAATTAATAAAACTCATTTTAATTTATTAGGATTCCTTTCTTTTTTCCCAAATGACCGGTGAAATATTTTTCTCGTGTAAACCTCCCAAATTGAGAAAACCAACTTTTGCAAGAATAAAATTTAACACAGGTGCTAATAGCGGCTCCAACTCGGGGATGTTAACCTCCCTGTGAGGTATCAAATAACTCCATAGATGAGTTTCCTTATCCTTTGGAGTGCTCCCAATATTTCTCTATAATCCCCAACCTTCTCAATTCATACTGCAACCAACTCTGCTCTATAAATCTGAATTTGAAGCTAAACTGAAACTAAAATTCTATTGAAATCAAATTGAAACTACTGGAAAAGAAATGCTCCCCATGTCGAGCTTATTTACACACTCCTACCTATCCTACTTAACTGAATAATGATGCTCAATGAGGTAAGTTCTTCTTTCCAATGAATCAAATCAAGTAAATGATCAAATGATTGAGCTCCTTCATCATGATTGACAAGAAATGGAGGAATTAATGGAAAAAGGTTATGAGGAAATATTTTATTTTTTCTATAAATACATAACCAACCATTATTACTGTAAATATTCTCAACATATTCCACCACTAGATCATGACCTCCCGCAAAATGTTCTATTACAGGCTTGTCGTAATGAGGCTGCTCCATATAATCAGCCACTGGGACATAAAATCCATGGAAGTATCCAAAAAATTATGTCATTTGTTTTTCCTAATAAGGATTCTTGAAATGTAATTCCACCTACCCATTATCAAATTGATCTTCACAGGAACCTTAAAAAATGCGTTCATGACAATCTGCACATGATAGCCAACCGTCTTTGTCCAAAATCTCAGAGTTGGAAACCCGATTCATTTCATGTAATTCACAGGGAATTTCTTCAATAACATCAAGAGAAATAATCTCTTTTTGACATAACAATTCTGAATTGGAGGAATGACAAAAGACATCCCATTTAGGATCCTCCTTTACTTTAAGAAAATCAGGTGAGATGCATTATTCTTGGAAGGAATATTTTGAATTTGGGGAGCTTGAGGAGATATCCCATTCAGAACCCTCAACTTATTCTAGGTGATCCAATATATTATTGCATATTGCTGGTTCTTCAGGTGCACTATCCAAGTGGTCATCCTCATATTCATTATATGTAGGCATGCTGAAATCCTCTTTAAAAACATCGTTAAAATTTTTTAGAATCAACAACTTGATTCTCTTCATGTTTATTAGTAGAAATATCATCCTTTTCTTTCATAGGATCAAGCAAACAGATCTCTTCCTAACAAAAAAATTATTAATTTGAAAAACTAAAAGAAACATCCATTTGAGAACCCTCATTTTTTCTTCTATTCAACTCTTCGTTGCATAATGTAGGTTTTTCTATAGGATGGGATAGATTGCATAATTGTTCATCCTTCCCATATTCCATATGCAAAAAGGGCTTTGTGTGTTCATGTAAATGTTCAGGGAGAATTTGGGTTTGAAAAACACACAAAGGTACTTCTTCAACCATTAACTCAAAATCCGATTCCTCTTTACATGCATTTTTAGGAAATAAATATGTGGAATGACTACAAGATTGAGATTTTCTAGAATTTTCATTCTCTAGGTAATAAATCACATATGTATTGTAACTTTGAAGAGGGAAGGGGCAACTTCTTCTTGTAACAAAATTTTGGAAGCTGGATAATCTGAGGAAGGATTTCATTGATAGTCCCAGCTTCATTCTTGGTCACACAAAAATTCACGAGGATGCTGCAAATTTTCATCAATCTGAGAAAACGAAATATGGCTGGTAGAATTAAGGTTTCGGCTCATGTCAATTTCAGTTGAGGAAGACATTAAAAACTTCAGGGAATTGTCTTGAATATGAAGACAACCGATTTGAATTTATTTTCCCTGAAATGAGTTCTCATGCAACATTTCTAACAGCTCTTCATCCATAAACTCATGATTTCCATACATGTTTTCCAAATCTTCAATGAAACCTTTAACATGCATGCAACAATATTGAACTAGAAACAAGGAGGGGTATTGATCTTTAAAATGTTCATGAAATCCTGCATGAAAGACTTTAAGGGAATATAAACTTTCTATTGGTAACCTTTCATACCATGACCTTGCATTCCTTCCAAACTAACAATGAACATTTTGATTAAAGAATCCTCATGCAATTCCTCCCACATCTTACATATATGCATATGAAATCTAACCAAATGAAGGGCAACATCATCACTCTTCTGATTTTTGAATTTTGGAAGACATGTTTCCCAATATACATTAGGTATTTGATTCAGAAAACCGGGAATGTGATCATAGTTCATAGAGGAATACCTTCCAGACATAGAATGCATATTGATCATGAAGAAAATGAATCAGTTCTTCAAGCTTTGCAGCCCTTTGACAATGGAGATTCCATGGAACATTATGAAGACTAGATTCTTTCCAAATGGAGTTGCCATAGGAACTCTGAAAAATCTGTGCATATTCTAGGTAGTCAATATTTTCAATGGAATCACCTTCCAGGTGTTGAAGTGGAGACGCTAGAGCATATAAAACCAATTCTATGTCTAGGACCGACTTCTCAACTAGGTCATAGAACTGAAGCAATCTCGATTTTCTCAAGGAGATAGTAGAAACAAGGTCCCCGACAATGACGCCAAGATGTTAGCACCTTGTAATTTTCCTATTTTTTCGGTAGGAAGTCACAGGGGTAACCATTTCAACCAAACTTTAGACTGTATTCTATCCAATACAGTCACATAGGACTCTCTCTTGTCAAAGAGGAAAGAAACACATATATATGGCTTTGAACAACTCACAGAAGGCTAGATTTATGATGGTAACATGGTGTTGATAGACTTAAAAATGGTGAGATAGACAAACACAAAAAACCATTGCGTAATGGAGTCACAGTTTGAAGATATTCAAGGGGATTACAACCATAATGAGTTGTGATTCTCCCATGAAAACTGAGGCAACATGGCTATTATGTTCAGTCAAATTATATTTAAAATGATGGCAAGTAGAAATAAGGAAAGAGCCCAGTGAAAAAAAAGAGGCATCTATCAAGGATGAATCTCTAAGAACACCTTTAGAAACAAAATAACAAAGGGAAATAGCTGAAATAGAGCACTTATCAATGGATCAATTCTATCATAGCTATTACAATCACATTAGAAATATGATTTCTAATGTAGGAGAGGTTAATTGACAGGGAATTCCTTGCATACTAATATAGAAATGTATTGGTAGAAAACACATTCGTTGAAAGGAAACATAAGAAACATAGACTAAACAGAGAACTACTTGAATAATCATAGAGAAATCAAAGCATAGTTCTCATTAAATCTTCCAAGAAAATTAAAGAGATTCAAAACCACGAGAATAATTCTTTCGGAATGAAAGTTCCAACCCTTTCCTCATCAATTGAGGTCCTATTTATAATGGCATGGATCCCAGGGCCAACCCCGAAATAGAGACCAATTCTATTATAGCATGGAAATCAAAGTCCTAACAAATGGCTAAGGTAGCATATTTGTCATTATCACAAACAAATTGGGAAAATATGCGGTGATGCATGTACTTGATCAAAACAGTAAGTATGGCATTTGGGACTCAGACTTACTGGTTGAAAGTGACGTTTTAGAGAACCTCCAATGGTCTGGTGCCAACTTAGCTTTTTATTTCTCTTCAATAACAGAGGTGAAGGATCCTTTATTTATTACAAGCACTCGTTCTTAAAGTGGCCCCCAAATCTTCACCATTTCACCTCTTTTTAGGAGATGAATTGTTGAAAATAGGCTTCATAGATCCACCAACATATCTCAAAATGGTGATATATGTGTGAAATATGAAATATTATCTTGTAATTTACCATGCTTTAGACAAAACCCATGTGTTAATTTTTCCATGTTCCCCTCAAGATCCTCGAAATCCACTTTTGAAGTTCATGACTAAGACGGGATTGTGAAATTCTAGAAAAATACCCTATGACGATGGTTCAAATCATCCCAACCTATAGTACTTGTGGAAAAAAAGAAATATTTTATTGTATATAGGCATGTTATGAGAAAAAACCTCTTTTAATTTCAGAAATTTCTTCTTCATTTCACAGAGAAAGTCTTTTGAAATTAATGACTAAACAGTCATTTGAAAATATGGAAAATTGCCCTCTGAAGATGGCTTTGATTCTCCCAAACCATAGCACCTGTGAAAAAATTGAGATATTTTATTTTATATTAGCATGTTATGAAGAAACACCTCTTGCATTTTTTGCAAATTCATCTTGGATCGGCGGGAAAATATCTCATAAGTTAATGACTAAAATAGTCATTTCCATAGAAAAACATGCTTCGTTGTACAATACATAAGATTTCGCTAAGCTTTATAACCTTAAATATATGGCACGTTGCCACTGAGAAATAAATGTGGACCATTAACCAATATTTGATATGATTTTAGTCCTCCGACTATGGATCTTGCACCAGATTTTGCATATCCAAAAACTTCTTTTGTCCTTTCTTATTACGAGTGCAAAAACCCACCACCACCATTGATTTGTTTCTCCCATCAATATGACCATTGATTTGGTCACCGAGTTAATGCCATTTCTCAATTCCATGACCTTTAATTTATCTGTGATCTTTTGCAGTGAGAAATCCCCCTTGGAAGGATTTTGTGGCTTGTTAGATAGTGTATTTTTAAAACTGATCTATGGTAATATCCTACATGCATAACATGACCAACATTCCCATTGTTTATATACCATGTAAAATTCAATGTTTCATAGAACAAAGAAATTTAATACCCTTGTGAGCTTAGCACTTGTTTTCTTAGGCTTGTATTGTTGTTGATGTGGAGGGTGCGTGGACCCCCATGTGACCACATGCTCTTGATGTTGAGAAACCTTCCGATAATATATTTATAGAAAATTTTGTCCATAAAATAAACTTTGGTCATTAATATAAAAAATGCGACTAGGGACAAACTTTATATGTAAAAAACCAATGTTTATGATTTTGTTAATAATGAATGAAACCCATTTTAATTTATCAGGATTCCTTTCTTTTTTCCCAAATGACCGATGAAATATTTTTCTCCTGTAAACTTGCCAAATCAATAAAACCAACTTCTGCAACAATAAAGTTTAGCACAAGTGCTAACAGACAGGATGCATGCTATTCATGCCAACAAAATATTATTGAGAGTTAAAAATAGTGCCAATGACACATTCGAATATTTAGTAGTTGGTCACATGGCACCTAGTCCTACTAGTCTGAAATATTATAGAAGTGTAAAGCATGTATTGGACTAGTCCTTATTTAGCCATCTTCATAATCTGGATTGCTTCAAACAAGCCAGTGATATAATTTTTACATATGTTTCCAAAGCCACTAAGATGGAGAAAAGGCTTAGATAGTGACTAAACAAATTAGGATATCTCCTTCATCTGTGGCTTCATAGTATGTTCGGTTATAGGTGCATAGTATGTTGAAGGTGTTTAAGGATACACTTAACCATGATCATAGCTGGCTTGGTGATAGGTGGAGGAAAAATAATATCATATGATATGATGATGGTTGAAGGGGTGTACGTGATGCATGTTTACTCTTATGATAACTACAACATTCTTGAAATAAATTCTTCTAGCTTTGGATATAATTATCAAGAATGATTATAGTGGGGATTGCTCCACGGCTATGTGCAAAAGCAACAACCTTAGATCGTTATGATCCTAAGGAAGAGTTCAATGGAAAGTAGTACTAAAAGATAAACTAATAACAACAAGAAAATATTTTTTAACATATATGAGCCAAACTAAACTAATGCAAATAAATAAAATCAAACCTCTTTTCTTGTAGAATGGGCCACCGTAGCTATCCTTGGAAGTGGTTTCGCAGCTCCTCGGGTTGGTTCTCTAGTTGTCTCAATAGGAATTTGTCAAATGGGGAATGGATCCAAGATGTGTATGAATAATGTCTCAATGTACACCATGTGAATGGTATGGTGACGAGAATGGTGGCAAGGGAGTATGTGAATACCTGAGAGAAAAAATGTCACAGCGTACTCACAAATGAAAATGAGAAAAAAAGGTGTTTTGGGAGAGCCCTCCACAATGTATTTATAGTATGGTCCTAGGTATTTTTGACCCAAGGTGGTGACCCATGGTATTTTTTTACCTATGGTATTTTCTTGTGGTTTTCTAGCCCTTTCTCCTTTTTAGGGTTCTTGAACCATTTTTAGGTTTTTTGACCCTTTTTGGGAGAGAGTGAGGTTAAACCATAGTAAATAAGGATGTTTTGGACCATTTTTAGTGGAAATAAAATTATGAAGGTAAAAAGTAAGGGACATATGGTAGGAATATGATGTGTGTATATGGTTTAGACCATGTAGATCTAGGTGAACACTTTTTAGTGTTAATAGATTGCCCCTTGATGTGTGAGAACAGGAGCTCATTGTATGGCTAATGGACATCATAAGATCATGGGAATAATGGTGATAACAATGGAGAGACTAGGGAGAACCATAGAGAAGTGGAGCTTCTTTGTTTGAAATACAGTGGATTTTGGTTTTTTATTATGGATTCTAAAAAATGGATGAGATACATATAATGTGTGACATGTATATGGACGAGGCGGGCATACCCATGCTCGTAAAAATGGGATCAAGGATCAAAAAATGGGAGCTGATCAATACATGTACAAATGATGGCACATAATGGTGGCCTCAATGGGAGGATGAATACAATGTTTATATGAAGAACTAATACATAGGAACAATGGCATTCTCATGGAATGCAATATCATCACAATTGATGCTCTGTTGAATCTGAAGGTGTACAGATATATGGACTCAATGACTGAGAGTCAGAATCTTTGTGGTATAGTGTGCAGCATCAAGTATTGGAGATACATGGAAGAATAACACTGGGGGCTTCTGAACACTACTGCCAATACAGCCTGGAAATCACAAAGGATAAGAAACTATGTGGGTCCCATAGTAGACTCACCAATGTGCTATATTCAGGTAACAACCAAGTTCTTTGGCCAAATAATTAATATATCAATACCATGTATGAATATCAATGGTGCGATGATGTAGCTGAAGTAGAGAATGTGAGACACAACCATCCCAAGAGGCACTAAGGACTCCTATCAGGTGGTTCAAGGAACTTATCAATGTGGTCAATGAAACCAAGATACAGGGACCTCTGGGTCTATCCTCTGGAATAGATGTGATAATGTCAACAAAAGGAGTATTAGAATTTGAATTCCATTTAGATTTTCAAGAAGAAATTTACAATAATGTTTGCAGCAAATGGAGAATGAAGATACAAACTGAAAAAAACAAACCACACAGGAAACAAATAAGTACTACTCAGGAATTTATAGTATCATTCACAATAATAATATTCGATGTTACAATAGTTTACATAGGAAATAATTTGAATTCATGGGGTATGAGTTCGAATTTCCCAAGTGGTTATGACTGTAGCTAACTAAATCTCTAACTCATGGTTTCTCAATCAATATCAAATTCCAACAGATAAAATCCTAGATGTCCAACAACTCAAACAAATAGTGACAACTAGTTAACTCAGTGCAACTGAATGTGGCAGGTGGGAAAAGGAGTCTACTCCACATGAATCGATGCATTATCCATGCAATACATGTTCTAGCTAACTGTTTGAGAACTAACTTAAAGTAACTGAGGGCTAGCTGACACTAACTAGTATTAACTCCAACTATCTGAAGAAGGTTGGTGCCGAGACTCCCAGTGGCTCCTAAAATGTAGGGATTGGTCTAGGAGGCTCCCAAAATGATGCATGCACATGAAGTAAATGGCACTTAACCTCTAGTAGTGTTCCCCACACTCCAATGACTGGTACATGTGTCCCCATTAGCCGAAGTGGACCCAATTGTACCAATGGACCCAATTAATTAATTAAGGTTCCTAAGTTAGGAAAAATTAATCTAATATATAGTATGGTCAAGGGAGGATTAATAATCCTAACACCCCCGTGAATCCCAACTTGGAAAAAATTGGGCCCTGGTAACAAGACCATAGGTCACCAAAATACAATCTAAAATATAGTAAGAAATTATGCTTAATACAACCGAGTAAATAGGAGANAAAACTAATGGGACCCCCCCCCCCCCGCCCCTCCTCAAAATAAGCAGAAATACAAATTTTGAAAAAACTTGTGAAACTATTTGTTGCTACTATGCAACAACAATATCTTGGTTCTTCTGTGCAAGTGAAACCATGAATCCAAATAACATGCTGATGTCTAGATGAATCTTCCTCTTTGGAAGAAGAACAATGTACCCAACTGAATCAGAAATATAAATAGTTGCACAGTGAAAACTAGACCCATGTAGAGCAGCTGAAATCAACTGAAGAGAGGGTAAAATTTCTTGAGAATTTAAACCATGTGAGGAACACCCAAGAAAATTATATATTTCAGCCTTTAACATAAAACCATGAATGGTAAAATCAGCCCAGGTATTAGGAGCAAGTGTCCAGGTGGATGCAGAATGACTCCCTCTTTACTAGTTCTGTGAGGAGATGAGCATGTGACCAAAGGTAGAGAAGCCCTGGGACTTTGGAGAGATAATGCTTGAGCTCCATAATATGATATAGCTTCAGAAATATCAAATAATTCAAAAAATATGATATCATCAAATTCATAAGAAAAAAATAACATCGAATCCTCAACAACAAAATTGAAGGAGACTTGCGGTGCTTGATTTGTCACACCAAAAATGATGAAACTAGTTATAAGAAATACTGAAAGATCTTGAATATTGAAACCTGAATCACATATTATCATATCATAAAATAAATCATATCCAAAAATATTCATATCCTATCCAAAAATTTGCTCCACTGAGACGGTAGATGCATAATTTTCTCCTTCAAAATTTTGATTTTCGGTGCATGCAATCTTGTAGGAATTTACTGGAAGCTCTAGATTAATGAGAGTGAGTGGATCACTCTTATAATCTGATATTATTTCCATAATATCACTTCTATTACTAATATGAACACCAGAAACATCATTATAGATAGAGAAATCAAATTCCTCTACCGTTTCTGAAATAGTTACCAGTAAACTATGCACAAAATTTAAAGAATTACTGGAGAATTTTTGTAAAGAATAGGAAGAGTGTTTTTCTTCACAAATATAGACTTGAATTTTGTTCTTCTGGATCATCCATGTGATGAGGTGAGATATCAGGGATCTCATACACTTTTGTAGCAGCAGGAGGAGTCACTCAAATGAGAGTTTCTTCCATTCGAAATGACTATAGGGAAAAATCTGCTTCTTCTTCATCTTCAACAATTTGTTTTTCTATAGGAGAGGGCATGAAATCATCATGCTGGTTTTTATCTCAACCTCTCTCAACATCTAGGATTTTAGAGTCATCTCCCATATGACTTCTAGGTTCTCCTGATAGAGGGAAAGTGATGAAGGATTCCCTAGAAGAAACCATGTGGTTGGATGCTCTAGAATCTATCACATAGGCCTTCGACTGAGAAAGGCTTGCATGCAAGCATATCTCATCTTCTTCAGTATGCTCTTCATCATTTGACATAACTGCCCTTTGTGGAAGGGAAATATTGTTCTGTACATATAGAGATTTTATTTGGTCGACGATATTCTTCATGAATGAGTCTTCTGGATGAAAACCCCTCGTACAATAGGGACACCTTTTATTTTTCTTCTTAGAGCCAGAGGCTCCTTTGGAAGTTTGCTGATTTTCTTTAGGATTCAAATCAACTTCCTTTGGCTCCTTATTTTATTTCCCCTTTTCTTGCGCTTTAGAAGAGTCAGAAACTAGGATGGCTTGATCTTTGGATGTATTGATGAATCCCATTCGAATCAACTTGACATACTCCTTCATTAAGGACTCGAAAAAAGAATCTAATGAAGGAACCTTCCAATCAGGAAATATTTCCCACTTGGAATGAAATATGGAAACACATATAGAATACTCAGGGCCTAGTTTGTTGAGTATGGAAAGGACATTCTACTCATCTTTTTGATCTATTCTGTATTGTCTACATTGAAGTACCATAGACTTGAATTTAGTAAAGAATTGCTCAATAGTCTCAAAACTGTTGGGATGTAAAGATACCAACTCATTCTCTAGTATCCTCAAAGCTCATCTTGTTTATTAAACAAGATATTAATATTATTGTAGGCTTATCTGGGAGTCCTCAATCCTTCTAGGTGGAAGAGTAGATCTTTTTAAACATAATTACATAATTACGTGAATGTTTAATCACAACGGTTCAGAAACTTTTTATGTTCTACTGGATGATGAGGCTCAGGCTCCCATCCATGAATGATCCTGTGGTAGCCATGATTAGACAAGGCCAGCTACATATAAATCCTCCAATCAAGATAATTGGAATTTGTCAGGATCTATGGTTCGAGAGTTTGAGAACTCAGAATTGCTCCGGATTGAAGTACTGCAAAACTTCAGCAAAGATATGAAGTACCTGCCAATTTCACTACAATAACACACTAAAACATATGAACTGTTAGAATCATGATTTTCCTCCTGGCATGAACATTTTTTCAAGGTCTATCATGCCCTCTCCCCTTCTCTGAATAAATCTAGAGCTAACAAATCATTATAGGGGACTTCTGTGGAAACCCAACTACTTCTGATGTTTGATGGGGAGAAACAATCATGAAACCTTCCTGAGAAGGCTCTGATACCATATCAGAACTTGAATTCCATTTAGATATTCAAACAGATAGTTATAATAATGTTTGCAAGAAATGGAGAATGAAGATAAAAACTGAACAAAACAAACCACATAGAAAATAGACAAGTATTGCTCATGAATTTACAGTATCATTCACAATAGTAATATCCGGTATTACAATAGTTTACATAGGAAATAATTCAAATGCATGGGGTATGAATTCGAATTTTCCCAAGTGGATATGACTGTAGCTAATTGAATCTATAACTCATGGTCTCTCAATTAATAACGGAGTCCAATAGATCAACTACCAGTTGTCTAAAAAACTCAAACAAATAGTGGCAGCTAGTTAACTCAGTGCAACTGAGTGTGGTAGGTGGGAAAAGGCGCCTACTCCACATGCATCCATGCATTATCCATGAAAGACATGCGCTAGCTAACTGTTTGGGAACTAATTGAAAGTAACTCGGGGATAACTGAGACTAACTATTACTAACTCCAACTAACTAAATTAAGTTGGTGTCAGGACTCCCAGTGGCTCCTAAAATGTAGGGATTGGTCTACAGGGCACCCAAACTTATGCATGCACATGCAGTAAGTGGAAGTTAACCTTTAGTAGTGTTCCTCGCACTCTAGTGACTGGTACATCTGGCCCCATTAGGATAAGTGGACCCAATTCTACTAGTGGAACCAATTAATTAATTAAGGTTCCTAAGTTAGGAAAAATTAATCTAATGGACAGTATGGTCAAGGGAGGATTAATAATCCTAATAGGGAGACCTGTGACTAATCAAGTAAATGATGTGTCCTTGAGTATAATCATGAAGGGGATAACCAAAGATGTGGAGAAATTTGGGGAATGACACACTGAATGGGGGAACATGGGAATGGGAGTATGGGGGATGCAAGATTCCTTTGTTCACAATACGAAAGAAGGGCTAACCTGAAATAAAATTAAACAGACTCATGGGAGAGGGATTTGTTATCACACAACTTATAGTTATCCCTAAAGCTATTCCATCCGATATGGTAGAGGAGATGGACAACTAAAGAGGTGATCCATGAAGTTCTATGATTCCCAATGCAATATGGGATTCATGTCAACTGAGGCACTCTTCACTATAGATTATGAATATTCACAACCAAGGGAGAGACCCTATAACCAATAAAAGAATATTAGTCAAAGCAAAGGTTCATAGGGGAGTGTGTAAATTGAGTTACGAAAACCAATGCAAGATTAGGTGAGACCAAAAGTTTAAGTGTGGTTAAAGAGGCTTTTCACTTAATATATTAGGAATTTTTTAACCAATGAATGAGTTAGGCCACCTAGGACGACCAAAGAGATAGATCTAACACCATGAAATACACAAGTAGGGCCCCACTTCCTTAAAATATGGAAATGATTCAAATGGGTCCCACAAGGTCAAATTAGGGGTGATATGGTGCTAAGGGGTGTTTATTGATGTGGATCTATGGGTCCAAGGTATATTAGACACAGCCACATATGGGATCTTAACCTATGACACAATCCCAAAGGAGTGCGAATTGACCCAAGGAGACTAGTGCCTTTAGATGGAGGGGAAAATGGAGTCCAAATTATGCCAAATTGTAGATTCAGGTAGTTAAGGAAATTATCAAGGTGGGTTTTAAGTTGCATGCCCCAATTTAGGATAGATATACATATATCTAAGCTTGAAAATGCATGACCCAATGACCCAAGTGGGGCACAACCCTCAAAATGAGGAATGGGGCCCACAAGGAAAAAATCAAAGAAGTGAAGTAGTAGGGGTAGGTTATCAAATGATAGGAGTGTAAATCAAGGAGGATCTCACCTACCCAAGTGAGAGAACTAGCAAAAATCACCCAACCAAGGAGTGCGACCTCACCCAAGGAAGGCTAAGTGCCTTGGAAAATGTGTCAAATGAATCCCGATTGCCACCAAATTGTAGATCCAAATTCTCATGGATGCTATAGAGGTGGGTTCTTTTTATTATTTCCAAAAACAAGCTAGATCCAAGTAGATCTAGAAAAAAGTGAAAAATGAAGGTTTTAATCAATGAGGGTTTTGATATCTAAGAGAATAGATAGATGTGATAGAAGAATTTCATACCTCATGGAACATACCTGAAATATGAAGATGGGATATGCCTGTGATGTTGATTATTTCCCACAAATATCAAATTCCAAACTTTGATGAGCCCTTCTTGCCAACATTTTTCCTCCTTCAACCAAATCGATTTTCCTATTCTTGTCAATCAAGGACAAAAAGATCAATCAATCAATCAAGAATGAAAATATATGCATAAAAAAAGATGAGAAACATAAATTGTTGGTACAAAATAAAAAAACAACTCCATGTCACCCAAAACTTCCTCTTGAAGCTTGAAGGGTAGGACTCCCCACCAATTTGCACCCCTCCAAAACATCTTCTTTTCCTGCAAAACAATGTTAGTTGACACTAAAATCAAGAGGGTCACAAATTTCTATCAGTGCAAAGGAAGAATCATTTACAATCACCACAATAATTCCAATTCCAATATCCAATATGCCCAAGAAAGTATTTTTATTCCAATAGCCCATAGCCAAAAATATCTAGACCCCTCCCCCCCTTTACAATGAGGAGATCATTCCTTTAAATAGGAATGAGAGATAACAAAATCCTAACAACCTTTCAAATGGATGGCTAAGATTAAAATATAAAAATGTTCTAATCAACAATTGAGATGATCTCAACATAAAGTACATGGATCAATAGAACAATATAATATATCAATGGACTAAATCACCCTAGGAGAGGAGATCCCACAAGATAAAAATGAATAAATCTCATGGTGGGTCCAGGGGGTATTAATTAGCACCCCTAGTGTGTCCACATGGCACAATAAAAATAAATATAATTTTTTACATGCAAAATTCTTGAGGAAATCGTGAGCCTCCTAAAGCTGTAGAAAATAATAAAATATGCCGGAGAGATGGATGTGGGTCTATCAAAGTGCTAAAACAACTAGAGAAGGAGTGGAATACATGACACTCATCATCATAACTCATCCCATTCCATTTCCTCTCCTTAGTAGCCCAAATTGAATTCTTCAGTAACCATTTTTATAATTTTTAATCTGCCTTGGGAACCTTGATATGGCCCAAACTGCCTTTTAGAGTTCCATTGTTGTCAAACTGATCCAACTAGGCTCTTTGGAAGGGGGGTAATATGGTAAAAACAAGGACCATCCCATCCTCATACCGTGCCCTAGGTGAACCAATAAAATCACCTCTCTGCTCTAACAGGCCATTCAACATGGGAAAACTACACCAGAATGGTACACTGAAACAAATCATCAATGTAACTACTCGAAACTAAAAATAAACTATCTCATTGGACTCAGGGATCCCAAATCCATATAGGGTGCATACTCATACACCCTACAGATCTCTACATGACCAAGTACAATATCCAATATGCCTAAATAGATAGAATAATAATCTGTACATGATCAAATAATCAATAATATAACCCAGGCTAACATCAATATACTCCAAGTGTTTAGAGGTTAATACACGCTCTACAAATCATTCAAATAACAATTTTAACCAGTAGAAATAATTTCACTGGTGATCTATCAACCAAATATAGAGTTTCTTCAATTAATTATAACTCAGACCATACTCACTTCATAGTTGTAATCATTTTGCTAGTGAAGGGTGAGTGCCAGAAATCAAATGTTTAGGATAAAGGGTTACTACCAACTTGACACTATGACACTTTGGATATGTAAAGGGGACACTCACTCTAGCATATGCTAGAGAAGAAACAACACAGGGCATGTCAGTGTCTCACAAATGGATAAGTTACATTCAGAGGTGCTTATTCACCTTGACAAATGCTCACAATCCAAATCAAATACAAGTGAGGCCAGTAATATTTAGATATAATGTTTTAAGAACCATTTATTTTTGTGCCTTCGAATTTCCATAGCCTTGGTCCATGCATTTATTACATGGATTTTTATTATTGAGGATTCATGCATTCATGCATGTTTAAAAACACTACTTTTCATGAATGATATTTTTTCATAAGATAGTCATTCCATTTCCAAATACATTGTATTGATGGCATTGCTATTTGTTTCAATTTTAGCCAACACAACCTAGGAAACTTAGAGTCGAGACACAAATAAATAGGGAAGTTTGTCCAACAAAGAGGCTCTAGTGGGGAAAGTTCCTCCATGCGACAAGTCAAGTAGTGGTTCGGGCTAAAAAAATAATTGGAAGGTAATGGATGGGTGGAGGTAATGGACAATGAAACTAACACTAGCAAGCCAAATAATGGTGGGAATGATCTCCTCGATTCTCCCTAAGGAGGGTAAAAGGAATTAGTATGGGTGAAGAAATTCTAGGTCTAATTAGGGACATACCTATACTATAAATACAACCAGGTCCACATATTTATATGATCACCAGATCTAGACACTAAATGTTAATACATGTCAAAATAATGATTATAAAAGAAATAATAACCATAACACAAGATAATAAATGATGAGTCATATACATGTAAATAACCAATTTGAAACAACATATGCCTAATGAGAAACTTCTGCAGCAACTATGGGAAATACTGACTACCCTGTGAATGGATAAGTGGCTACATCAGTCCTCAAATATGAGTGCCCTGAGACTCTGTCATGGCATGGGAAAGTACTATATTCCATCATTAAATAGTGATCCATCATAGATGCTCATCTTAGCATCTCATATGTAAGGGAACTGGATGAAAAGTGTACTGGAATATGAAAAATAGAATATGGTATCTTGACTACTATATATGTGATAACATCTGGCTCCAGCTGGGACAAGTGCTTTGTTGAATAGAGTGCTTGAGAACCTCAGAATCTCTGGTCCTTGCACTCTGCTACTCGCATCCTCGATCCATCACTCCAGCTCTGCAACAACTAACAAAATGTCACTAACTACCTGCAAAATGTCTAGAGCTATACCAAACTCACAGACCGATCGTCATAACAGTGTGTAGATAAAATAAAATGCTAAAGCTAAAGTGCATGAAACTAAAAAGAAGAAAGTAAATCTAATCTAATAAATCAAAAGGAGTTTGGTTTTATTGTGTAGGAAAAAGACAAACACCCAGGACTACGCTAAGAGATTCAAAGTCAAGCTTCAAGGAAAAGAAAAAAATTGCCATACTGAATAGCTAAAAACTACTGCCCAAAAGAGGCTTATTTAGTTCTACCTACCCTACTCTAACCAATTTAGACAAGTGTTAAGTAAAATCATGAATCCAATGCAACCATTTGCTGAATGAATCTATCGAGATTCCTTTACAGTAAATGATCCAACAAGCCAAAGATGGTTTAAGAGTAATGTAAATGAAAATTGAAGCCATTCTAACCTGCTATTTGAAAATTAAAGAAATATCCATACTATATGGAATGAAATCATACCAAGGATGAAATTGAATTTCTAGAAACTCATCCATAACCACTTATACTTTGAAATGAGAACTTTATACTAAGAACGAGAACTCCAGCCATAAAAACGATGATTATTGCATAAAAACCACCAAAAAAAACCCCTCAAATAGAAAAGTGTTGATACTAGTATACACGGTTTTTTTTTTCGGGGTAAAAAATAGAGCTATGGCCTAAAAATCCCATACTCTTGTTTACACAAACTTTGAAATCAACCCCTACATTGGAAAAAAAAATTCCTTCAAGAGATAAATTGCAACTTTTTTGAAAGTTGCATATTAAACAAAAAATAATATTTCATAAATAATTTCACTACTCTAACCATCTAAATCAAACAAATTATGTCATGATTCATAAAAGAATCATATATTATACCCTACATGAACATATTATTCATATAAATTACCAAAAACTCCTTTAGAGTTTCAATTACAAACATCATACTAATAAAAAAACATCTAAAATGTTTCATGTGAAATGATTCAAACTCATCCATGGATTCTCACACCCCATTAGAATCTATATTATTTGCATATGAATGACTAGATATAATTAAAAAATAAATAAACACCTAATCCCCTGACCCCACCCATTACATTGCATTAAACGGAAAATTAAACACCCCCCTAACCCCCAACAACATTACATTTACAAAATTTAAAACACCTCCCCCTAACCCCCTAAATCCCCCAACAACATTATACTAAAAATAAATAAATAAATTATAACCCTCTACCTTGACTGCTCCTAACTACCTTGGGATAATATGCTTCATCTCTCTTATTCTTACAACACGATGCATTCACCCCTCAGTCTAATTCAATACAAAATAAGTTGAGAGTATGGCTAAGATAGGACATATGTTATTTAAATTGAATTCATAGATTAAATTAGAAATAAAAATATTTTTGTTCATCCATGTTGTGACCAATTTTGGATCACAATTGAATGTATAAACAAACAAAACTTGGATTCCAATTGTGAATACCAGCATTATTGAAGTGGACTAACTAGCTTAAGGTAGTAGATCTACTTTTAGTTTTTTTTATTCAAAGTGAATACTTTGTATACTTTCCTACTTCGAATTATATTTCCTCTACATAACTTAGCCTATCGAAGAAATGGAAATAATGTGATTATGCCTATTCGCTTGATATATCATGGAAATATATGCATAAGCCATGAAAACCAGGAAAGTAAGTGCCTATTTTATAGATATATCATTCTGAACACAATGCATGGGATGATTTATCTTTTTTCGTCCCATAAAATTTTGAAGTTTTTGAGTTTTATATTTCTCATCAAAGAATGTTTTGTCTAAATTTATGACCTTCAACAATGAAGTTTTGATGAAAAACTAACTTTTCAATAATGAAACTTTAATTAAAAAAAACATTTCTATAATGAAATTTTAAGTTACAAATTATCCTTAACCTTTCTTAACATCTATATTATATATTGAATAATAAACCTCTGCTTTTAAAAAGATTAACCAACAATAAGTGCAATATATCATTTTCAACCTGTAAACTAACAAATACTTAAAATCTCAATTTCTAGTTTTGAAATTCAACTATATAATCCAATTCTATTTGTAATTCTCTCTCTATATTTTAATGGATTATAATTTTAATGAAGAGCTTAGTATACTACAATATATAAAACTAATACTAATATGAATTTAAGCAAAATTTTGAGTTATTTTATTTTATTATATTGAAATTCATTTATATTTTTTGGACACAACCAATATGAATAATGAGAAATCAATATAATTTGTTTCAATGACTTAAATAAATAATTGGTTTAATAATTTTAAAGATTAAAGAAAAATTGCTAATGTATACATTTTTTTCTAATTTTTCATTAATTTTTATTTGTTGAGTTTTTTTCCTTTATTTATACTTACTTTTCATTATTTTGAATTCTTCAGTTAAATTTTTATAGTATAGTGAAAATGTAAATTGAGTCATAAAATTTTAAGAGATTGGTAAGTAATTTATTTGACTTTAAAAAATAAATTGATTTAGTTATGAAAGATCAAAATATATTCTTTTAAATTTCATATTACATGTTTTTTCTTTTAACTATAATGAGTTTCCAATTATGTTCAGCGGAGATTTTATAGGAAAATAAAAAATTTAATTAATGAAATTTATTTTTTCTTTGGATTATAATAATATAAATAATATTTTTTCTCTAATCATCTTTTTTAGAAAAGTTGAAAGCAATTAACAGACTTTCTCATTTTTTGTATTTTTAAATTTAAGTGTTTTTTCTATATATAAATAAAATGCAATTTTTTTTTCTATATAAATTAAATGGTACAAAATTTGCTATATTTGTTTGCTATATAAATTAAATGCTATAAATTAAAGAGAGCGGCACACAATGAGACTAAATTGTATCGTAAATGATCCGCAAAAGGACAAAATTGTATCATAAATGCTTCGTAAAAGGACAAAATTGTATGGTATCATGTCTAGGTGTCGTTATGACGCAAATATTCCTGATATATGAAACGTTCATAAGCATATCAAAGAAATTGACATTTTATTAGATCTAGGTATATGCAATCAAAGTAGGTTATGCCATATTTTATCAAAGTAGGTTATGCCATATTTTAGATGTCTACGCCCATTTATTCTTTGGCCTTCAGTTGAGCCATTTCTCTTATTTTAGTCATCGATCTGTTTTGGATCACAAACAACCAAACAACAAAATCAAACACACCAAATTGTATGATCAAATGTGGTATAACCAAATGCCGCTTCTAAAGGTTCTGCTCATTGACAAAAATAATGTATATAAACTTGTTTCGAACCATTGTTTGGAGCATTGCTTTGCCTTTGAAAACTTAGAGGCTTGCTTCGATTTGTAGAGGGACTTGCTTTTCCTTTCAGTTCAATGATCACACATCTGTAGTAGACATCGCAGGAAGGAGCGGAGCTCCACTCCGTTGGCCTCCAAAGGGCCACCCTTTACTGGCGGCACGATTCGACTTGCTTTTCCTTTCAGTTGAATGATCACACATCTGTATTAGACATGGAAGGAGGGAGCGGAGGTCCGCTCCCTCCTCCCTCCAGAGATAATGAGCTTAGCCATTCTTAGTTTGATTATTGGGTAAAGTCATTATTCTAAAATTGCAAACTCTTTCCAGTTTTGAACTCATCAGGTTAAGCCCCTTATCTCTCAAGGGAGGAGGAAGCGGAGCTCCGCTCTATTGGCCGCCAAAGGGCCGCCCTTTACTAGTGGCGTGATTCTGAGAATCACGCCACCAGTAAAGGGCGGCCCTTTGGTGGCCAACGGAGCGGAGCTCCACTCCCTCCTCCCTTCCCTGCCTCCAACCAAAGATAACGAGCTTAGCCATTTTTTATTTGATTATTGGGTAAAGTCATTATTGTAAAATTGTGAACTCATTCCAGCTTTGAATTCATGCAAATATTAGTTGGGTGGACCATTCTGGAATTTTCCGACTGGATGTAGAGATGGAATGGTATCCATTAAAAATGAAGTTGTCCAAAAAATTCTTGCTCCCAGCGTGAATTTTCCCCAACTGAAATCAAAATTTGCTAGAAATGGTCTTAATGTTAAAGACCTGGTTGTGTTGTCATGCAAGTAATCCACTACATTCCCCACTACTCCACTGCTATAAATTATCTTCTATGTTGAAAGGGGAATGAATTTATGTATTGCATCAAGATTGATATATAGTTCAATACTGGGTGCAGGCGGCCACACATTAGGGATGTCTCACTATAGCTCAGACCTTACAATTAATTATGTTGCTCAGCTCAAGATAAAATGCAAGCTGGGTGACAATAAAACAATTGTACAGATGGATCCTGGGAGCTTTCGAACATTTGACACACTATTACGTGAATGTAAAGAAAAATAGAGGCATCTTTCAATCTGATGCTGCGCTTCTAACCAACAACAAGGCACAATCATATGTCAGTAAAGAACTTAAGGGCTCGTCATTTTTCTGGGATTTTTCAAGATCAATGGAGAAGATGGGAAGAATTGGTGTGCTAACAGGAACTGCTGGTCAAATCTGAAAACAGTGTGTTTTAACAAATTACTAGGCCTTCGATTTTCCTTGAATTTTTATTGGATAATAATAAGCTCATTGCACACCCATATCATCTCTGTTATAAACTTTTGTAACAATTATATTTGATTTTGCTAACTGTTAAAACCATATTATTTCCCCACTAATTATTAATTTATTATTTAATGGTATATTATTATATCATTGGGAATGATTAATATTATTCTTTTATACCAGATTCAATTTTAGAATAATGTCTATAGAATAATCTTTTTTCTTTTTCGATAATGTCTCTACCTAAAACGAAATTCCTTTTTTTGTTTTTACTTCCACTTAAATGTAAAAGAAGCATATAGTTGATGTAGATATTAATGTAAAAAATAAAACAGATTTAAATATTCACACCTTTAATAGGATTCTGACAAAGTAAAAAATAAATTTGAATTTTAGAATAATGTCTATAGAATATTTTTTATTTTTCAATAATGTCTCTACCTAAAACGAAATTCCCTTTTTTTGGGGCTTTACTTCCCTTAAATGTTAAGGAAGCATATAGTTGATGTAGTTATTAATGTAAGAAATAAAATGTATTCAGGTATTCACACCTTTAACGGGATTCTTACTAGAAAAATTTAAAGTTGAATTAGAAAGAGAAGGTTAAGATGAAAGAAAACACGTTTAAATAAACTCCAGTAAAATAAATTAGAATAATCATAAATTAAATGTTCTCGACAAAACTTATATCTCATAATAAAAATAAAACGTTGTTGTCGTTTCAGAAAACAACACACGTTTTTGGAAAGAAGGGGAGGTTCCTTGTTCAAAAACAGTGAACCAAAATTGAAAATGAACTTAGCCCATGACTTACCAAAGTGTTTGGCATTCTAAGTGTATTTATTGTCATCCACCAATTTTCTAATACAACAAGCATGCATGCCTTCTTTGTCTCCTTTATAGTAATGTCGTTGGTTTCAAACACAGTGTATCATGCCCGCCTTCTTTGTGTCCTTTATAGTAATGTAGTTGGTTTCAAACACAGTAAGGGTATGTGTGTATTTATGTGTGTATTATAGCATTTTTCAACAGATGACAAAATTTTAAAGCCTAGGAAATGCTCTCGGCAAAATTGTAGCCATTTTAAATAATTTTTAAGAGTTCTTTTATTTAATGAGTTGTGCAAGTTATAGTTCATGGAAGTAGTAGAGATATGGTGGTGATTAATAAATAAAGGGATAGGATAGGATAAATGTACCATTCATATCACTTTTTATGTTTAATGTAATGTTTTTTTAATGTAATGTTGTGGGGGAAGTTAGATGGGTTTTTTTTTTTAATTAAATGTAATGTGGGGTGTTTACATTTTTTAATTGTTTGTTAAGTGATATTGATGTTAAGGTTAGAGGGTTCTAAAATTTTGTTATTTTTTTTTAATTTACTGTTTGGGGTGTTTAGGGAGTTAAGGGGGTTAATTTTATTATTATTATTTTTTGGTAATATGGATGTAATTTTTTTAAATTATTTTTTTTAATTTTAGTGAAACACTTGTAGCGAAGATGTGAAAAGAGCTTAACCCCCATTAGGAGGTATGTTTGGAAATGAGCACTTTGGGCATCTTGCAGACATAAAAGACCCAATGGAAGAGGACATTAATGTTCATGAAGGAAGCCAAGCTGAGAAAATTCCAATTTCAATGAAGAATTTGGTCGGCCTCATATTGTTGATTAGTTTCATGTCTTGGAGAAAATCCTAAATTTGACAACTTTTTGATAAGATATATTAGTAATGTTTTGACTTTCAAACTTTATTTTAGAAATAAAATTTATATATATAATGTTTTTAATATGTTATTTACAAATATGTGGTATAGTTTTTCTTGAATTTATGTGAATTGTCATTTTTTGGAAAATAATATAAAATCCTATCATTTTTATACAAAATATCTCTGAAAATCCATTGAATATTGTTTTCAATGTTTTTATTTACTAGAAATTTTTACAAATTTCTCAATAAAAATGTCCTAATTTATACATAAAAATGTCTTATTTTAAAGAAAAAATTGCAAAATGTATATGTTTTTCATTATGGCTTGCTTCGAAATGTATGTTATTTTGTTAGATTTCTAGAAAACACATTTGAAATATATATTAAAAATATTTTACGACAAAGATGTTTCAAAAACCCCAAAAAATGCCTCAAAATGAAAATGTGTGATACTGGTATCAACCCTTTTTGAAACGGGGGTAATAATAGCTACTAAAATTAGGAGAGAGAAAAATGAAAACTGGGTCGAGTTCTCATTTCATAGTATAAGTGGTTCCATCAAGATGCCAATAGTATCATAAAAAGTATGCAAGTACATTCTTAATGGAAAAATACACTATGACTTATGATTCAGCCACTTCAAACACTTCTCTATTTTCTCCTCTACCTTACTAGGACATTCCATTCTATTCACTCCAGAAGAAATGGAAGAATCAAATGGGGAAAAGTTGTAATGTAATGAAACTATGAATGAGATCAAGCCCATTTATTGCTTGAAAAAGGAGAAAATATGAAATTGAACTTTATACACCTTCTCCAACCACCCATAAGAAAAATTTATAAATTGAAAAATATTACTCATTACGAATGACCAAGAAGGGAAATGAAGCATACTTTCTCCAATTATGTGACCCTGCTCAAAGTCCTGACTGAAAATTTCAAAAATAGCTTGATTAGAACAAAAAACCATACAAGAAGGCTCAGAAAGTTAGGATAGGAGGGTAAAAAAAATTAAAACTTGATTTGCATCACCTAAAGGTGCTAACACCAATCTTCTATTCAATATGGGACATTTGTTAAAGAAATTGGCAAGATCAACACTAAATTCCCAAGAACTAGACTCACTATGATTAATCTCCTCAAACAAATCACCTTCACCAAAAATATGATGTGGAATAGAAACAACAATACAAGAATTTTTCCTTGGAGGCTCTTGATGACTATTTGGACATAGATTCCAGCTTGAAAGATGTGACAAAGAGGGCTCTAGGTCAAGTTCACTCAATAGTATATCATCATCATGTGGTTGTTCTTCTTTATATTTTTAATTACATTCAACTCACAATAAATGATCATCATCATTCATTTGATAAGGAAAAATATCAATATGTTTGTTTTCAAATATCCTTATCATCCTCAAAAACTTGGTCTTCAACAACAATATGACCACGTGATTTCTCCTCGATGGAAATTTTGACCTTTTCTTATTTTGCAGAGACATAATCAAAGTTTGAATCCATATTCGGATAGCTTGAACACTGACTCAAATTATCGTCCATTAGGCAATTCCTATGGATTTTCTCTTTTAAAGGCTGTGTAATGGACTCACAAATGGAAGGCTCAACTATAGATGTTTCTTGATGGTGATTGTTAGGTTCGCTTCCATGGATTAAATCCAAGATTTGATCTGTAACTACTTCACATAATAATAACAGAGTATATTGTATAATTTGATTGATATACCTCTTAGTTTCAACATGAGGTTTTGAAACATTATTCTCGAAGTACTCTATAACATTATTATGGATTACAAGAATTCTCATAATTTGGAACCTTTTAGGAGAGGAATGATCCAATTGAGAAAGAAAATTGTCAATATATTGATTATCAACTACACAATCATTGCTAGATTTACAATCTAAAGAATTATCAGTGTTCCTACCCCACTTATATATTAATAGATATGTGAATATGTCATACCCAGTGATGGATTCTGGTGCTAAATGATCAAACCATAGTTGAACATCTACTTGCAATGATTCTCCTAAGGCTCGCATATAAACATCTTCATTGTCCACACCTCTAATTTCCATGTAATTATAGAGAGTATCCACATGAATTTAAATAGATATATCCTTATTTCAATTAAACTGGGGCAACCTCCTAGTGTAATCATTTAGCCATTAGATGAATTTTGGGGTCTAAAATGGGCCTCCTAAGGAAAATAATAAAATAATAGTTAAAATAATAAAATAATATTGATTAATTTTGGAGGAAGAAAGAAAAAAACTACTTTTTGTATTCGTATTTTCGACATATCTCCCTGTGTTTTTACTCAAATTTCGACCTGGAGAGCTCATTGGATGTGGAATTTGATTCCACATCTAACAAGTACCCACACTGCATACTTTTGACGGACCCCGCTACCCCAAAAACAAGAAATACCTGAAAAAACATGATGATGACATCATCATCATGTTTTTTTAGGTATTTCTTGTTTTTGGGGTAGCTGGGTCCTTCAAAAGTATGCAGTGTGGGTACTCGTTGGATGCGGAATCAAATTCTGCATCCAACGAGCTCTCCCGATCGAAATTTGAGTAAAAACACAATGAGATATGTCGAAAATACGAACAAAAAAAGTAGTTTTTTTTAATGACAAATATGTCAATTCAACCATTATGGTTGACTTGTTTTATTGAAATTCTATTGGTTCTTGAATTCCAACTCACAAAAACTTATTTTAGCACGTTTTCTTATAAGGCCCATTTTAGACCCCAAATTTCCTCTAATGATAGGATGAGGTTCCCTCGGTATTTCAGAAATGTCAAAAGGAGGTTGTTTATCCTTTTTCCTAACAGCTCTGGTTATTTGAGTTGGGTACCAAATAGGATTACCAAGATCAATCGCTCTTGGATTTTGTTGGGTTTGATACTTGCTCATCATCTCACTAGAGATGGTTAGGCATTCTTTATAGCGCGGGTAAGGAAATTGGTGGGTATCATAAGGATTGCGATAATTAGACTCATACCCATAATCATGGTCAATATCATCCTCATACCAAGAATATAACCTCTATATATCCCTTTCGTTTATTTTCCTTCTAGCTTCATTTATGTTTTCGGTTAATACCTTCATGTGTCTTAATAATACATATGAATTCATTATGATTTATATGATGGGTTTCCTTCTCAGTGGAGTCGCGTTGTTGATTCACTAGGTGAATGAGTTGTCGTGTTCATAAATGAATCATGTCGTAGGAGAGGTAAGTGAAATTCATGCAGTGATTGTAAATATTTAAACATATAATATTCAATCACTAATATTAGGCCGGATGTGAGATGAATGATAAAATATGTAAGTACAATTCACAGACACCAAAGGCAAAATAGATTAACCAAGGTAATCCTTTACCTCCTTGAAAACAAAACCAAAAATGTTATCACACAACTTCTAGTTGTCCCTAAAGGTATCCCATCCATGATGGTAGAGGATATGGACAACTAAAGAGGTGATCCAAGAAGTGCAATGGTTCCCAATGCAAGCTAGGAGTCACGTCAACCAAGGCAATCTTCACTTTAGATTATGAATAATCAAAACCAAGGGGGAGACCATATAACCAATAAAAGAAGATTATCCAAATCAAAGGTTCATAGGGGAGTGTAAATTGAGTTACATAAACCAATGCAAGCTTATGTGAGCCCAAGAGTTTAAGTGTGGTTGAAGAGGATTAATATATTAGGAATGTTTCAACCAATGAATGAGTTAGGCCACCTAGGAGGACCAAAGAGATATATCTAACACCATGAAATACACAAGTACGGACCACTTCCTTAAAATAGGGAAATGATTCAAATGGGTCCCACAAGGTCAAATTAGGGGTGATATGGTGCTAAGGGGTGTTTGATGATGTGGATCTATGGATCCAAGGTAAATTAGACACACCCACATATGGGATCTTAGCCTATGACACAATCCCCAAGGAGTGTGAATTGACCCAAGGAGTCTAGTGCCTTTAGACGGAGGAGAAAATGTAGTCAAAATTATGCCAAATTGTATATCGAGGTATTTAAGGAAATTATCAAGGTGGGTTTTAAGTGGCATGCCCTAAGGTAGGCTAGATTTCCATAGATCTAAGCTTGAAAATGCATCACCCAATGACCCAAGTGGGGCACAACTCTCAAAATGAGGAATGGGGCCCACAAGGAAAAAATCAAAGGAGTTAAGTACTAGGGGTACGTTATTAAATTATAGGAGTGCAAATCAAGCGGGTTCTCACCTACCTAAGTGAGAGAACTAGAAAAACTCATCCAACCAAGGAGTGCGACCCCACCCAAGGAAGGCTAAGTGCCTTGGAAAATGTGTCAAATGAAGCCCGATTGCCACCAAATTGTAGATCCAAATTGTCATGGATGCTATGGATCTGGGTTCTTTTTATTATTCCCAAAGACAAGATAGATCCAAGTAGATCTAGAAAAATACTAAAAAACGAGGGTTTTAATCAATGAGGGTTTTGAGATATAAGAGAATAGATGGATATGATAGAATAATTTCATACCACATGGAACGTACCTAGAAGATGAATATGGAAGAGGCTTGTGATGAGGATTACTTCCCACAAATATCAAATGCCAAACATTGATGAGCCCTTCTTGCTAACATTTTTCCTCTTTCAACAAAATCGATTTTCTTATTCCTATAAAACAAGGACACAAAGATCAATAAATCAATCAAGAATGGAAAGAGATGCATACAAAGAGATGAGAAACATGAATTGTTGGTACAAAATACATAACAACTCCCTATCACCCAAAACATCCTCTTGAAGGTTGAAGGGTAGGCCTCCCCAATAATTCGTACCCCTGCAAAACGTCTTCTTTTCCTACAAAACAATGTTAGTTGAAGATAAATAAAGATGGCCACCAATGTCTGTCAGTGCAGAGGAAGAATAATTTACAATCACCACCATAATTCCATTTCCAAGATCCAATATTCCAAATAAAGTATTTTTTTTCTAATAGCCGGGAGCAAAAAATCTCTAGATCGCTCCCCCCCTTTACAATGAGGAGATCCTTCCTTTAAATAGGAATGAGAGATAACAAAATCATAACCACCTTTCAAATAGATGGATAATATTAAAAGATAAAAAATTTCTAATTAATGGTTGAGATGAGCTCAACATAAAGTACATGGATCAATATAACAATATAATATATCAATGGACTAAATCACCCTAGGAGAGGGGATCCCACATGATAAAAATAAATAAATCTCATGGTTGGTCCAGGGGGTATTAACTAACACCCCTAGTGTGTCCCCAGGGCACAATAAAAATAAATATAATTTTTTACATGCAAACTAGTGCCTCTCTGAGGAAATAGTGAGCCTCCCAAAGCTCCAGAAAATAATAAAATATGACGGAGATATCGATGTAAGTCCATCCAAGTACTGAAACTACTGGAGGAGGAGTGGAAGAAATAACACTCATCATAAAAACTCATCCCATTACATTTTCTCTACTCAGTATCCCAAATCCAATTCTTCAGTAGCCATTTTTATTATTTTTAATCTTCCTCGAGAACCATGATATGGCCCATAATGCCTCCTAGAATGCTAGCATTTTCAAATTGATCCCACCAGGATCTCTACGATGAGAATAATATGGTAAAAACATGTGGTTATACCACCCCCTCCTTATAGAACTCCCTAGGTGAACCAATCAAATCAGCTCTCTACTCTAACAAACCATTCAACATAGAAAAACTGCACCAAAATAGTACACTGAGACAAATCATCATTGTAACTACCCAAAACTGAAAATAAACTATCTCATTGGACTCAAGGATCCCAAATAAATTTAAGGTGCATACTCATACACCCTACATATATCTTCATTATCATCTACAATATCCAATATGTCTGGAAAGATAGATTAATAATCTGTAAATTATCAAATAATCAATAATATAACCCAAGCTAACATCAATCTGCTACAAGTGTTTAGAGGTTAATACATGCTCTACAAATCATTCAAATAAAAATTATAACAAGTATAAATTATTTCACTGGTGGTATATTAACCAAATATAGAGTTTCTTTAATTAATTATAACTGAGACCAGAATTTCAAGACCATACTCACTTCATAGTTGTAATCAATTCGCTAGTGAAGGGTGAGGGCTAGAAATCAAATGGTTAGGATAAAGGGTGACTATGAAATTGACACTATGACACTTTGGATATGGAAAGGGGATAATCACTCTAGCATATGGTGGACAAGAAATAACACAGTGGATGGCATTGTCTCACAAATGGATAAGTTACGTTCAGAGGTGTTTATTCAACTTGAGAAATGCTCACAATCCAAATCAAATAAAAGTGAGGTCAGCAGTATTTAGATATAACATTTTAAGAACCATTGCTTTTTGGGCCTTCAAATTTCCATAGCCTTGGTCCATGCATTTATTACACGAATTTTTCTTATTGAGGATTCATGCATTCATGTATGTTTAAAAACACTACTTTTCATGAATGTTTTTTCACAAGATATTTATTTCAATACTTCATAGCGAATTTCATTAGGCTTTCCTTGCATTCATGTATGTTCAAAAACACTACTTTTCATGAATGGTATTTTTTCATAAGATATTAATTTCATTTCCAAATACATTGTATTGATGGAAGCGCTATGTGTTTCAGGTTTAGCTAAGACAACCTAGGAAACTTAGAGTCGATACACAAATAAACAGGGAATCGTGTCCAACAAAGGGGATCTAGTGGGGAAAGGTCCTGCATGCCACTAGTCAAGTAGTAGGTCGGGATAAAAGCATAAGTGGAAGGTAATGGATGGGTGGAGATAGTGGACAATGAATCCAACCCTAGCAAGCCAAAGTATGGTGGGAATGATCACGTATATTCTCCCTAAGGAGGGTAAAACCAATGAGTATGGGTCAAGAACTTATAGATCTAAGTAGGGACATACATATACTATCAATACAACCAGGTTCACATATTTATATGATCACTAGATAAAGACACTAAATGTTAAGACATGTCACAAGAGTGAGTGTAAAAGCAATAATAAACATAACACAAGATAATATCTGCTGAGTCATATACATGTAAATAACCAATATGAAACAACATATATCTAATGATAAACTTTTGCTACAACTCTGGGCAATACTGACTACTTTGTGAATGGCTAAATGGATACATCAGTCCTCAAATCTAAGTTTCTCGAGACTCAGTCATGGCATGGGAAAGTACTATAGTCCATCATCAAATAGTGATCTATGATAGATGCTCATCTCAGCATCTCATATGTAAGGGAACTGGCTAAAAAGTGTGCTGGAATATGAAAAAAAAGAATATGGTATTCTGATTACTATATATGTGATAACAGGATCGTATCTGTAATACCAGGAAGATAACTGCAATGGGAAATACTAAGGGAGGTAACTGGACTAGTGATATCCAGGGGATCAAAGGAAGACTCGTTGTAGAATACTCTGAACAAAGGCGACCCAATGGGGGGAAGCTTCCACACTGTGATATCATATGTGGTGGCGCATAAAGACAGCGTTTGGGATTTCTCCATAGTTTAACGAGCATGAAGAAGGGATAGAAGTAATCTCAATATGACACGATCTCATGGATTTTTAGTGAACCCAAGAAAGTAAATGCTTGATGGTGTTTTAATTTTTAGAGAGTCTAAAAAATGGAAGAAGACTCCAGTGTGGTCTCTTTTTTGTTATATTTTTAACATTAAGCTATCATTATGTTAGGATATTTAACTGAGAGAATAACAAGCATAGAAATCAAACACAAGAGATAATGAACACAATGTTTTTCCTCGGGGAAACCATAAATGGAGAAAACCCCACAACTTCCTTAGAGATAGAATAAACACCAAAAGTAAAACCCCAGAATAGTAAGATGATCTCCCAACAATAGTAACCTCTTTCTTCCTAGCCCCAATGTCTTATTCTTCCTCAGCTATGTGCTACAACTGAGTGTGAATGAGTGTTGATAAATAGAGAGGCTATCTCTCTACTTATATTAATTCCTGACTTGACCAAACCCTACTGGGGACGACTTCTCTAGGAGAGTCTAATAACCCTAGTGCCCTGGAGCTACGGGGACTTTAACCCTTGATCAATAGGAGGGTTACCCACAATGACTTGACATGACTTGTTTACATTATAGAACCTCCCAAACGGAACATCAAGTCATGAAATGACTCAAGTACATTAAATACAAATCCCGAAATAAACATTGGGGTACAATACATAAGATATATAAGTGAATACATTCCAAAGTTATAATTACATAAACACTACCTCTTAACTAGGAAGGTATTCTATTGACACAATTTATTAACACAAGTCTTCTTCTTTGTATCATCTAGATCATCATCGAGTCCTCATCATCTTCAAGTCATCTTCATCTTCCGATCTGGATCATCATCACTAGATCTGGATCATCACTGGATCTGGATCATTACTTGATCTGGATCATCACTAGAGAATCATCTCTAGATCTGGATCATCACTTGATCTAGATCATCACTGCTGGATCATCATCACTGGATCATGATCACGGGTTCTATCTCATGATTCTTCTCATCACAGGAAGTTCTACAGAGCCAGACCTTTTTCATGCTAGTTGTAGGCTTAGCCTCCATGTATATCTTATTCAACACTTATATCTGACACCAAGTCAAAATGGCCCGTGACCATGAGAGGAACACATCCAACACCATGTCAGAAAGGAATTCCCATCACTCACATATAATCATGTAGGAACCAATCCTATAATCACATTAGAAAGGCCCAACACTCACATCCGATCATGCAAAAACACATCCCACAATCCTATCAGAAAGGCTCAGCACTTATATCTAGCCATGCGGGAACACATCCTGTAACCATGCTAGAAAAGCTCTGCACTTACATATATTCATGCGGGAACACATCCTACAACCTTGCTAGAAGGGCTCTACACTTACATCCAACCATGCGGGAACACATCCTGCAACCTTGCTGGAAGGGCTCTGCACTTACATCCAACCATGCGAGAACACATATTGTAACCTTGCTGGAAGGGCTCTTCACTTACATCCAACCATGCGGGAACACATCCTGCAACCTTGCTGCAAGGGATCTGCACTTACATCCAACCATGCAGGAACACATCCTGCAACCTTGTTGGAAGTGCTCTTCACTTACATCCAACCATGCGGGAACACATCCCACAACCTTGATATAAGGGCTTTGCACTTACATCCAACTATGTGGGAACACATCTCGCAACCTTTCCAGAAGGGCTCTCAACCCCAAGTTGAGGGTTCCTGGTAACTGACCAAGTGCCTCCATTCTCCAAGAGAATGGCATTAGACCTTATATCTAATCAAGTGGGAACACATCCCTCAATCACATCAAAATGGCCATGCACTCATACCTGATCATCTAGGAACACATCCCACAGTCATATCAGAATGGCCCTCGGTCCTAGACCAAGTATTCATGGTAACTAAACAGGCACCTCCATTCCAAGAATGGCAATAGCCCTTATATCTGATCATGTAGGAACCAATCATATAGTCATATCAAAATGGTTTAGCACTCATATCTAACATGGAAGGAACCAATCCTCTCACCATGATAAAATGGATCATCCCTTACATCTGACCATGGAAGGAACCAATCCTCTGACCATGTCAGAATGGCTCACAGACTCATCACTTCCCCTTGGAAGGAACCCCGATCTGGAGAACACCAAGCTTCTCCCTGAAGTACCCAAACTTCACTCTGGCTAATGGCTTCATCAACACATCAGCTATCTGTTCATCCATCATAACATACTGGAGCTTCACTGCACCCATCTGTACCATATCGCTGATATAGTGATATTTGATCTCGATATGCTTTGACTTGTCATGGAACACCAGGTTCTCCAACAACTTCACACAACTCTGGTTGTCACAACGTATACAAGTAGCATCTAATTGGAGATCAAATAAACTACATAGTAGCTTCCTTAGCCATACTTCCTCACAACTAGTTGAACAAGATGCGACATACTCTGCTTCAACTGTACTTAGTTCCACACAAGATTGCTTCATGCTAAACCAAGAGATCACACCTGATCCCATACTGAAGCAACACCCTGAAGTGCTCTTCCTATCGATGGCACTACCTGCCCAATCTGAATCAACATAACCCTCCAGGTTAATCTTCTGATTCGCCTCATACTTGAGCCCATAATCAACTGTACCCCTCAGGTACCTCAGAATATGCTTTGCAGCAATCAAGTGAACATCTCTCGGATCTGTCAAGAACTGGCTCAAGGTGTTCACAGCAAAGCAAATTTCTGGTCTCATGTTTGTCAGGTACATCAAGGACCCAATCATCTGACGATACATTGTAGCATCAATTTCTTATGATGAAGCATCACTCAATAGATTCAATTTCGATGCCATAGGTGTGGTCATAGCCTTGCAGTGCATCATCCCAAACCTCTTTAGGATCTCTACTGTATATTTCCCTTGTCCCAGGGAAATTACATCTACATTTTGCCACACCTCCATGCCTAGAAAATAATGCATCATACCCAAGTCCTTCATCTTGAACTCGGCAGCAAGCTTCCTCTTCGTATCAGCAATCAACCCATCCATACTTGTTACAAACAGATCATCTACATATAGTAGGAGCATCACTGGATTGCCATCTTCAACCTTGTATTAAAGGTTGGAATCTGCTTTACTCTTGGTAAAGCCTAAACTGGATATAAATTTGTCAATTCTATCGTACCATGTCCTGGGTTCCTGTTTCAAACCGTACAGGGCTTTCTTCAATATACATACATGAGACTCCCTGTCATGTGTCTCAAAATTGAGTGGTTGTTCCACATACACTTCTTCTTCTACTACACCATTCAAGAAAGCAGTTTTGATATCCATATGGTGTATCTTCCATTTAATCACTACAGCCAAAGAAAGTACTGATCTGATAGAAGTGTATTTGGCTACAGGTGCAAAAGTTTCTTCATAGTCTGTTCCTTCTTTCCGGGAGAAACCACGAGCAACAAATATTGCTTTTTATTGTTCAATGCTACCATCTGCAGCATGCTTGATCTTGGAGATCCATTTGGAAGTTACAACTAACTTCCCTTCTTATCTTGGGACAACATCCCAAACATCATTCTTCATGATTGATTGATACTCTTCGATCATAGCATCCTTCCATTCTTTCCGTTCTGCCGCTTCTTCATAAATGGAAGGTTCTTTATCGATGAAATCACATAATAATGCTACATATCCAGAGCATGACCTTTTCCTCTTTCTTTCTATGTGATTCTCTTCTGGAGCCCCATATCTTTATGCACCTTGGATAGCTTCTCATACCCAAGTAGGTTTCCCCTTACGGGGATTCTTCTCCTGAGGTGGATCTACAGGTTCTTGTGGTTCTTCAAATTCTCGATCTTCTTCTTGAGTTTCTTCGTTCATGGTTGTATCATGAATTCTGGGTACTTCTGCTTCTTCAATTTCTTCAGCAGGTTTCTTTCTGGATTTTTTGTAAGCTAAGTCTTCATCAAATGTCACATCCCTGCTAATGTCGATCTTCTTGAATCCTGGGAAGTATATTTTGTAGCCCTTCGAGCTTTCAGAGTATCCCACAAATATACCCTTCTTTCCTGAAGGATCTAATTTAGTTCTCTTCTCTTTTGGAATGTGTATGTACACTGGATAACCGAATATTCTGAGATGGTTGACTTCTGGTTTCTTGCCGGAAAATACTTCTTCAGGTGTCTTTTTCTCAAGTACTCTATGTGGAGTATGGTTCTGTACATACACTGGTGTTCTGGCAGCTTCTTCCCATAGATGCATGGGAATATCTTGATCATGAAGCATTGCTCTTGTATCTTCCATGATAGTTCTATTCTTCCTTTCTGCAATCCCATTCTGTTGTGGATTATATGGAGTGGATAACTCCCTCTTAATCCTTGATTCTTTGCATAAATATTTGAATTCATTTGATGTGAATTCTCCACCATTATCTGATCGAAAAGTCTCGATCTTCTTTTCAGTGTAGTTCTCGATCAAGGCTTTGAATTCCTTGAACTTGCTGAATACTTCATCTTTGTTCTTCATGAAGTAATCCCATGTCTTCCTAGAAAAGTCATCAATAAAAGAAACATAGTATACATACCCGCTTAGTGAACTTGATGGCATTGGACCGCATACATCGGAGTGGATGTTTTCCAATATTCCTTTTTCTTTGCTCTTGCAACTTGTAAAGGTCTTCTTTGTGTTCTTTCCTTTCGCACATCCTTTGCAAACTCCATCATGTTTTGCTTGAATTTATGGAAGACCTTCAACAAATTTGCTTGCAAGTGGTAGTGCTCTGTAATGCACATGTACAAGCCTTCTATGCCAAAGTTCATTTGTCTCTACTATGTCATGGACCAAGGCTTGTTTTGGATGGCACTTTAATTTGTATAGACCTCCTCCTTGTTCCCCAATTACTACTGCATCATTAATAGTCTTTCCCTTTGGCCACATGATGACTTGGCCATCTATAAATGCAACCCTCATTCCTTTTGCATCTAATGCAGATATGGAGAGGAGGTTCTTCTTTAGTCCTGGTACAAACAATGCTTCCTTCATTGTCGTAGACTTTCCAGAGTCTAGATTATAGGAGGATTCCCCACTACCTTTTATTGGATACTGGTAGTCATCTCCAAGCTTCACCTTGTGAGGTGATTCATGTTCTGATAGTTTCACAAAGGATTCCTTGAATCCTGTCATATGATTGGAAGCCCCAGTGTCTATGAGCCAATCATTGCTTCCATGAGTAACATTTTCCATTGGAAAGGAAATCAAAACATATTCTTCATCACTTGAATAATATTCACTTTCATATCTGGTTCTCTTTGTCAAAGGTTCATCATCCTCTATAGCATGAGCATGATGTCTTCTCTTGTTTCCCTTCTTCTTATGGGAGTTAATCTTGTTTCTAGGACAGTCTTTGGCAAAGTGTCCTCTTTCATCACATGTATAGCATCTTAATTTAGATAAGTCCTTTCTAACGTTATCTTTCTTGTGAAAGGTCTTACCTTTGGAGTGATGAGAGTTTATTCTGATTTTCTTGGAGTGAACTATGAGATCTTGATCTTCACTTCCCATCTTCTCTTCTCAAGCTGCTATCCAAGCTTATTCTTGAGAGCATTCTTCCCTTAGTCTGCTAAACTTGACTAACTTCTTTCTTGCACAGATTCCTTGAATAAAGGAGTCCCATGATCTAAGGAGACCATTCAAGGTGGTCATTACAATATCTACATTTTCCACTTCTTTATCTATTGTTTCTAGCTGTTCCTTGATCTAAGAGACCCTTGTAAAGTAAGAATGGATGGTTTCTTCATTCTAGATCTTTACATTCTTCAGTTGGTTTCTCAGAGTCATCTTCTGGTTTATGTTCTTCCCTTCAAACAATTTGGTTAGGGAATCAAACATAGCTTTATGTGTCTTTAGGGAGGACACCTGTGGTATGAGGTGATCCTTGATTGAATCAGCAATAATCCCCTTTTCCATAACCAACTTCTTCTTATGTAATGCCTTAGCCTCATCTCCCTCTGAACTGGAACCTCCTCACTGATATAGGAGTCCAACTCGTTTTCTTCAAGGACTAGGGAGATCCTATACTTCTAGGCTCGAAATTTATCAGCTCCCTCAATCTTTTCATCAATATTGGTGTGATGAGAGATCTTAACTGAGAACCTCGAATGGATATACAAAATATTTATATCTTACCAGGTCAAGCTGTCGGATCTAGATTTGGAGCTGAAATTCTGTAGTGCTAGTTCAGGAGCAAATTAGGGTCTTTCTTTTCCGAAGTTCTGTCCAACCAAATTCTTTGATCTTGATCTCTAAACTTCAATTTTGAGGAGGAGATCAATCCAAGCCTGGGCTCACTGAAAAATTCCACTTTTGTGGAAAGCCCTAATTTTTGGCAGTAGTGTCGGGTCCAAAACTAAAAAACCTCATAATTGGATTTTGCTTCGACAGAAAGATGCACCCTAGGGAGGATAGTTATTCCAACCTTCTTTTTATGAAAATCTACGGAGATAGATCCACAAAGTAGGAATCCCTAGTTTTCACAGCTGCACAATATCTTCTTCTCAGGTTATCTCTGATACAATGTTATATTTCTAACATTAAGCTAGCATTAAGTTAGGATCTTTAACTGAGATAATAACAAGAACATCAATCAAACACAAGAGATAATGAACATAGTGTTTTTCCTCGAGGAAACCATAAATGGAGAAAACCCCACAACTTCCTCAAAGATTGAATCAACACCAAAAGTAAAACCTTAAAACATTAAGATGATATCCCGATAGCATTAACCTCTTTCTTCCTAGCCCTAGTGTCTTCTTCTTCGTCAGCTATGCGCTACAATTGAGTGTGAGTGAGTGTGTGATAAATAGAGAGGCTAGATCTCTATTTATACTAATTCCTGACTTGACTAAACCCTACTAGGGCCGACTTCTCTAAGAGATTCTAAGAGTCTAATAATCCAGTGCCGCGGAACTACAGGGACTTTAACCCTTGATCAATAGGAGGGTTACCCACAATGACTTAACATGACTTGTTTACATTATAGAACCTCTTGATAGGAACATTGAGGCATGACATGACTCAAGTACATTACAGACACATCCTAGAATAAACAACGGGGTACAATACATAAGATATACAAGTGAATACATTCTGAAGTTACAATTACATCAACATTTTTGTATGTAGTATCCTAAGACCGAAAAAGGATAAAAGTGTACAAAGGAGAGCTCTCCCATCCTTTGGGGAAGGAAGACTTCTTTACCATTGGTATTTCAACCAGGCCGAAAAAGGTTAAACCTATACTGACTCGACGGTCGTTTAAATAATTTTATGAGCATGAACGAAACCAAATTTTCTCAGCAATCTTTTCTTGGTGAGAAGGATGGAAAAGATCTTAAAGAAAACCTATAATGATATTTTTCATAAAGTATGATCCCAATATCTGAGAAAGAATAAAAGTATACAAAGGGAAATTTTCCTGGCTTGAAGGATCTAAGGTGATCCTTTTCTTATCATAGAATAGGTGGTCTAAAAAAGGAAATAAATGAGGCCATATAAACTCCCTTTCAAATATTTTAACGAGCTTGAAAGGAGGCAAGCGTGGTCAGAAATATTTTCATTCTTTTAGGAGTTAGACAAGAGCTTAACATAAAATTTGTAATGGTCAATCAAGCAACGGGGAAGTGTTTGATATATAAAAATAGGTTATGTTGTGAACATGAATGAGAGGAATAAATGCAGAAAAATGATGGCCTCCCTTCCAGGATGATGGATTGTGGTAAAGATGGCCAATTGTGCAATATGGATGGAGCGGATGGCTCATGAACATGCCAATACATACAATGGGGATTCACATGATGGCATGCAAATCAAGGTGAATTTCAGGAAATGGACCAGAAAATCTTGGTGGTGAGATCATGAGATGAGGGTCTCATCAAAATATAGAGAGAGTGGAAAAAAAAACTTGGTGGTGCAAACAACATCTCAAATGGACTCTGGATGACACTCTGGTGCAAGAAAGAAAACTGGACCCAATAGAGGCCTATAAATAGGGGGGACCACATGACATGTGTCAGTGTTGGTGTTCAATGTTGAGTTGGAGTGGAGGACCCCAGAGCTCAACTTCTATTTTCTACCATTTCGTCTGGTGTTTTTTCGATCTGTGACTTGCAGGTAAGATCTCTCGTCGAATTTTACTTTTTCACTAGTTTAGTTTCTATTTTTTCTCATCTTGGGGATTATTCCGAGATCAAAGGGATCATAGGGTTGGTTCATTCTTTTCAAGGGAAAAGATGTGACCCAATTCACTCATATTGAGCTGAAAGATGTGACCTGGTCGCACTTTTTAGTGAGACAAGCGTGACCTAGGTCTCACCTTTTCAGTAGGTATGAGTGACCCTGTCGCTCCTGTTCAGGGTTTTTGAGCGAGCTGGGTCACACAAAAATGCCAAAGAGGGGGACAAAAATGCCAAAGAGGGGTAACTCATACCAAGATGAGTTTTTTTGTATGACTAGACCTAATAGGGACTATGTGTATTTCTATAATGCCACAAGTGACATGGAGAGAGTGGTACATTGGTACACTGCGAGAGAAAGTATATGAGGATGGGGCGGTGGTGGACACACTCACCCGATTTGGGCTACTGAAGTACTTCTAGATCCTGCTCATGCATTGAGGAAAGTTGTTGATGGAAAAGCTGGTGAGATTATGGGACTGAGATGCCAATTGTTTTATCATCCAGGAGGAGTGGATCAAGGTCACACTACTCAATATCTATTTTCTAATTGGGTTCCCTATGTTGGGTGTGATCGACGACACTAAGTTGAAACTCACACCTGGTGTGTCAATGGATGACCTCTACGAGAGGCATTGCTATGCCTATGCAATGGTGCACTTGCAATACATACTGGTGTACGACATCGAGAGGCTTGTGACTTGGGTTTTGGCAGCAATGGTGCTACAGATACTAGGGTCAGCGGTACCTCATAAGATCTGAGGTGGTCAACTCCAAATTGTGGAGTGTGTGTTGAGGAGAACCTAATTTAGGTGGGCCTATATGTACTTGACACACATTGAATGTGTGCTAAACCATGCCAATTCAATGGGAGGGTATTTTTGTTTCCCATCATTCTTGTGCTCATTCTTCTTTGAGCGACTTCTGATAGTATGAATACACCTAGTGGTGCCGGATGGGGGACCTAGCAAGCCTCGCATGAGGAGGTGGAGAGAAATGATGATTAGGAAAGGAGGTGACCTAGTGGGGTGGTTCTTCACCCAGGATATTTTTCATAGTGGAAGAAGCTACCAGTCCTGATAGAGGACTATCCACACATGAGTATGGATTACCGAAGAGATCCTGACATGCCTCGACCTCTAGGACATGCCTGGGGACTTGATGGTACATATACATGATTCTTTATGTGGTTGCATTCATATATCATTTTACTAGCTTATTGGTATCCAGTTTATGTGTGTGATGGATACTAATGATATACTATGTGCATGTGCAGACATTGGGCCACACCCTCCAGCAAACTATCAGATCTAGAGGGGCAGAGTGGAGGGGTTAGATCCATCCTCTCATTGGAACATGAGGTGCTAGATTACTTTAGACTCACTTCCACTTGACATAGAGTGCTTACTATATGGGGTCTCTGATGATAGCTTCCAGTACCTTAATGACGATCTGATTTATGCATTCTACCATTCTCCTCTAGAGTGGATCCCCTTGATGAAGAGGATCGTATTCGTTGCTGAGTATGTTCGAGCAGCGACACAGGGTGATGTCCCAATGGAGGAGGAGGAGCAATCCAATGAGGAGGACACAGAACCAGAGTACCACGAGGAGGACTATGATTTTGACTAGAAGCTAGTAATGATGCCCCTGGTGCAGTGGTGCATTAGGATTTTGGTACTATATGTATGATTAGCTGATAAATCATGTGGAGCTTCTCATTTTTGTACTGAACATTATGAAATGATATATATATATATATATATATATATATATATATGCATGTGGATGCAATTTTTATGTGTTTTTGATGAGTCTTTGTTGTGATGATTCATATATGATGTATATGACATATGATGATGCATGATGCAATTTAATTTCCTATATGCAATGATTGATGTGCCACTCTAGAACTTCCTTAGCCATTTGGTCTGCTACACTATTGAGACTTGTAGGAACATGCATGAATGTAATGGATTCAAAATTTCTAACCAAATGTATAGTGCACAAGACCTTTCTAAAGAGACAAGGATAAAGTACCCGATAGCAACTATTCAACTGGGAGATAAGCAGCTAAGATTCTAAGAAGACATCAAGGTGACAAATACCCAAGTGGAGGGAAGCAGTCAAAAGACCAGCGACGCCATCGTACTCATCCTGGTTGTTGGTATCAATTCCAACACACATTCTATCGATATCGATCAACAAATGTGACGTGGAATAAATGACCCACGCAATCGAGGTGAGATTAGGAGACCATCTACTTGCTCCGTTAGCGAAACCAATGTAATGATATGAGGTAGGATACATCTGGAACAACCAAGGAAACAAGCTGTAAGACTCGTGACAAGAACGATATAAAACAAATACTAAAGAAAAAATATGACCGAGTCTTGGCTGCTTCGATCATCTAGAGAGTAGCACGACGATCCTCATTGGTCTACTCAATCATAATAAGACGTTCTAATGGGGAGGTATCAGAGAGGATCTCGATGACAAGGATGAGTGATGGAATATTGCACTCAATGGGAAGTACCGAATCTACACCATGGACTAAGTGGAACGGCGTAAAAAAGGTGGAGGTGTTTGTTGATGTCTAGTAGGCGCAAAGGGAAAAAAAATACCATATGGTTCTAGTTGGATTTGTGGTTTCCCACCATTTGTTGGAGTATGTTTTTGAGGATCTTGTTGAAAACCTCAACTTGAATGTTTCCCTCAGGGTAGTATGCGAAGGAGTATTGGTGGTCAAACTTCAACATGGTTGAAATATTTTCCAAACTGTGTCCTCAAAATGAGAAATGTAATATGAAACTATCTGCTGGGGGACACCAATACGCGTGATAATGTGATGAAAAAGTAATTGTGTTGCACTGTCAACCTTATAGTTGAATTTAGGCATGGCATTAGTCCATTTAGTGAAATAGTTAACGACCACAATGATGTACTTGCGAGCACCGACCGAGGTGGGATTACAAGTCATGAATTCAATTTCCTACTTGTAGAAGGGGCCAACTATGACCACATGATGTAATGGTCTGGTGGGAGTCCTTACTTTTGGATCAAAGAGATGACAATTATAGCATTTTTTGACTACATGAATGCAATCGAAAAAGATGGTGGGCTAGAAATATTTGTCGCAGAGGATCTTCCGAGCGATGGAAAAACCAGAGAGGTGGCCATCGCAAGCTCCACTATGGCACTCATTTAGGACATTCTCAGCCTCATCATGGGTTAGGAAATGGTGTAAAATAGTATCGACATTGTGGCACTACATGACATTTGCAATGAAGATATAGTGAGTAGCTTGGTGTCGAATACACCATTGATCTTCGTGGCTTAGATTGGCCTTGAATTTCAGAGTGTGCAGGTACAGGAGAATACCCCCATACCAGGAGTCTTCCATAGAGATGGAAAATAGAAATTCATCTAGAAGGGTGAATATGATAGGTGACGAAGTAGACAACGGAGGGACGTCTGTCATCAAGGATGCTAACGCCATAGCTTTGGTTCTCTTAGGGGGAAAAAATTACAAATCATACTACTAGAGAATTACAATCCACTTGGAAGCACGACCTTGAACAAGGTGGTGTGTCAAGAGATACCTCATGGGGTTAGAATAGGCCATGACTTGAGTGAGACTCAAAAGGATGTAATGCAATAGCTTCTAAATAGAAAATATGACGGAAAGAGCCATCTTCTCTTCATGTGGATAATGTAGGGGGCGTTGAGAAATATTTTGACTTACATAATAGATCACATGCTCTTGGCTATGGAATCCCTAGTGAATCCAGCAGGAGAAAATAGTGGAGAATAAGTTAAAGCTTGTTTCAATGTGTCAAAAGAGTCTTGTGTGTGTTGATCCGAAACAAAAGGAATTTTGGTATGGAGCAGATGTAAGAATCAATCATTAGAGGAAATTTCAATTTAAAATGGGCCTTCCAAAAATAATACAAATTCTGTGTCATCATGTATTAGCCAATCAAAATACTTTAAAATTAAAAAAGGGAGCACCTCTTAAACAATTTTTTAATATAAATTTGGGGATAGGTATCATAAAAAAAACTACTTTTTTGTTCGTATTTTCGACATATATCTCTGTGTTTTTACTCAAATTTCGATCGAGAGAGTGCATTGGATGAGGAATCAAATTTTGTATCCAACAAGTACCCACTTGGCATACTTTTGACGTTCCCCGCTACCCCAAAAACAAGAAATACCTGAAAAAAATGTGATGATGACATCATCATCACGTTTTTTTCAGGTATTTCTTGTTTTTGGGTAGCTTTCATCATCACATTTTTTTCAGGTATTTTTTTTTGGGGGGTAGCTGGGCACATAAAAAATATGCCAAGTGGATACTCATTGGATGCATAATTTAATTCCTCATCCAATGAGCTCTCTCGATCGAAATTTGAGTAAAAACACAGGGAGATATGTCGAAAATATGAACAAAAAAGTAGTTTTTCTTTTCTTCCTCCAAAAATAATAAATATTATTTTATTATTTTAACTATTATTTTATTAATTTTCCTTAGGAGGCCCCTTTTGAGTTGAAATTTCCTCTAATGGGACTTTTTTCTTATAGTCTGGGATGAACCGGCGAAGGAAGTTGGCCTTGCCTTCGAGACTTTATAGTTGAAGAAGAGTACGTGGGGATGGAAGATTTAGAATGGCTTGAACCTTTAGAGGATCAGCCCATATAGGATAGAGAAATGCCCATATGGGACACAAAACACACACTTGAGAGGGTTCAAGTAGACATTTTACTTACGACATCGCAAGAAGACTTGACACAAGTCTTCTAGATGTTGTGAATGCTTTTGAGAGCGATGGGTAAGGTCGTTTAGGTAGACAAAAATGATATGGATAAGGTAATGGAAGCAGAACGTCATGGCCCCCTGAAAAGTGGCTCCATAATTTTTAAGTTCAAATGGGACAAATTGATATGCAAACATGCCCAAGGGGGTTGTGAAAGCAGTATTGTACTAGTCCTCTTTCTAGATCTGAATTTGATTATACCTGGAAAAACCATCCATGAAAGAAAATACTTCATGGTCAGCACACGCATCAATGATCTTGTCAATGAACGGAGTGGGGAATTTATGTTTGGGACATGTGAAATGCATGTCATGAAAGTTAGTATAGACGTGAATGGTACCTTTTTTTTATTAACAGGAACAAGATTGGAAACCCAAGTGGTATATGCGATGGGGTATATGAAACCTTCTTTACGCAGTTTCTTGATCTCCCCTTTGACAGCAAGTACCTTTAAGGGGTCAATAGGTATTTTCTTTTGGGATATGGGAGCAACATCAAGCCATGTGTTGATACAATGTTCAATGATATATGGATCAAGCACAGGCATCTTGGCATAGGACCAAGTGAAAATATCACAGAACTCCTGAAAAAGTGCTTTGTAAGAAGCAACTTCTTCAAGGGAGCAAGATGCTCCAAGTGTAATATCTTCAACTAACCCAGGATTGGTTGATATAATGGCCTTGATAGTTGGAGAAATGTTAGCCATGTTTCCCTATTCAAAGGCATCGGGTTCCAGAATGGGGTTCTTGAACCAGTCTACTTTTCCATGGATGATTTATTTGTCTTTAACTGAGTACTGATCCAACGATGAGAGAGATTCATTGGGAATAAAGAATGAGCAATGGTGCATATCATCCCAAGGGTACTCAGGAGTCAAAAGAGCTTCAAGAATATCAGAGGGATCCTCTACTACTGAGTAGACGAAAGGACTAGCGGGATTGGAGATCATGTATATGGTGTTGGTTGTGTCCAAGGAAGAACCCGGAGGGTGGATATCCTCGAGGACGGTAATTTCGGATTCATGAGAGAATTTATGAAGGTCACAAAGGGCTGATCGATACATAGGAAAGTCTAGGAAATTCTGAGAGTAATGATCGCACAACACATGAACTACACAAGGATGGTTTCTTCGCAAGGACTTGTTATTGACCACTGATGGATTTGGGATGGTGACCACTAGAGTTCCATCGGCCTCATCTACAGTGTCCAGGTGGGTACGAAGGAGAGGAAACTTAGGACAGTTTTCTGTTGCATGGACTTGGACATTGCACAAAGCACAAATAGGAGCTAGACATGTTTTAGTCATTGCTTTAGCGGACTTTCCCCCAGCCTTCTTTGGAGGAGGGGCAAGCTTTGATACAGGAGCAGTCTTCGATGGACAAGGAGGTGGGTGTGAAATCATCTCAATGGGTTGGATGTGAGTCAACATGACCTGGGGAGTTGAGGGTGGGGTGGGTGGATCAAGGTACCATACATGAATTCCTAACCTGAAGTTTGGTAGGTTGAGAGTATCCATGACAAGCTTTCTCACGATGCCAGATGGTTGAAAAAGAAAGGGAATCATGTGTACCACAAAGGAAACCCAATAGTTCCCTGATATCTGTGGTTGGGGTTGCGACTAAGGTTGTGATGTTGTTGTAAAAGTAACGGACATGATGGTGCATAAATCTGATACTTTAGTCAGTGAAGGTGGAGGTAGCAAGGACAAAAGGTGTCCTTTGTAGGAGTGTTGGCAAACAAGCCTGGGGAAACAGCAGATAAGGATGGAATGGAAACACTCTTGATGGTGGAGTTGATAGTCGAAAGGACATGTTTCAGTGTGGCTGACCCTTTAGGATCATATTATTTCAACTGGTCGATGGTCATGATATTCCCATCATGAGGGAAGATTAGAATTCGAAAGACGGTAGAGGCCACAGCTCGCATGACATACATATAGCTATGTCCTAGGAGGATATTTTAATCAAGCTGGGAATTGACAACCTCAATGTCAGTCAACACCATTTTACCATCTAAATCAATAGGAACATTCATGAGAATCATCTGTGATTGAGTAGAGTGGCCATCATAGGTGCAGAGAGAGGTGGTGGAAGGTTGAAGGGTAGGGGACCCGAGTTTATACAAAACAAAAGTTGACATAATGTAGGTGAATTCCCCTTCATAAATAATGCATCGATGTACGACCAAATTCTAAATTGAGACCAAAAGTTGGAAGGAAATAGTAGACAGCATCCTGGGCTCTCCTTGATCCAATTTGAAGGTGATCAACCTGGAATCAGAGGGATCAATGGCACATATCACGGAAAACAATGCTTTACGCTGTGATGGGAAATTTTTAAGCACTTACAAAGTGGACATGGTTGTAGGATATTGGGCCAATTCGTCAACTAAGTTGTAGTTGAGGGAAGATCTGGTAGTAGCATTATTTGCGACACGACACATAGGAAACCATGGGAATCTGACCACCCCATCCGTGGGGGGTCTCGGTAGGTGGAGAGACATGTCAGGATTAGTAGACGTAGACATCACTGATAGGTCAGCGATTTGTATGGTGGAGCCATACTAGTTGTGTCAATTTTGTAGGTTGACTTCAGACAACAACGTCATGAGGTGATGGACACCATACTCAACTGGTGGAGATGTAGTAGGAGTTGCGAGAGCAGGTGGGGTCACTTTCAACTATTCCTTGGTGTGGCAAGGAGTTTTGGAGCACCATAGGTGAAGGACCTGGTGGTGCAGGGTTGAGCCGGAGAAGCCCCGTTTGGATCACGTTCATTGTCATTTTGGAGAAGTTGTTGGACGTGATCCATGTGTGGACACTAATTAGTGTAATGACCGTAGGTGTTACAGATAGGAAACGGGTGGTTAGTGCATAACTATGGGTTCTTTCCATGTAGATTCCGTCGTTGGGGATTCTGTGCAGGAGGGTTGGTGCCATTTTGTTTTGGAGGGTTGGCCTATTGGTTCCCTCCTTAAGGCTAGTTGTTTCCCTGATTCCTTCCTGTCTTGTTCTTTCCATGCCCTTGTTGGATATTAGGAGCACGTTAGTTAGGAAGGTTTGATTGAGCATAAATCTGTCCCATAGGAGTAGGAAGAGTTGAGGTCAGAGCCAGAGTGGGTAGCACATGTGGTGCATAATAGACCAGAGGAGTAGGAGGGGTTACAAATCCAACCATCTATCTAGAAAATAAGTGTTTCAAACAAGTCGGTCCATGAACGTGAGGAGTTGGTGCAGGATGCGCGTAGGATGGGGTGGCTCTAGACTCAGCCGTCACATGTGAGTAATCAGGTGCATAACCAGGGGGAGCATAAGATGGAGTAGCTCTATATTGAGCCATCATACATGAGTAATTGGGGTAATAACTTGGTTGGGAGACACTATGGGTGTTACCTGGATCGGGTGGCATCATGGGAGAGGCCGCATAAAACTGGGGGTGCTAGGTAATAGAGACAATAAATCAATCAGCAGTATGAGATTCCCCTGACATATCACATCGAGAGGTTCCATCTCAGGGAGAATCAGGTATGAGGGTATATAAGTAACCGAACTGGGCATAGATGCAATGTCCTTGGATATGGGGCGCAGTAATATTTTGAGGAACTAAGCAAGGAAGATCCTATCATCCAACTAGCTATTACACAAGCTATGGTGGCATCGCCATTCATGGATATGTTCCATGATATGGGTAGCTGTGGTCTAGCGACAAGATAATAAGATCTCCACTCCCTCGTCATAACAGACAGGTAGCTGAAAGTTTTGAAGGAACATCAAAACGAGTGAGGAGAAGTTGAGGTAAGTAGCATGGGGAAACTTGATGTACCACTTAGACGCAACAACCATAATTTTGTGCTATAACAACCTCAATCTAATGGAGTCATCCACAATGTTGTTAGATGAACACCACAGGTGGAATGACATGATGTGATTTTGAGGGTCCTCTCCTACCTTTACCTCAAACTTAGGGATGTATGAGGGAATCTTCGTAGGCATAGGAGGCCATTATGGGTGGTGATGAATGGGGTCATTAATTAACCGTGACAAATATGATAGGTTGATACTAGCCATAAAAGGTAAGCTAGAGCCGAGGTTGACTTGGGAAGTACTAGCAATAGTGTCGATGGTTGCATGAATGTAGTTTTCATGCATGTCTGAGGGTGGATGAGGTTGAATTTGCATCCTAGGAATAGTCAGAATAGTCGAAATGGAAGGGTAGGGTTCCTATTGGTTGAGGAGATAAACTGCAAACAATTTTAAGACTAAACTATGAAACCCTGCATGAAATGGTTAGAAAACAAGAATATGGTTGCAAGAAATCACTGGAAAACCTACAACAAAGCATTAGAAAAAAATCCTGTAAGAAAAATAGGTTAGAAAACTACAATAAACATGAAAGAAAACACAATTATACCTTCTTTTTGGGTAGAAATTGACCACCATGCCCTAGCTTGGGGAAGCACCTCTCTCTTTCTTTGGGATGGGAGATTGGCTTGTGGAGCAATGGAGAAGAGGGAGGGTGAATGGCTTGAGAGGAAAAGGGTCTCAAGGTAATCACTCGAGAAGCATAACGATAGGGAGAGAAGGAGTGTTTTGAGAGTGACCCCCACCCCTCTATTTATAGTTTTTTTCTAGATATTTAGGGTTTTAAGCCCGTGGTTAGGGATTTAGCCCCTTTTTTGGGCTTTAATCCCCTATCTCCTAATTCTTAGCTCCTTTGGGGGTTCTAATCTCCTTTGAGGGGATTTAGCCCCTTTTTATATGTTTTAGCCCCTATGAGAGCTATGTTGGCTCTTTTTAGGGGTTTTTAAGCCCTTTTTCATATTTTGAGCCTTAGCAAGGGTGTGGGGGAATGAGGGTTGTACATAGATGTGTTTGGGTTGTGTAGGTCATGTAGAGATCATTGAGGGATTTTTTGGGTTAACAAATTGCACCTTGATGTGTGAGGGAAGTAGCTCATCATATGGTCGACAAACATCATAGGATTTTCTAGGGAGAGGTGGTGCTTCCTAGGTTGGGGCATTGTGGCTTTTGGTTTTTGTATTAATATGGTTCCCATCAATGGGTGAGATACAAATAATGTGTGACATGTATATGGATGAGTTGGGAATCCCCATGCTCGTAATGATGTCAAAAATAATAATGTGATCTAAGCTCTATAATACAAGAGTTGATCATGTACAACTATTGTTACAATAGTGGTTTCCTCAATGAGAGGCTAAATACAATACTGATCTGAAGAAGGATGAAACGGATGGAAAAGAGCTTAACAACAACCCATGGTGACATTTTTCAGAAAGTTCATCCCCTCTCCCCGAGAAAGCATAAAAGGATGCAGAGGGGAATGGTCTTGGCTTGAATGTGCCAAGGTGGTCCTTTTCAGGTGCTAATCTACATAGTACACAAAAGGAGATAAATGAGATGATGTAGACACCCTTTCCTATACTTTAACGAGCGGGAAAGGAAGCAACTGTGCTCGACAATTGTTTCATTCTTTTAGGAGTCAGAAAAGATATTAAAAGAAACTCCAGTATGGTCAACCGATCGAGGGGAACTGATGGTGCCCCCATGTCAGGACAATGAACGATGGTCCAAAAGTCATCCATGCAATATGGATGGAGAAAGTGGCTCTTAAACATACCAATACATGCATAGGATAGATCGCGGCAGAGGCACACGAGTCGGTGCGGCAGAGGCATGCAAACCGAGGTGGCTCTTGGACAGAGGTGAGGAGATTCATGTGTGAGTTGTGGTGGATGGAATTGACTACATATGGTGTGAGTGCAAGTCTGGAGGTAGTTGTATGCCAAATGCATGCAATAGAAATGATCTGTCCTCCGTGTGATGGTCTGAAAACCCATGTAAGGTGCGGTGGATGGATTAGGTAGCTATATACTGAAGTGAAATTGTGTGCCTTCCGGGGAGATGGTATGAGAACCCGAATGAGTGGCGGTAGGCAAGTGTAATGTAAGTACAGGTCCATCAACACTTACATCACAATGATGTGGCTCGTAAATCGAGGTAAATTCTAGGAAGTGGTCCAAAAAATTACTTGTTAAACATGAGATGATAGTCTCATTAAATGATAGAGACCGAAATTTGAGCCTGAAGGTGTGAGAGGTGTCTCAAATAGGTTCTAGGTGACTCTGAATTAGCAGTTAATGGTGTTTCCCCTGAATAGGGGTCTCTGATTTGTGGTAGAAACGTTGTAAAAAAAAAACCAAGTGACTCATTGGTGATGTTAAGCATAAAATATCTTGAGGTAGTGCCCGTTACGCGGGTTCTCCAAGAGTTGTCCATCAGAGTCAATAAGGGTGTATGACCCTTTTTCGAGGCAATGGGGGACGCCATATGGACCAAACCACATTGACTCAAACTTGTCTTTTCCCAACTTGTAATTGGCTTGGTCATAGACTAGAACCATATCGCCTTCGTTGAAGGTCCGAGGGTGGACATGGGAGTTATAATGGGCCTTTGACTGCATTTTCATTGATTCGATGGATTAGAGGGCAGCACGGTGGTATTATATGGTTTGCTCAAGTTGGAGGAGTCGTTCTTCCAAAGGTGAAGTATCAGGGAAGAGTTCTACCACGAGGTGGAGTGATGGGATCTAGCACTCTATAAGGAGTATTGATTCAATTCCATGTACTAGGCAGAAAGGGGTGAAACCAGTTGTGGTTTTTCATGTATGTGCGATAAGCCCATAGGTCAGAGAACAACGTGTGATGCCATTTGGTTTTATTCTTTCCTACCATCCTTTGGAGCATCGTTTCAATGATTTTGTTGACTACTTCAACCTGGTCATTTCCCTGGGGCTAGTAGGAAGATAAGTACTGGTTTTCAAATTTCAACATGGTTGAAAGATCAGTCCAAACAACGTCTTCAAAGTGTTTACCATGGTCTGAGACCAACTGTTTAGGAACACCAAATTGTGAAATAACATGATTAAAGAAGAAAAATGCCATCGTTTCACTTTTGCAGTCAAATGTGGGAATGGCCTTGACCCAGTTAGTGAAGTAATCAACTGCAATAATGATGTATTTATGTTCATTGACTGAGGCAGGGTTGATTGTCATGAAGTCGATTTCCCATTTGTAGAAGGGACTAACTGTGACTACGGGTTGTAACGGTGTAGGGGGGTTCTTGCCTTTGGGTCGAAGAGCTGATAGCTGTGACAATGTTTGACTACCTCTATCCAATCAACGAAGATAGAAGGCCAGAAGTAGCCGACCCATAGAATATTCTGGGTGGTTTCTAGACCTGAAAGGTGGCCACCATAGGATCCACAATGACAGTCATTTAGGATGGTCTCGGCCTCGTCACAGGTGAGGCAATGACGTAGGATGGTATCAATTCCTCGATGATACAGAACATCTCCAATCAGAAGGTGGTGAGAAGCTTTCTTTCGAATACATTGTCTTTCTTCATGGTTTAGGTGGGCTGTGAATTTCTGTGTGCGTAAATATAGGAGGATGTACCCATACCATGGGTCTTCCGTGGATATGAAAAATAGGAAATCATTAGGGAGGTCATCCTTGGGTGGTGGTGACATGGTCAATGAGTGCAGATCTGTCATTAACGCAGCCAGTGTGAGTGCCTTTGTTCTTTTTGGGGAAACAAATTCCAAGTCAAATTCTTGGAGAATGACTACCCACTTGGTCACGCAGCCTTGTAGAAGGAGATGGCTTAAGAGGTGCCGCATTGGGTTGGAATTAGCCACTACATGGGTATGGTTTGCAATGTAGTGGCACAACTTCTGAGCCGAGAAGACGACAACGAGGGACAGTTTCTCCTTGGGTGAATATCGCAGGGGGGGGACTATCATCCTCTAGATGACATGATAAATCATGTGCTCATGTTGAGCATCGTCTTCCTGTACCAAGACTCCAGCAATGGAATTTTCCGAGGCAGACACATAGAGAATGAATTCTCGGGTGAAGTCTGGCACGGAGAGTAATGGTGTAGAATCCAGGGCTTGTTTGAGTGCGTCAAACGATTCCTGTGCTTCCTGATCCCAAACAAAGGTGATTTTTGTGCAAAGTAGGGGAATGAATCCATGGTATTTTGTTGCATACTCTGGTACAAAGTGGTGAAGGAAGTTGGCCTTGCCTTGGAGGCCCTATAGTTGGTCCTAGGTTTTTGGTGAAGGGAGATCAAGGATAGCCTAAAATTTGAGGGGATCAATCATTATCCCTTTCTGGGATATGATGAACCTAAGTAGAAAGCCTGCGAGGACACAAAAAATGTATTTTAGGGGATTCAGGTGAATTTTGTACTTGTGGCATCGCAAAAATACTTGTTGCAAGTCGTCTATATGTTTTGCTCGTTTTGATGATCGAATGGTAAGGTCATACAGGTAGACCAATATGATGTGGATTAGGTCCTAGAAACAATATGTCATGGCACACTGGAAGGTGGCTCCAGCGTTCTTCAGATGAAAGGGAATTACTCAATATGCAAATGTCCCCACGGGGTTGTGAATGTAGTCTTGTAATGATCTTCTTTCCGTATCTGAGTTTGGTTATATCCAGAAAATCCATCCATGAAGGAAAAGAACTTATGTCTGGCACACGCATCAATGATCTAATCGATAAAGGGTGTTGGGAAGTTGTCTTTGTTACATGCCCAATTCAGATCATGGAATTTTGTACAAACTTGGATGGCACCCTGTTTTTTATTCATGGGAAGAGGATTTGAAACCCAAGTGGTGTACGCAATGGGGTAAATGAAGCCGGCTGTGTGCGTATTCTCTATTTTGTCTTTAACTGCAACAACTTTGGAGATATGGATGGGTCATTTATTTTGGCGCATGGGGGCCACATCGGGCCATGTGTCGATGCGGTGTTCCACAATGGATGGATCCAACCTAGGAATTTTAGTGTAGGACCAGGAAAAGATGTCACGGAATTCTTGGAAGAGGGATTTGTAGGTAGCAACTTCTTCCAGGGAGCAGGATGCCCCCAGAATGATTTCTTGAACAACCTCAAGATTGGTTGAGATGTTGATTTTGATGGTTGGCGAGATGTTGTCCATGTTCCCTTCTTTGAAGGGATTTGGTGCCGGAATGGGATTTTTGAACTAGTTGACTTTCCCATGAATGAAATATTTGGTTTCCACGGAAAACTGGTCAGACTGTGACAAAATATCTTCAGGGACGAAGAATGAGCAATGGTGCATGTCATCCAATGGGTATTATGGGGTGTTTAAGGCTTCAAGTATCTCCTCATCGTTGTGGAAGTAATGAAGAGATAGGTCTGATGGACCATCGGTGATGTTGAAGACAAGAGGTTTTGTAGAATTGGACATCATGTAAATGGACATGGTGTCTGAAGAAGGAGGTGGGGGATGGATTTATTTGATTAGGGTGATCTCAGATTCAAGGGAATGTTTTCGAAGGTTGGCTAGGGCCGTTCAAAATTCGGACAAGTCCTGGCAGTGGTGAGAATAGTGTCCATACAATCCGCAAAGGGCACAAGCATGGTTTGTTCTCAACGACTTGTTTCTCACTATTGGCCTGCTTAGGGGCTCAACCATGGGGAAGTTTTCTATTGTATCCATGGCATCCAACTATGCACAGATTATAGGAATATTAGGGCAGTTTTGAGATAGATGGCTCTATTCCTCACAGACGGCGCAAGGTGGGATCTATCGAGGTTCAGTGGTAGATTTCACGTTTTTGGCCTTGGCCCTCTTGGGGTGGGCCGATGTGGGTGCGGCTACAGTGGTTGGTTTTTGTGGGTCGTATGGAAGATGAGATTCAATGGCAATGGGTTGCACAGATGTTAAGACTACCTGGGGTATTGGGGGTTGGGTCAGTGGATCGAGGTACCACACGGGGATCCCCAATGTAAGATTGGGCAAGTTTAAGGTAGCTATTACTGGCTTAGTCATGATGCCAAGGGGGGGGGGAGAATAGGAAGGAAATTTTTTGGACTAGGGAGGAGCCCAAATAACTCACTGATGGTTGTATGTGGGGATGGGGTTGTGGTTGTGGTTGTGCATAATGTTGTGGCTACGAATGATGTTACAGGTGCTAATGATGTTGCAGCTACAGATGATGTTGTGGCTGCGGTGGGTGTTTAGGTGTGGTCGTGCTAGATGAGAGAATGCACAAATACACAGTCTCATTTGGTGTCAGTGGTGGTGACACTAAGGGGAAAGAATTCGTCATGGTGGTATTGGCAAACAACCCAGGGCCTGCATTCAACAATGGGGAGAATGGTGTGTTATCAACCATGGTGTTGGCCGCAGGGATAACATTGGCAGGTGCGGTTAGCCCTTGCGGATCAATGGTGTTTATCATAGGGATAACATTGGCTGGTGGAGTTATCCCTTGTAGATCATGATAATTTAGCTAGTCAACCATCATGATTTTCCCTTCATGAGGGAACATCATGAGACGGAAAATAGTTGATGCTACGGATCTCATGGCGTACATATAACTTCTTCCAAGGAGAAGGTTATAGTCCAACTGAGCATTGACAACCTCTATGTCAATCAATACTTTTTTCTCGGCTAATGTGATGGGAACGTGTGGAAGGATATGGAAGAGCAAGAACAGGGGAATGGACTGAGACATAAGAGAAATGTAATGTAATTGTATATTTGATAAATGTAGAGGATGAGTTACATAATAGGTGCCATGGTAATTTATACTGTAAGTGGGGAAGAAAGGTGACTTTTCAAGTCACCTCATAGTTTATTTACATTAATTAACCTAGGATAATAATTAAATTTTCTTTTTGTTACATTTCCTTTCCCTTAAGGAATATTTGTCCTCAAATCTTATTTGACGACACTAACTACATGAACTATCACAATGTCTCTGATGTGGACATATACGTCGGTTGTTACTGGCAGGTTTTGTCCCTAGTTCTATTTTAATTATGTGTTCAATTTTTCAATTTCTTGGGAGCACCATAGGTAACTCTTGAAACACCTTGCGATGTTTTCGAATTAGCTCTTGTGTCTCTGGTTATTTGTCCATATCTCCTTCACTTGTTAGAATCTCCATTTCTCGACATTGAGGTATGTACATTGGTGCATCTTTCCAACGTAGCTTTTCCATCTAATGTGATGTAACCAGTTGTGTTGGAGGTGGTTGGAACCCATATAATTTGTGTGTTTTCCCGAATGCATGGAATTCAATAAAATGTTCTTGGTGATTTGCAGACTATGTACCCAAGGTTTGTAACCATTGTATTCCTAATACTACGTTGATTCCTCCTGGTGGTACAGCAAAGAAATCTGATTCAAATTATATTCTTGCATTTGTAACTTAACCTTGTGACATTTTCCCACATTGTCAATCTTCTTGGAATCTACTACCATAACCTTCATGTTAGGTACTGGACGAATAAATAGGTTAAATACTTTAGCAAGGTTGACATTAACAAAGTTATGGGTGCTTCCAGAGTCAATGAGAATTGTGACGTTATTATTTTTTATATGTCCGTTAATATTCAATGTTTGCAGTTGGGAGATTCCAGTAATAGCGGCTAATGAGATTTGTGGGGAGTCATCCTTGATTCCTGGGTGGTAGTATTTTTGGCCATTCACATCATTCTCAATTGGTTCATTGACTTCTAGTTCTACTTCACAAGCATATAATTTCTTTTGTAAGCATATGTGCTTAGGATCCCATTTGTCTCCACAGAACTTACATTTCCCTTCTTTTATTCTCTGTGCCTCTAAACTGGGATTTTTTCCTTCCCTAAGTTGAGGTGGTGTATACCTTGCATTTCCTATGTATCCTGATTGGATGGGGTTATTTTTGGATTTGTCTTGGTCGACATTTGTATGAACATATTTTCTTTCAATAATCTTGGCTTTACGTCATGCGTCCTCCATGGTAGAGATGTTGTGTAACTCTAGTTAATCATGGATGTGTTTTTTTAGACTATGTATGTAGGTCTATAGTTATTGGTCATCGGTTAATTCTGGGACTCAAGTTCACAGCACTTCCCAATCACAAGTGTACTCATCGACACTGTTTTTTTTGTTATAACCTTGTGATTTTGGCAAAGAAGTCTTATTCTTGAATGCCATGGAATATTTTGATGAGGTCATTCCTAAAGGTAACCTAGTTATAAGAACATATTCTTGTAGTATTCTTCCACCATAAGTACCAGTTGTAAGAACTTCCTTCTAGATGCATGGAGGAATATTTAATTTTTTCTCCATCGTAATGGATGTTGTGGATGTCTAGGTATTCCTCAGCTTTGTTAATCCATGCTATGCATTGTCGTTCATCCCCGTCGTATTTGGGTAACTTGACCTTCACCTGTATTTGACGTCCTTGTGTATATGAGTTTGAGGATTACATGTTGAATAAAGGATCTGGCTGCTCCGGTGTTTTCGGAGAGTTTGGTTGCAGGTAATTTGATATTTCTAATCTATCCAAGATGGCGGTTAAAACTGCTTGATTTTTCTTTTCGTCTTCCTGAAGAATGAGGAAGCTATTCTCTATTCATGACATAAATTGTGCCCAATTTGATGTCAAATTGTCACTAGTTTGTTTGATCTTTTCCTGGAGTTCCTCGTAGTTATTATTAATCTTCTCATTGATTTGATCAAACCGAGCATCCATTGATCTCGTGATTGCTAGAATTTTCTCGGCGCTAAACATCGACTTATTTTTATTCAATGTACGATGTTAGCTCGCCACGATTCTCTTCTCTCTTTTTTCTTTTTTCTTTTATTTTATTTTATTATTATTTTAAATAATTATAATAATAATTAATTTATAATAATTATTATTATTATAATATTTTTTTTACTATTATTAATAATATTAATAAATGTTACTAATATTAATAAATTGTATTAATATTAATTTATATTTTTATTAAAAAATTTAATATGCAGCGGTCATGGATGGAATGGAGAATGGTGGAGCAGAGGTAGGCGGGATAGAGGGAGTTGGAAACTGTGAAATGGAAGGCAGAATGGTGGTGGAAGGAGCCGGTAGGAGGGGTGGAAGGGAGCAGTGGATGAGAGGTAGCGATGGGGAGGCAACAAAAGGGGAAGGAAGCAATGGAGCGCAGCAGATGGAAACGACGTGGAGCACAGCAAAAGGGAGGCAGCGTAAGGGAAAGTGGTGGGGAGGTGGCGACTAGAGGAGGTGCAAGGGAAGGGTGGCGAAGAAGGTAAAGGAGGTGCAGAATGGTGGAGATGGGAGTGAAGAACAATGGTGGTAATGGGAGGTGGATTATGTGCATGTGTATAGGGGAGGGCGGAATGGGGAGGTGGCGGTGGTAGCAGGGCCGGAAGCATGGATGGAAGGGCAAGTGGAAGGAGTAGGGAGCAGCAGAGGATGGAGAGAAACAGGGAGGTGGTGTGGTGGGTGAATGGAATAGGAGGGTAGGAAAGGTGCAGCGAAGGTAGGTGTTGGGGGTGGCGATGGCCTGGTGTCGAGAGCCGAGAGACTTTGATACCAATGGAAGAGCAAGAATGGGGGAATGGACAGAGATGTAAGAGAAATGTAATGTAATTATATATTTGATAAATGTAGAGGATGAATTACATAATAGGTGGCCCAGTAATTTATACCGTAAGTGGGGAAGAGAGGTGACTTTTCAAGTCACCTCTTAGTTTATTTACATTAATTAACCTAGCTTAATAATTAAATTTGGTTTTTGTTACAGGATACCTTGGGCTTTAGTGGGGTGGACATTGTAAGCCCAAAGAGTAGTAGAGAATGGTTACAAAATTGGGGATCCAAGCTTCTGCCAGACTAAGGTAGACATAATGCACGTGGATTCCCCCTCATCCACTATGCACTGGTGCACAACCAAATTCCAAATGGATACCAGGACTTGGAAGGCAATGGTTGATGGCATCCGTGGTTCTCCGTTCTCTGTGTCAAATGTGATCAACTTGGAGTCAGAGGGGTCTACAGTACCAAGGGCAGCTAGTAAGGCTTTCCATTGTGTTGGGAAAGTTTTGAGTACCTCAAGAGTGGACATGGTCGTAGGTGTTTGGGCCAAATCATCCACGATGTTGTAGCTCACAGCAGCCCTGGCTATGACGTTGTTGGAAACCCTCCATATGGGGGGGCATGGAGGAAAAGGGGGTAAAGGAAGAGATGCATTGGATGTTTTGGATATAGATGTCACTAATGTGTCAACAAGTTCAGTGTTAGTTCTATACTAATTTCGTCTAGCTTGTAAATTGACCTCTTCAGTTGTCATGGCTAGCAGGTGGTGAACAGATGTTTCTGTTGTTGGAGGTTCCCTCGGAGCGTTGGGATTGGGTTGGGGAGGGGGTGCAGTTGCTACCAATCCTTGGACTGGCAATGGGTTTTGGAGCACCATGGGTGGAGGACCTAGTGGTGCTGGGTTGGGTTGAGTTTAGGCTGTCGTATTGGTAGCGTGTTGAACCTCGTTGTGAATGTCTTGCTTGGCATGACCCATGAAGGGGCATTCATGCATATAGTGCCCATAGAACTCACACAGCTTGCATGTCTAATTTGTGCGTAACAGAGTGTTGTGTCTTGGTGTGTTAGTTGCTGAGGATTTTGGGCAGGCTAGTTTATCCCGGCATTGTTGGGAGGATTTGGTTGTTGACCGCCTCCCTGTGGTTGATTATTGCATTGGTTTTGGTCTTGGTTATTTCTGTCTTACCCTTGTTGGTTATTTGGGGCTGGCTGGTTGGGATGGTTTAGCTGTGTAAACACCTATCCTAAAGGTGTTGGCGGAGTGGGGGAGGGGGATTGAGCGCCTTGCATGGGTGGTGCATATTAGACTTTAGGGGGTGGAGGTGCCACAAATGTGGGAATTTGTCTTGCATTTGTTGTTCTGGCCAAGATAATGCATGGGCCTACTGCTGCAGCGTAGGTTGTGCATAAGAAGTTGTAGCTCCGAACTGGAACACCATTCTTGCATAGGCTAGAGTTTGGTTTGGGTAGGCAACACTAGGGGTGTTTCTTGGTTGTGGTTGCATCATAGGTGGTGTTGGGTGATGCCATGGTTGATGGGAGATGGAGCCTATGATTCCATCTGCAACATGGGATGCCCTTGGTGCATTGCAATAGGAGGTGCCTACATGGGGAGCATCTGGAATAATGGTGTAAAGGTATCCAGACTGTGTGTAAATGAGGTCAAACTATTGGGCCTTCAAGATGGCCTCTTCCTCTATTTGGGGACTTTCGGAACCGACCTCCTTAGCTATAGGTTGTAGCAAGGTTTTCAAGAACTAGTCCAGGAAGATCCTATCATCAAGCTTGATCTTCCACAAGTTGCAACGTCGCCTCCACTTGTGGATGTGTTCGGTGATGCGGGTCGTAGTGTTCTGGTGGCAAGATAGCAATATTTCCACTCCATCATATATGATGGGGAGTCAGAAATATTGCAGGAACATAAAGGCCAAGGAGTTGAAATATGGATACTTGGATTGTGGTAGCTCAATGTACCACTTGGCTACAGCACCTATGAGGGTGCATTGGAATAGTCTGAGTCTGATTGAATCATCTAAGATCCTGTTTGATGAGCACCATAGGTGAAACATCATTATATGATTTTGGGGGCACTCCCCTGCCTTCCCTTCAAACTTGGGGATGTCTGAGGGGAGTTTGGCTGGAATGGGAGGCCAAAAGGTTTGATGATAGATGGGGTCATTGGTTAACCTATCCAATTCAAGCAGGTTGAGGTGTGCCATGAAAGAAAGGTTTGACCGAAGGTTGATGTGTGATGGAGCATCGACGGTGGTGGGGTTTGTAGGAACATGATGTACCTGTGTGACTGGGGGTACTTGTGGAACAGTTGTGGAAGGGTCACTGCCCCCGTGTATGGTAAGCGACATAGTGTGAGTGGAAGGGTCACTGCCCCCATGTATCACTACTACATTTCGATCCAAAATCCGACAGAAAATTCCGACAGCGCGTGGATTTCCTTTTTTAAACCTACCAAAAATCACAAAGATAATTTTTTTTTTTTAAATGTCTCCATAAGCGTCGCTTAAGTGATGGATAGCCTCATAAGCGTCGCTTAAGTGACGGTGCATTGAGTGGTCGTCGCTTAAGCGACGCTTATGAGGCTATAATAGTGGTGCCATATGGGTGAATATCCCTCAAGCAAGGTGGTAGGAACTCAATAATTCTATGGATTAATGAGTGAGCCGTCTCTTAAGCGACGCTTATGAGGCTATAATAGTGGCGCCATATGGGTGAATATCCCTCAAGCAAGGTGGTAGGAACTCAAGCATTCTATGGATTAATGAACCAAACACCAATTTCCTTATAAGACAGAACATCAAATTTGCAACCAGAACCAATTCCACATTTTCTTATTCCCCATGAAAATGATCATGCCTTTATTTAGGTCACTGGCCACTTGTCTTTCTTAAGGTCATTTACCCTTGATTATGATATGCATACATTTTTTGTGTTTGGGAAAGCATTTTGTATTCATTGTCCTCATATTTTCACACACAATACTTGATATACTTAACTCTAGCGAGCTCCTAAATCCCACACCCAAGACTTTTAGATACTTCATGAATCAAACACAACCATCACTAAAATGCATATTCTAACCCATTGCAATTTTTCTTAGCTTCACTAGAGTGATTGTAGCTATTAATATGCTTAATATAGTTTATCATCGCTTAAAATCACTCTACCCACCAAGCGTTGTCATACCTTGGATCCAAATATATGGTGGAAATCGATTACGGCATGAGTTTATGTTTTAAACCAAAAATAGAAAATCGATTTGGGATTTTTGTTGTGGAAAAGAGGCAAGTCGAGGGTTTCTCCTATCATTCATGCAACCCCGTCGAAAAGAGGCAAGTCGAGGGTTTCTCTTCATCAACCACTGCTGCTGCAACTTCTGTGGGCTTCCCATTATTTGGTGGTTCTATCTCCGAGACAAATGGTATGAATTCAGTTCCATTTTCGTTTTCTGGAAAGAGCAGTGCTGCATCTGCTATTGCAAAGACGGATTCCAAATTGAGAAACCCTGAAACAATTCCACAGGTTGAACCATCATCTGTTATAGGTGAAGACCATTCATTTAAAAGCCCTACCAGTGGTGCAAATTTCACAGTAAAATCCCAAAATGAACTGAAAACCAGTGCTGTCTCTCCTTCCCCATCACGAGAAGCTCTGGGTGCAGCAGAGAAGTGCTATCTGTGAGATTTAGAATGGGAATGGGAGGGGTTTCTGCCCTTTGTCCGCAGAGGAGTGGTCAATAGGTAATTCTTCATCTCATGAACAATAGGAGAGGGTCGAAGAGGATAAGGCTGCAGGGGACAGAGCTCGCAGAGGAGAGGGCGACAAAGGAGGGTTTGCAAAGGAGAAGGGTTTGCAGAGGTCACACTGAGGCTGACAGAATGCCCCAAATGGATCCGTTCTCAGGCATTCCACCATATCAATTGCACTTGTAAGTAGATGCTCTTTAATAGATAAGTTAAACTCCTTGCTTGAGTTCATTTCTTTTACCAGGCTTTCCATGTTCTTCAGCAAAAATAGATCATTATACATACATCTCTCTTCTATAGAGGGAACTAAATTATTGAACAGGATTCTACATTTATCATGTATACCCTCAAATAGCCTGTCAAACTTTATGGTCATTATGACCTCAAGCAAACTATTGAAAACTTCTGCATCAACCTCGATTCCCCCTAATGCATCTCTTGCTCTGAAAAATTGCTCAATTGTATACAAAAATCCCTCAAAACCCTAACCCCAAATGGATCTGTTCTCAGGCATTGCTCTGAAAAATTGCTGTTGAGGCTTGTTCCACTGCTTCCACTATCAATTGAAGAGGATTTGATAGTAACAATATGATGGCGGAAATTGGGAGAGCTTGTCACTTTGGAACCAGTTTGCTGTTTCACAAGGGGAATCAAGGATTGAACTACATCAGTCATCAAAGGTCAATAATCTGCTTCTGATTGAACACACATTGCTGCAATGGCTGCTACCTACAGGTTTCACCAAATGTGTAGACTTTAAAGTCATAAGGTCATTCCCACACATCAAGAAAATAGACACAGACATGAAGAGATTGAGCTTTCTAAAATGAACTTTAGGTACCTGTATTAGTTCCTTCTTTGAGTAATGCCCTTCCAGAATAGGATCGACCAGTTCCGTGACCCTATCTCTATCAGTAAGGAATGGAAGAGCCTGACAAAAGCAAGTAAGCATTCCATTAAACAAAAGCATGCAGAAAGGCCAAGTATACCTGAAAAGTAAAACCAGGTATCTAGAAAGTGATCAATAGGGTGGAACTATTCAGTCTGGCAATAAAACAGCTGGGCCTTCAGATAATTAGGCAATGCCAGAGCAGCAAATGCATTTCAAAGTTACTAATTACCTAACAGAGGGCTCCAATGAGCTGGCTAGCACTCTCTTCAAAATATGGTCATGCTTGTAGCCATTTGATTGAAGCCTTCTGCAAGGTGCATAGTCACTTCCATATCTTTCAAGGTTCAGTAATGAGTCAACACTAAAACCAACCAGAAAGAATGCCAAAACATGGCTTTGGCTTTGACTAATTTGTTGCTGGATATTCCATGCAGTAAAGGATCAGTTATGCTCTAAGGACTTTGATATAGACAACTGTCTATAAATTCTCCAGTTTCAAATTCAACAAACTTGGTCTTGTTTTGGTAGGGAAGGTTTCATTTGATTTAACTAGTCGATTGAGACATTGCAGCTAATCAAAGAAGGGGTGAAATGGGCAGACAGGACCTTAATTTGACAAGCAAAGTCTTATTGGCACTTTTCATTTGGAATGCAAAATATTTGAAAGCTGTATATATACGTTTGTCAAAGCAGACCTCCCAAGCCCTGATTAGAATACGGTTGCCTAATAGTGATGGGCTTATGTTTGTGCCCTGGGCTTCACCAGCTCAAATTAAAAGGTCATATTTGCTTCATTTGTTAAGGGGAACATGTTGAGGAACAAAACATTCATACCATACCAAGTGTTGGGGAATAAATCAAGTAAGCTATGAATGATTTATCCATCAAATGAGAGGTTGGGGTCAAATTTTGCGGATTGGAAAAAAGGATACTTAAGAAAATGCATAGTACAAGAGAACAAGATAGAGAAATAATCAATACCCAAGAGACAAGTACGCCTTGTCCAGGAGGCCTCTTCATGTCTACAGGTACACGACCTGTCAAAAGCTCTAAAAGCACAACACCAAAGCTGTAAACATCTAATTTTGTAGTCAAGTGTCCTGTCAAAGCATACCTGCAGTAAAAATTGTATCGAGTGATCAGAAGTCAAGCAGTAAACTTCTTGTATCTCAGGCTATCTGTTGCTGATGTTAAGGAATAGCATTTGATGTACGTTAAGAAACTTACTCTGGGGCAACATATCCTGTAGTTCCTAAAATTCGAGTGGATATTTCACCATTCAATTTTTCAGAACCAAGCTTTGCCAAACCAAAATCAGACACTTTGGCATTGTAATTCTTGTCAAGCAGGATGTTGCTGGCCTTAAAATTCCCAGTGTATCACTGGAGGAGTAATATGCTCATGAAGGTATTCAAGACCTCTAGCATTATTTCTATGAGGTAAGAACAAGATTTTCTGATATCTTGTATGGCATTTTGACAATCTTGTACATATTTTTTCACTGCCTATTACCATTGAATTTCTGTTCATTCATTGTTTCATTATCGTATATTTTGAGGCAGCTATACATTTTATTCTCGTGTATGGTAGTAGAATAATATTTTCACAAGATAGAGGTTATATCATGCTTGTTTGATATTTCCCAATAATTTTATGAGCCGATTCCTCATATGAATGCCTGCAGTTTGACAGCAATAACGTTTCTTTTGGAAAAGTATGAAATTGATCCAAAACAAATTGGTCGCTTGGAAGTTGGCAGCGAAACTGTTATTGACAAGAGCAAGTCAATAAAGACTTGGTTGATGCATATTTTTGAGGTTTTTCCCCCAATTCACTAAACTCATTATTAAAATAGCTTACAGTTGTTTTCTGGAATTTGCTACCATGATAATTAAAAGCATAATAAGTCCCATCTATATTGTTCTAGGAAAATAGCCTTGCACACAGCTAACAATGCTTTATGCTGGGATGGTGAATGTGTATGATAATGTCCCTATAGAGAAGGTATGTTCTATTTATGGTGTATTGTTTGTTGTGTGTATACATTGATGCATTCTTTCCTTAGTGTGTGTATGAGAGAGAGAGAGAGCATTGTACAAGGTTGCAGGGTATTAAGTTATCCCCTTGTTAACTGCTTTTTATAATTTGTTAGCATGTATTCATCCTAAAATTTCAATGTTTGGAAATGAAATTTTGATTTGCAAGTGGGCGAGATAGATGCAACTATTGAGTGTTCATAGATGTCGACTTAACTTCTTACAGAGTTGAATACCCATTTGATATCTTAAATGAATATTCAATTTAATATTTTCTTATATTTTTTCTTTGTCTTATAGATTCCCATGTGGCATCCTGCTTCAGCTGCCTAGTGTTCCCTAGCTTTTCTACTCACTATAACAATGAATTCTCTATTCAATCTAGACAACACTATCTCATACTTGCCACCGAATCCTTTGTTGCACGATAAGCTGTCACAAAACCAGGTTCATGGGTTCATGGTGTATGTTGGAGGAGTTGCAGACATGGGATAACATTCCGCTTGTATTGGGGAACAGAACAAGAAGCTCTTCATTTCAACACAAGGCCTACATGGCCTAGCACCAAAATCATGACAATGTTTCATGTAATTTATTAAAATTTAATTACATACAATCCAAGGTGGCAGAGTAGGGAATTGCATAGTGATGGTCCAGGGATGGGAGTGTCGGTCAGACTTTGCAATATCGTTGGAATTTTTTTGCATGTGCTAATGGTACTGCTTTTGTTGTTCAAAGTTTGTAAGTGTTGTCACCAGACTTGTGCATAGCTCTTATACATGTGATATTTTTCTGTTTCAATAGAAGTTTCTTGTTTTATCTGTTGGATGATTTGCTAAATGACAGTTGTTTCCTTGTGTCTTGTAAATGAAAGTTAAATCTTTATTTTGCATTTATGTTCATTCAGTGCCCGTATATGGACTTGCAACTTCAATGTGAATGATATAGATGATCCACACACTCTTCCCAATGCTGATATTATTAATGCAGGACCAATTCTTTTTGGTCATAATGCTCGAATTTGGGATTGCTACATCTTTGATAATGTAAGTATCTACCTTTTCTTTCTCTGTTGTTATATTTTTACACTTACTCTGCTAGGCCACATTGAGAGCATAATGGCTGTAATGTATAACTTGACATACCAAATTTTCCTGTCAGTATGTTAATATGGGATATTGATGGAGGACTAACTGAAGATAACTGTTTGGGCTATGACTATTTGATACTATTCTTGGATTTGTGATGAAATTAATAAATGATTTATAGTTTTCTTTAGAATACCGAGAACTTGTGGGGTGTTTTGAAGACAATTTACAAGTGTGTGAAACAGAATAGGGATTGAGTTGCAAATTTCCCTTCGGAAAGCCTCAGTTGTAACAAGTTGTTGGTAGTGAGCTACAAGGAATTACCTGGCAGGTGAATGGCACCAAGAGGAGTCAAATCTGTGCAAGCTGGGATTTCTTTATCCTTCATTGGGAGAGGAGTTGGAAGCTGGGATTTTAAAATTTGAATTTGTTAGTCCCAAACTCAATCATTGACCCCTCAAAAGGAACTGTCACCCAAACATTATTCTCCTTCTTCAAGGCATTCCACCACACTACCTCAAAACCAATGTAAGGCTCACAAATTGAAGTAGCTAATGCATTATGATTAGCATGTCTTCGAGAATGTATACTCCTCATTCTCAGCAAAGATCTAGGCATCCTATGGTCATTAGTGGACATTAATAAATTTATCTTTATCTTTATCTATCATTCATGCGAATGGCTGAAAGCTTGTTTCTCAAGAGTATATTCCTAGAGACCCTTACACTCGTTATTTCTCAGATACACATTGTATGTATACCATTTTTTTTATTGCTTGTGGGTTCCACTTGCCAATCTTCGTGGTTGACAGAGGTCATCGTTTACTGAATGATGGATACGATGTGGACAATGGGCCCATCCCCGCACTGCAAAAGGTGTTCCAAGTAGAAGGCCACCTTAGAGAGAAAAAGGTAGATGTTATTCTACTATATGAATGAAAGATCAGTGGTTTTGTTCATAAAGTTTTTGCCAAATTATAAGAGGCTCTTTGTGGTAAGCCAACTTTATTTGCAACTCAAGTTAACATTGTCTTCTATAGATGTAAGAAAGGACCAAAGCATTTCTTTGCTCTCTGTGAGAGAAAACAACTGTTTTTCTTTCCATTACTTAGTTTCTTTGCCTTTTCTTTGCTTCTAGTGATCAATTGTACTTTATAGTAGACTAGTGATGCATTAGCTTGATTACATGCCAATTAACTTGTTTATGCATTTTTTCTTGTTTCAGCTGTGAACACTAGTTTGTTGACAATGATAGCTGTGGCTGATTAGTGTACTTAATGAGTTTTTATTATTGCTATCACTTCTTTTTGTAGTAATATTTCTTAATATTTTATTGTCTAATATATTGAAGGTTTATGGAGCATTGAGATTTTCTGTGAAAATATTGCTAATGTGGAACTCCAAGCTACAAATAGATGGGGGACAAGATCCAGTGGTTGGTAGTTCTTTGTTAGAGGGTAGCAATCTTGTGGTACCTAGAGTAAGTTTCTACTTTATCAGCTTTGTATTTTTCTCGAATTTGGTTTAGTTTGCTGGCCAATATTTCTTTGATAATATTATTTTATTTGCAGGAAGGGTCTGTCATAAGCTCAAACTCAAATTTGGGAGTACATGGACAAGGTATTCTAAAGTTGTGTGGATTGGGAGACATTATCAAAGCACAACGGCTATTCCTTTCTCTGTTCTATAATATCCATGTAAGAGTTTCCTTAGATTGTTTTCTTCTATTCTATCCTTAAAATAAGCCGACATTAGACCAGAAATGGCAACTATATTGTTATAGGGTCATAATTGTTCAATGAAGAGAAGGTTGTCGGCTTTTCGCAATGAGTACTGAAATAAAATAAATTTACCAAATATCTTTGTTTAGGTCTTGATTAAAGTAGGTAATATGTATTCAGTTATAGGGTTCTATTTTTTCTATTGGCAGATTGGATCTGGATCAACATTACAGGCACCCTTTGATGATTCTTCCAAAAAGGAGTTGTGAGTATGAGCTGATAATAGCATTGTATATGAAACATGAATCATGGTGCACTAACTTTAGGGTATACAGCTGAAAGATGATTTTTATCTGCTTCATTTATTTTGTATGTTGTTTTCTCTTTAATCTTTCTTCTTTCAACCTTGTGTTTGTTTTTTCAATCAGGATCCCTGAACTTTATTGTGAGAGCCCTACTTGTCCCGAGGAGCTAATTCATCCTCCCGAAGATTGTAATGTAAATACTACATTGTCCTTCACAATTCGGGTGAGAGTTGCTAGATTGTTCAGGCATGGATATTCATGCACCAAAAATTGCTATTTAGCCCTGGTGATTCAGTAATTTTGCAGAACTACAATTTGTATTTTGTACTTCCTCTATTGTAAATAATACTATTCAAAGAATCGTTACAGTTTACTACCTATTTACAGTTTATCTTCATGACGGAAAGCTTATCTATTGGTAGATATGTCGTGTAGAAGATATTGTTGTGGATGGCCTGGTTAAAGGCAGTGTTATTCATTTTCACCTGGAAAGAACAATGACCATAAATCCTGGTGGTTTGGTAACTTCATCAGAATTAGGTGAGTTTTGTGTTCTTATATTATTTCCAATGGATAGCTTTTGTGTAGAGTTGATCCCATTAAGTTTATGTCAAGTTGAAAATTTAAATTGTATATACTAGAAAGGCAGGGCAATGCTTAATGTCACATCTTTGTTGCTAAATTAGTATTGTACTATTAGTAGCTAGGTGATCGATCATGCAACCAAACTGTTTTTTTATCAACGGATGTATAAGTTAATGATTTGTAGTGTTCTATCCATCCCTTTTCTCCACAAATTTGTACAAAGGACTGTACACACATATAAGGAATTAATCAAGGGAGTATTCCAACCTGTTATTAAACCACTATAGATCCCCTAAGAATCCATAACAAAAAAGTCCTAGTGCTTTAACAATTTCCTAAGTTCAGTAATCAGGTTATCACCAACTCCCATAGATTGCTGGAGGTTAGCTCATAGTCTAATCCCAACCACAATCCAACTCACTTTAATTGCAAAGGTAGATTGCTGGATGTATTAAATTACCAGGTGGTTCAACCAATCTATTTATTATTTTTAATTCTACCTCTGTTGCCAGTAAGTCTCAAGCCCTTACCATCAAGGTGGAGGAGAACCCATTCATATTTTGATTGATATTCCTATGGACCAATTCAAACCTATTCGCACTACGAAAAGATTATATAGATACAGCTATGAGGGGGAAGATATGAATATATTAAATCATGTTGGTTTATAGATAGAAATTAGCGTAGCATGTTAATTAAATTACGCTACAGCCTGAATCAAGACAGCCATGCACTATGCCTTAAGAATAACCAACCCCTTTCCTTCACACTATGCTCTTTGTATAATGTTTGAAGCTGAGAGAGTATATCTAGAATGATATTTTCCAGCTATGATAGCTCCCCTGTATGGCCAAAATGAACATTATGGCGCAGAATTATGCTAAAACTTATGAAGTATTCAATTTCAAGCAACTTGTCTCTTCCCAATTCAGGACTCCATGGCAAAGCACCAGCAAATTATTGGTATCCACAGCCCAATTGCCCATAGTTTGAGTGTGGGAATTTTTTATTGTGTGCTCTGCTTCACCTATATTTCACTCATTTGTTAATTCGTAGAAGTATTCACACCTTTAATCACCAAATCAATTACAACAACACTAAAATATGTTTGTTGGAATCGTTGGTTTTTAGCTACAGCTTAATTTATCTTTGCTCTGTTAACTGGTTTCCATATCAACTTGAGTGTTACGTAAACCACATGCTACAACACCTATTTGCATTGTCTCCTCTGTTTAGAGTTGTAAGGAATGTCACCTACAACCATCCCTTTATTTTGTTCAAGCCTAAAACACCAATATGCACCACAACCGGCCATCACCCTCAAGCAATGAGCATGCCTTTACCTACAATGATCCTCATACAAATAAATGAATTGATATTTAGTTAATGTCTTGTGGATGTTTTGAAAATCATGGAAAGAGCAAAGTGTTATGCATCTTGTCTATCGCTTGAATAAATGTAAGGAATGGGCAGACAGTATTATTAATCAAGCAATGGGATATACAGAGTGTGTTTTACCTGCAGCAATGCCCGAACAGAGCTTGTTTCATATTGTATATTGCTTGATAATATGAGTGGACAAATGTGTTGTTATTAAGAGTGTTGGGTTTCATTATTTTAATAAACAGAAAGTAGTATTCAGAGGATCTTGTTTAGCTAGTATGACAGAATTGTACAGTCGATTTGTTCACAGTTTGGCATTGAGCTTGGCCTTACAAGAAAGAAAACCAAACATGGTAACTAGAGTTGACTAGAATTAACAGATGGCAAATTGAAATAGAATTGATTGCTCTCACTCCCTCTATGGCAGCTTTAGAACAATGCACAGCTATGTTGGGTTTTATTTTCCACAAAAAATGGTAGTCAAAATCCTCGGTGCCTCCTTCCATGCTCTGAGTTTTAACCTCTGACAACGATGTCATATACCCACAACTATTTCATTATGATGGGAAATTATAATGGAATCGTTGATTTTTTTATTTTTTTTTAAACACACACAGGCATCGGTTAAGCGACGCTTATAACTGTCGCTTATTCGATGCTTTTAGTTGATATCTGTCGCTTAAACGACGGCTACATATGTCACTTATCTAACGCTTTTAGTTGATATTCGTCGCTTAAGCGATGGTTATGAAGGCTATTTTCTCAAAAAAAAATTACTACCGTCGAAAATATTCTGTCGCTTAAGCAACGGTTTCATAGGTGTCGCTTAACCGACGGTTATTTAGGTGTCGGCTAACCGACGACAAGTTTCCGATGCTTAAAAAAAAATCAAAGTGTCGTACATGCGACAGGAAAGTGTCGAAAATCCGACATGACAGCCGTCGGATTTTTGGTTGAAATGTAGTAGTGTATGACAAGAGGGATAGTGTAGGTGGAAGGGCCACTTCCCCTAGGAATTCCAAGTGGGACAGTGTGAGTGGACAGGACATTTCCCCCAAGCATGACGGGTGGGATAGTATGACTAGTTAGTATGGGTGGTAGTAGTTGACTTATGATAGTTTGCATGATAGTGCTAGGGCCACCAGCAGGGGTGTTGGTGGTGGTATGGGGTATGGACATGGGTCCACTGCCAATCACCAAGCCAGAAAATGGATCTTGGTTTGTAGTAGCCATTGGACTAGATGGTGCAGTGTGTCGATCTAGCTCAGGTTGGCATGATTCTAAGTTTGAATCAGAGGCTGTGTGGCCTTCTGATGGTGTAGAGGGTCATTGAGAATGGTCTTGATGGTCTTGGTTCAAGGACCCAAACTATGGTGGATCACCTCTTAGGCATGAGGAAGAGCGTGGGGGATCAGTTGTGTCTGGTTGGTATGTCAAGTGGTGAAATATGGTAGTGACATTTTGGACCCCAATTTTAGTGGCTTCCTATTGGCTTTCAGGTGGTCACTCGGCCACCAAGACTTCCAGGATACAATGCTTGGATTTTTCCTCATGAGAGTGCTAGTCAATCGGTAGGGGTTGTTTCCCATTTCGCTTGGCAATTCCTCTCAGCGGCTAGCTACTTTTGGGTTCACGTGGTACTCCTCACAATGAGTTTCCAGGATGATCCCAAGTACTTCCCACGGTTAAGGCAGTCAGGGAATTATGTCCTTAAAGACTTTAAGTGTTTGAATTAGTGTAAATTATAAATTTGAATGGCTAGCTCAGCGTCATGAACTGAGTTTGGTTGTTTTATCTGGTATGGTTTGTGTGCATGTCCATTGTCTTTCTATTACACTTAGTGGATACTTGTATGATTTATGAATATTCTGCAGAGATTCTTTGGTTTATTGCAACACTTATAACATGGATAAGTTGTTTATGAAAGCAGTAAATCATGAACAGAAATTTAAACACATGCCATACCTAAATATGAACTATGGTAGACTTACTAGGTGACTTCCTTACACCTGTATTTCTCTTCAACCAAGAAGGAGTGCTCGACTCTCAACACAATGGGACTAATCCCATCCGTAGATCCTCAGGTCACTCTCTAAGTGCAAGGTCGGTCAACAAGGAGGACGTGAACGCCATGAAACCCCCATCGGTCTCCACCCCCTCTACCTTCCAAGTCACCCATTTTTAGTGGTCTCGAAAAATTATAGATGATGCCTATTAATATACGAGCTTCACCCTTTGTCTTATCCCAGATTACCCTAAAGGGTGATGAATGGGTAAAGGAGGACGGGCTAGGCAAGGTGTTAATTTCCAATTAATAACTTAAATTTAACCTACAGTAATTTTATGCAATCCTTAAGTAGATTCATTAAACCATTAACCAGTTAAATTTAACAATGATTTACATAGATTGTATGAAATGAACACAGATTGATGGACAGAGGCAGTTGAGCTACACTAACAGTCCAGATAGCTTAAAAAATCCAAATCTAAGAGACAGGTTTCTTGTTTCGGGGCCAATGTGGTGAGGGGGTTGCCAAATTTTCAAAAATAGAGGCGAGGGGGTCGCTCACAAATATAAAACAAGAGCGATCTAGATCCTAAGAGGGAATTCACACCTTTCGAGCAAAACTAAGTGACCAGGTCGCTTATTTCAGCCCAATAAGTGCGAACTGGCCCGAAAACAGGAATTTTTTTTAACCTGAGTAGGAGATGACCGACAATAACTTGTATTGTGGCCGAATGGGCTCGGTTTGGACTTATGGAGGCTCAGCTATGAATTAAAATGCATAAAAAGATAGATCTAAACTAGATTTAACAAAAAATGAACTAGGGTAAATCAAAACTGAAACTTTGAAAAGTAAATCCGGGGATCCTATGGGATTGACCTGGTATGGTCGATAGTTCTATAGTATGGCTTTCACCCTTGCTACAAGAAGGAACAACTACCTTTCGTCTATAGGACAGAAGGGTAGGGTTCCCATTGGTTGAGGAGAGAACCTGTAAACAATATTAAAACTAAACTATGAAACCCTGCATGAAATGGTTAGCAAACAAGAATATGGCTGCAAGAAATCACTGGAAAAACTGCAACAAAGCATTAGACAACAAGCCTGTAAGAAAAATAGGTTAGAATAATACAATAAACATGAAAGAAAACACAAGTATACCTTCTGTTTGGGTGGAAATGAACCACCATACCCTAGCTTGGGGAAGCACCTCTCTCTTTCTTTGGGATGGGGGCTTGGCTTGTGGAATAATGGAGAAGAGGGAGGGTGAATGGCTTGAGAGGAAAATGGTTTCAAGGCACTCACTCGGGAAGCATAACGATAGGGATAGAAGGAGTGTTTTGAGAGTGACCCCCACCCCTCTATTTATAGCTTTTTTCTAGAGATTTAGGGTTTTAAGCCCTTGGTTAGGGCTTTAGCCCCTTTTTTGGGATTTAAGCCCCTCCCACCCAATTCTTAGCTCCTTTGAGGGTTTTAAGCTCCTTTGAGGGGAGTTAGCCGATTTTTGGAGGTTATAGCTCCTTTGAGAGCTATTTTGGCTCTTTTTAGGGGTTTTAAGCCCTTTTTCATATTTTTGAGCCTTAGCAAGTGTGTGGGGGTCAAATGAGGGTTGCACATAGATGTCTTTGGGTGGTGTAGGTCATGTAGAGCTCATTGAGGGATTTTTTGGGTTAACAGGTAGGAACCACAATAGTTGGAGTGGGGCCATTACTAGTGAGTAACATATGAGCATCAATGTGTGTAGTGCCAATGGGCCTAGTAGAACCTAAACCTGTTGGTCTAGTAGAATGGATACCCATGATGATGGGTGGCAAGGACACAATCCACCATGAACTATCCCTCCATGAAATGGATCTGGATGCGCACTAGCCATGGGGATAGATGGGTAAGTGAACAAGGTTAGTTTGAATTGATAGGAATCTGAATCATATTCAAAGGATAGGAATCTGAATCATATTCAAAGGCTGTGTGTGGCTCTGAAGGGGGTGAGTGACGTTGAATATGGCTCCGACGATGTCAGTTCAGGGAAATAAATTGGGGCGTATGCCCCTTAAGCCTATATGAGTAGCATGGTGGAGCTATGATGACTATATGGAGTTTTGTGTAATGACCAGAGACTCAAGAGAATCAATCGCAAGATTAGAAACCCAACTACAACTGAGTGTATAGAAGGAGAGTGAATCAAAAGGTAGCTTGTAGGCCAACAACAACCTCTAAAACCAAACTGCGATAGTGGGTCATAGAAAGGAAAGTCTACAACAAGGGTGGCCAGAAATCCAACAAGAAGTACTACCTATCAAATGAAAATGACTCACTAACCTATGGTGTATGAGTGCAAGCAATATCCTAACTAAAAGCTAGAATCCAATCATAAATCCTATCCTCAGCAGGGTAATGAAATCCCAGTCAAACAATATGAAATGTAAGAACCATAGAGGCTAAGAGAATCCCACTACCAAGAAGGACCTCTGGGTAAAAGAGCCCTAGAATATTGGCCACTAGGCTACCTTGTTCATGACATGTCCATTCGATTTACTGACTCTTTAGCGCTTAAGTGCTCGACACCAAGTATATGCTGACATGCATAAGGAGGAATATGAAGGTTTAGCCTTTGATGCAGGATGGAGTGTGGTATTCCACCCTGACTTTTGGAACCCCTTCATTGTGCCTTACTCCTGTTGAGAAGGGGGCCTCCCGATAGAATGGTTGTGATCGTCTCAACAAATACAAGAGGGTTTTGGTTCTCTACTAGAAAAAAACTATGTATTAGAATGTGAATAACAGAGGGGCTTTGTTTGGATTCATATCCCTAAAGTCCTAACCTAACTACAAGATTGTTTTATCCTCAAGCGAGGTTATATTGTTGTTTTCTATTTAAGTTAATTTTAAGATTATGCTCGGGGTCATGAACCGAGCATTTCGCTTAGTGGTGTGAATTGTGTGCAACTGTATGTCAAACCCAACAATCCATGGTGAAGCTATTGAAATATCACTGCCGGGATGCAGTAAATAACAATAATGAAAAATAAATATGCAAAATAAAAAATATTCCAATAATGAAATTAGTATTGAAACAAATGAGTAGTAAAGGAGCTTTTAATCAAATGTTGGAAACAAGCATGGGGTTTCAATGAAGGAACTCAACTATGGAAACTCATCAACCAAGCAGGGGAGACCACAAACACACCAGGGGCTATAAAATATCATATCTGGAAAGAAAAATAGGTCAGGACAAGGTTTCGGATAGAGAGGGGTCTAAAACAGGAAAAAAAAATAGACTTAAAACTAACGGTCGCACCTGACAGAACATGCACAACCTGGGTCGCACGGAATAGAGGAAAAACTGTGATCTAGGTAGAAATCAGTCAAGTCATACAAACAGAGGGTAATCCATGACTGGGTCTCTCAAAACTGAATCACATGAGCAACCAGGGTCGCACACTATGATGAAACAGGAGCAATTTGGGAAAAAATAGACAATTCACACAAAACAGAGAGTTATGCGTGTCTAGGTCACTCAAAACCGAGTCATGGGAAGGAATGGGATCGATTTGGATGCCGAGACATGAGCGATCTAGGATTTTACACTAGGTCATTAATATCGGGGTTATAGCTCTGACCTAGGTTGCACTTATCAGGAAAAAAGGAGCGACTCGGTCACGGCTTTTGGCCAGATAAGAGTGACTCAGCCCAAACTGGGAAAATAATTCAAAAGAAGAGACGAAAAGGGATGGGGGAGTAGGAATTGGCAGAGAAATGGTTCGGATTGGATGCAAAGGGGGGCGATCTCTGATGTTTGATGGAAGAAAATCAGAACAAACCACTGGAAACATACAAAAATTGAGATCCAAATGGATCGACCAAGTGGAGTCGCCAAAACTGTAGTGGGGATTTCTCCTCAGCTTTGTGTATAAGCACCAGCCTTAGATCATTATGATACTAAGGAAGAGTTCAATGGAACGTAACACAATAAGTTAAACTAATAACAAACAACAAATATTTTTTTAACATTTTTTAACATATATCGACCAAACCAAACTAATGCAAATAAATAAAAACACACCTCTTTTCTTGTAGAATGGGACACCGTAGTCATCCTTGATAGTGGTTCCATAGCTCCATGGGTTGGTTCTCTAATTTTCTCCATATACAGTTGTCAAATGGGGAATGGATCCAAGATGGTTACAGAGAATGTCTCAACGTACACTGTGGGAATGGTACGGTGACAGGAATGGTGGCAAGAGAGTATGTCAATACCTGAGAGAAAAAATGTCACAGCGTACCCATAAATGAAAATAAGAAAAAAGGTGTTTTTGGAGAGCCCTTCACAATGTATTTACAGTATGGTCCTAGGGTTTTTTCACCCATGGTATTTTCCTATGGTTTTCTATCACTTTCTCTTTTTTAGGGTTTTTGACCCTTTTGGGGAGAGAGTGAGGGTAAATAATAGTAAATAAATATGTTTTGGATCATTTTTTATGGAAATACAATTGTGAAGGTCAAAATTAAGGGAAATACGGTAGGAATATTATGTATGTATATGTTTTATACCATGCAAGGCTAGGTGAATGATTTTTAGTCTTAACAGTGACCTCATAAACACTTGTTGTTGATTATATGAATTATATAGAGAAGGTTATCCAGTTTTTTACCATTGTATGAAGCCAACTCCTTGGAATCACATGAAGACTTAAGAGCATTTCTAGATCAACATATGGAGAATATTGAAGACTGATTTATAAGGGACCATATATGAGACAAGTTAAGTACTGCATACTATTGTGCAAACACACAATATATACCTAATGGCATATTTGAAGTATTATGGACAAAGAAGTTTAGTGGAAGATTTGAGTATTGTTGGAAGAAATATTGAGGACAAATCATGGAAAAAGATTTACATATGAAATAAGTGTAGCACGGGTGTATTATTAAACATTAAACAGTTGCAACAGTGTAATCAATACATTAATGATACGATGAAATGCCATCATTACTCTTGTTAAGTTGTGGAACAAATTGTAGTATATTTTGTGAGAAGAAAAGGTGCAAATCCAACATTAAAATCCTCTCATATATTGGTTTTCCAAAGGCAGACTCAAGCCCTCTAAAAGATATATTAGTCCTGATCAAGATTGTAATTTGAATAGCCTATGGACTTCGTACATTAATAGTGACAATCTTGGTAACCTAGACTCTTAAGAAGTTATTTTGGAATGAATATAATATTAGACTGATTTGAGTTTTCCTTTAAGAGACTCTAAGGCTACCAAACCATTGAAGATAGTTGAACTATCATAACATGACAACCCGAGAAGTTGACAAGTAAATACCACAAGGAAATGAACTTCTTCGCATTAATTTGACAGAAAATTGCAATGAGAGGTGAAAGGGAGTTATTTGTTTTGACAACTTAACTGGACAGTGATCAAAGTGACCAGAATAGGTCTTCTCACCGATGTGGTTGTGATAGATTATTGATATGATAGCTGATTGTAGATGGACATGAGAGCACCTTGAAGGAATCCAAGTAATGTTAAGAATATGGATGCAATTGCAGATCTATGAAGCGATCATCAAACACTGAAGTTTGTGATTTTTGAAGATTCAAAATATCCTACAGATAAATCAAGTTTCAAGTATCCTTGGGATAATTGACATGACATCAAATGGTTGTTCAAGGTACAACAAATAAGGGTCATTGCATCACACAATAAGTTATGGTTTTGGAAACAACATAAGCATTAACATTCACATCTTATTGACTAAATGACATGATCCTTGACACCCAAAGTGAAGTTGAAGGAAAAAAAGTTATATTGATGAAGCTGCAAGGTCAAAATATGATCTTGTCAAAGACTTTTGAAAGCATTTGTAGAGATCAAACCCTTGAACACAATTAAATATATAAAGGATGCATTCTTCAAAGACCATATCATGAAGTAAACAGAGAAATTTTAGGAATTGGTATTGGATAGAGTTAAGAGACCTATCCTTAGGTGAATTTTGCATCAAAACAAACAAAGGGGAGAGATAAAGATACACCAAAAAATTATTTGTTTGAGGCATACTTAATTCTAATCTGAAGATGTTTTAAGTATTGTTTCTTCACTAAGCTATACATAATTATCTTTTTCCTATGTTTTTCCAAGACTAAGAGCCGTGTATTAGGTTAACTTTCATCAAGTCTTAAAATTATGTGATCCTATTTTGAAAACCATTGATTTAGTCCATGATGAATATTTCAATGGGAAATTTGACTTGGAAGCCATCATATAATAGAGACAAATGCATCGAGAATAAGAGTGTTGATTGATAAGGGGGGGGGGGTTGACAATGAGATGCAAAACAATAGAAATGTTTTAGTCGATGACATCAAATCATTAAAAACTATGTTTAATGGAGTTACAAAGCTAGGATTTCCCTGTATATGGGATGGAAACTCAGATATCTACTCCAAAGTGGAATACATGAATAAGTTAAATGAAAAAACGAATGAATAACCTATGGAGAAACTAGAAATAATAATCAATGTAGACCAATACCTTAAGAGACTAAGGGAATCCTTCCACATTTGGACAATAATGAAAAATATTTTCAAGGAAGTGGCACGTTTCTCTTACAAGAGACATTATGAGGAAGAGTTAGTGTTGCAGAACCTAAAGGATACTAGCATAGTAGTGGGTAAATATTGGTAGCTAATAGTGAGATATCATAAAATATATTTACCACCTAAATAGAAATATTAACAATATTCTCTTGGTTCATGTTCTCAACATAAACATACATAGAATACTCCTACTCCACCTCAACAATACACACATTCACAACCAACATAACAATTTGCAAGGAAAATGATTCCACTGGAATACATGCCACTTGGAGGCTCAGTACAACCAAGAGATCCCACATTTAATTAAATACTGCAGAGGATGAGAGAATTTGGTATCCCACCAATCTATTCTATGCCTCCTAATCAGAAAACCATGTTTGGTGAGCACTACCAGTGCGAGGAAAGAAGAAAGGCGGAGGTCGCAAAAGAAACTAAAGAACAATTTATGTCAATTTAATATTTTGATGTAAAAAGTAAATAGTTAAAAAAAATACTTTTTATTAAAATTCAAATCATTTACAAAATAAATTAAAGAACCTCAGATACCTATATAATGTAAGATCAATATATGAGTAAAATTATATCATAGTCAAACTAGAAAATGAGTTAATAACCCCTCAGCAGTGTGATAGAAACTGAGGTGGAAAAATTGGAAACTATGCTTGGTAAGCACAAAAAGACACGTGGTCATCAAATTGAAAATTATTTGGTTGCTTTAAACCCAATAAATTTTTATTGGATTCAAGGATATCTATCTAGATTCAAATACCTTAGAACATTAGTTGAAAAATGCAAATTATTTAATCTATAAAGGCAATTTATTTATGCTATTATTTACAATGTTGCTCTTACATATTCTATTTTTGTATCCACTTTTTAATCCTTGAAATAATATTTAGGGACTAACTATATAGAACCTACTCTTGAATATTTTTTGATTCAGTAAATTAGAGAGAAAAGAAAATCCTTATTGGCACAACATAAGGATAAGTCCAAGCATTCCAAGAGAAAAAAACCTTCCAATCATAAGAAAAAACAAGGGTATTGTTATCACTAGGAAATGATCCATGGATCAAAAGCCCAAGGTACTTTCAAAAGAACTAAAAATACCATAATTAATCCCTGAGAGAATATACAAAATCTTCACAAGCCACATAGGAACTTAAATAAATAAGAGAGACATTAGTGCGATGACGATTGACTAGGATCCATGAGATGAAAAGGAAAGTGATCGAGAACTTAAAACAAGGATACATGGACCAAGGATATTGGCCTAGGGATGAAGTAGTTAGAGGGATAAAAGAGATCGAGCAAATATGTAGAAGGCCCAAGATATCAATGGTCGATAGTAAGATAAAATTAAAGAAGTGCAAGAGTGTTGTTGTGCTTCCAAAGATACCTCTCCAATACCACTATGCCTCCAAGATTTTACTTCCTTTGCAAATGAGAGTTATTTTCTTCCCAATAATCTAACTTAATAAGTAAGTCCACCATACATGAAAATAAATACATGTTGGAATCCACGTCCACCAACTATAATATTTTAAGTGTTAAGTGGGGTATTATGATACCATATGATGCCATTAAGTCGCTCAGAATGAAAATTTTCTAGTTTTCCAATTTTAAATATGGTTTGACCGTTAAAAGAAAGAAAAATTGAATTCCTATGTTATTACTTCTCCATATAGGAGAAAAGAGTGAGAAACCCTACATCTACTATACCATTCCAGTCAACGCCTATACACAAAACTATCACCACACTAACAATATTTTACCCTACAATTAATTATAATACTAAAATAGTTTCCATATTTGACCTTCTATAAACAATAAAAGAGTTTTTTTACCTTCTATAGATATGCCACCTCTATTATAACCTACCAATTTTAGCCAAATTTTACTTGCAAAGGTATAATCCTCCAAAAATAAGCCTCTAAAACCTTTTTTCACTGGATATGAACACATCTATGACCCTGATGAAGACATCTTTGATATTGTGGTCAATTATTTGACCTAAATAGCACTATTCAAGAGGATCAATCCCAAGCCACTATTGGTCTAAACCCTTGACACCTATGTGAGGCTAATTTATACCGATCCATGTGTGCACACAATGTGTATTTCCCATAATTCATCACCTATTGATCGATTATATATTCACATAATAAATAGACCATGTTGTCCTCATAGAATTTTAAAACACCATGCATCATAAATGCAGAGAGTATTGAAAAAAATGCTATGATTTCCAAATCTCCCATCTCTACAAAACCTCCATGATTAAAACCTAGAAAAGTATTACTAATCATTGAAATCCTTTGAAAGAATTCATTGTTTATCTCATCACTTGGAAAGGGGGATTATAATATCCACCTCTCCTTCCCCTTAGGAAATAATATTTTTCTTTGAAAATTACAAGAAATCCATATCCCTAATATACACCATATTAGGGTATGATAGTGATGGTACTGTGGATGAAACTTGTGGAAATTGGACCCAAGAGATAGAACAATAACACTCACAAAATTGCTAATCAAACATGCAAAATTCACACCAAAGGAGACTGAAATTGGAGCATAACACTAATATGTATTGGGTAAGTGTACAATAGCTAACCTTGTCAAGTAATAGGCTGCTCAAATATATAATTACATGAGAGGTTCGAATGCATAAGGATGCTACTCGAAATAGTAAACGAGAAGGTGTTATCACTAAAAGATGCACCTTGACTGCATAAGGAGCATGGCCAGTGAATCTTTAAAATTGGTTTAATGGGTAAATGAGTTGATAGAGTGTTGGAGGTATGGCAGTATAGAGAGAAGGCTAGGTTTAAAGATCAAACATCAGGAAATGTATCATTGTAAAATACAGTAATAGGAAAGAATACGAGCATGAATTTATAAAGAATGAATCTGGTTCTGCAACAGGACATTTAAAGGTAATTGCACATCATTATAAGAATCTTGTAATGGATTATCAAGACCACACATAAGATAAAGTCATAACTAGATACAATTCATGTATAAAACCAAAATAGGCTCATGATTATAATCATTTCAAAGCAGTCATTCATATTAAGATATACAAAATGCATACAAGAGTCTGACTTCCAATACATCCTCAGCCCTCTTGGCTAGAACCCCCCCTTGTTCTATTATAGAATGATGAAATATATAAAATTTACATGATATGAGTAGTAATAGATTTTTAGGGAACAAACTTGATCATTAATCTAAAAATAACATAAATTTAAATTGTCTGCCTTAATTATCTGGAGTTCATTCTAATTTTCTTCCTGAATACTTGGATCTAGAATTAATATACTCTGTCATTTGGTACTTGTGTTGACACATGGGATTATTTGATGCTTGAACTCGGTTTCAGGATTTAATACTTAAAATATCATGCTCTTAAATCATTCATGCTCTGTTCATCGAATTGTGATGACACTTGTGCAATCCTCTAATTATTTGTTGTCGATGTTTGCCTTTAACATCTTCACTATAGTTTGTTTACTAGAAAACTGATCATCTTAAATATTTTCCAATTTTGGAATATCTTCTGGATTCTCTACAATGATAGCAAGAGGTTTCCCAACAAGTACATCTTTTGAGCCAGCAGGTACTAATATCTTAGCCAAAAACCCTTCTTCCATAGATTCGAAATCAAGTTTTGCTTTGTCATTCTCTATGTCATTGATCACATCATCTGCTTCTATCTTATCTCCTACATTCTATTTCCAAGAAGAAATATTCCCATTATCCATAGTTGGCGATAAGGCTGGCATCTGAAGAATATTGTGCACAGGAAGCTCACTTGAAGAGAATTATTGACATCCATGATGCAACTCAATTTCTGAAACTAGGTTTTGTTGAACACCATTAGATGAAACTAGAAAAACCACACCTTGCACATATTCCATGTCGTCCATGGGCCAAATGTGGCTTCCAATTATCAAGAGAACCACAGGAAATATGCCTTGTGGATGAACCAAATGCCCAATATCGAAACCTGCAGAGTTGTTTTTTGAAGCATACATGAGGTGGTTGTGAGAGATTGCTGCAAGAGATGCCATTTGTGAGATTTGAAAACCTTACACCACCTATGTCTGCATGTTGGTTTTATGATCATGAATATGGTGGAATCATTCATCGACCACATTCTCAACCGACTTTCAATGTGAAACATCTTAGAGTTACCAAATAAATTCTATTTGGAATTCAACATAGAATTCACGTTCCCTTTGAGCAGAGTCTTGGATACAAATGAGCCTCCTCTCAAATGACTTCAAGGAAAATATCAAAGAAATCTTTAAAGCAGATATCGGGTGCCTTGTTCTTTTGAGTAATAATCTAGGATTTTTGGAAAACAAAACTTCCATATCAACCAATATCCTCATCAACAATGGATGTTATTTGTTTTAATTGCAATATTTTCTGGAAACTCTTCCCAATTCAAAACTCTGTCCAAAGCATGCTTTGAAACGGGGAATGGTATATTCAAGAAAAACGAACTTTATTGCATTCACATATAATGAATGCTTGAATATCGGCATCATTGGCTCAAACTCATCTAAGACAAATCCCATTCAAAAGGAAGGAGGTCATAGACTGCAGCGATGAGCAATGCCAATACTACTTACTTGACAACTTTTCTTCCTTAAGCCATTTACATTGGTGCTTTGAACTAAAACATGAAACTCATGTCATTAGTTGATACCAGTCTTTGAAATATCAGCCTTTAGGATGAGCTTCTCTCTTTGATTTTTCACCTTGATTCTCAATTCTCGTTGAGTGCTTGTGTGGATCCTTCTCGGCATCTTGCTATGAGAATTGGGCAATACATTATAATATTGATATTGAACAATGCTGCTTGAAACTTCACACAGAGTCTCAGAACCTAGGCATTCATTGTGTAAAAGCATCTATCTAATAAAAAATTTAGTGGGGTAAATCTGGTGACAACATCTGGCTTTGGCTGGGGATGGCAAGCTCCCTCTGAGCTACCAAGAAATGCAGACCAAGTGCCTTCCATTCCATCTCTACAATAACTTCTTCAAGCAAACTGAAATCTATATAGTACCTTATCCTATAACAGTATTCCATTGGGTTTGAGTCTTCATGTTGCTATCTGAACTACTTCATATGGTAACAAGCTAAAACAGAAAATTAGTAGATGCAAACTATAGACTGAAAGCTAATCCATGTACCACCAACTGAAACAAATGTTGGGACATTGTACTTATTTCTATACTTCTTTTTACACTAATAAGTTGAAGTACTTCATCATGTAATATGAAATTTCCAGCATAACCACTGAAAAAACTTATTGATTGACTGTATTCTTGATATAGGTTGAAAAACTGAAATAATCCAATGCATAGAAAAGTGCAATTGATGGAAGAGACAACATTGTCTAAGCATGAATTGACTGATGTCTATTTTTCTCATAGATTCCAAATAATCAGCGACAGGATCATGAAAGATATAAAAATTTACCTCTTCCTGACATTGTTCCAGTTGGAGATCAAATTCTTTCTGCATATTATCTTCTACATGATCGTTGCCTATTTCATTTGTCTGCAAATCTGAAAATTGTTGTAGGCTACCTTTACTGATTTCATTATTTTTTGTAATTTGTTTAATATCTACTACAAATCCAAGTTCAGGAATGGAAAAAGCAAGCTTTCCTATCTCTGGAAATCTTTGGTCTGTTTCTATTTGAAAAAGAAACACTGGTGGCTAATCCAATAACTTCTCTTCATCATCTTGTTCTTCATTAAAGTTGGATTCATAATTATCAAAGATTGGATCATTGCTTCTCAAATAAATGGAAGTTAATGTGAAAATATTGTCTTCACCATCAGGATACTTATCAAAAATAGGTTGATCATTAATTAATTGATTATGAAGAAATTCCACATGTGTTGTGATCAACATTTCCTCCTTATTATCGAGATATCCATCAAGATTAGGATGATCTTCAACCACTAACTTAGCATAACAAACAGAACTAGAAACATTTGATCCAATGCCAAATGTGTCTTTAACATGATTTCCATCAATAACTTGGATATCACAATGAGCATGAGATTCTTCCTTAAAAACAATTGTTGAAAATGTTTCTTTATTTTCAGCACATTCTAAAACCATAGCTTCTTCATTATCCAGTTCTAGTTCAAGTTTATGGAAAGACACATCATCTTGAATATCATTAAAGAGATGATGAATATTGTGAGGAACAATTTATTTTCTATTATTATCTTCAATCTCATCATGCAATTAATATTCCTCACAACAATTTTCAAATAAAAACTCATCTGAAAAGTACCTTCTACAATGCTCATGGAATATGGTATGGAAATTATTCAAGGATGAAATGCTGGAAGGAGGTAATCAGAAATACCATTAACGTGCATCACCATCCAATGAATACATGAACATATTCATATGAACATCCTTGTGCTGTAGATCTAGTAGATTCATGCATTCATTGAACTTGATGAGGTGATCTACAGGATTATCTTCTTTCCTTTCTCTGAAGATAGGTAGAAAATATCCCCATTCTGTCATAGTCAGTACTGGATGTGGGAGACCAGGAACTATAGAAAAGTCAAGAGGTGAAAACCTCTGAGACATAATGGCCTCCACTAGATCCTATGATGGTATTTTGGATCCTCAACAAATGGAGTCGCCTCTGGATTCATTGGACTCACCTGGTGAAGAAATTTGCAACCACTATGTCACCAGCCTTTGTACACCATCAAAGTCTTGATATATTTGTTATTGTATAACCCAAGTAAGTATCTCTTTGTTCCTCTGTCTCCACCAACGACGCCAGAAGATGTTATCACTAAAAGATGCACCTTGACTGCATAAGAAGCATGGCTAGTGAATATTTAAAATTGGTTTAATGGGTAACTGAGTTGATAGAGTGATGGAGGTATGACAATACAGAGAGTAGGCTAGCTTCAAATATCAAACATTAGGAAATGTATCATTGTAAAATATAGTAATAAGAAAGACTATGGGCATGAATTTATAAAGAATGAATTTGGTTCTACAACAGGACATTTAAAGGTAATTTCACATCATTATAAGAATCTTGTAATGGATTATCAAGACCACACACAAGATAAAATCATAACTAGATACAATTCATGTATAAAAGAAAAACAGGCTCATGATTATAATCATTTCAAAGCATCCATTCATATTAATATAGACAAAATGCATACAACAGTATGACTTCCAATACATCCTCATCCCTCTCGGCTGGAAACCCCCTTTGTTCTATTATAGAATGATGAAATATATAAAATTTACATGATATGAGCGGTAACAGAGTTTTAGGGAACAAACTTGATCATTAATCTAAAAATAACATAAATTTAAACTGTCTGCCTTAATTATCTGGAGTTCGTTCTGATTTTTTGCCTGAATACTTGGATCTAGAATTAATATACTCTGCCATTTGGAATATATGTTGACACATGGGCCTCTTTGATGCTTGAAATTGGTTTTAGGATTTAATACTTAAAATATGCACTTAAATCATTGGTGTTCTGTTCATTGAATTGTGATGAAACTTGTGCAATCCTCTAATTATTTTTTGTCGATGTTTTCCTTTGACATCTTCACTATAGGTTGTTTACTAGAAAACTGATCAGCTGAAATATTTGCAAATTTTGGAATATCTTCTGGATTCTCTACAGTGATGGAAAGAGGTTTCCCAACAAGTACATCTTTCGATCCAACATGTACTAATATCTTAGCCAAAAAACATTCTTCCATAGATTCAAAATTGAGTGTTGCTTTGTCAGTCTCTATGTCACAGATCACATCACCCGATTCTATCTTATCTCCTTCATTATTTTTCCAAGAAGAAATATTCCCTTTATCCATAGTTTGCGATAAGGCTAGAATCTGAAGAATATTGTGCACATGCAACTCACTTGAAGAGAATTATCAACATCCATGATGCAACTCAAGTTATGAAACTAGGTTTTGTTGAACAACATTAGATGAAACCAGAAAACCACACCTTGCACATATTCCATGTCATCCATGGGCCAAATGTGGCTTCCAATTATCAAGAGAACCATAGGAAATATGCCTTGTGGATGAACCACACACCCAAGATCGAAATCCACATAGGTGTTGTTTTGAAGCATGCATGAGGTGGTTGTGAGAGATTGCTACAAGAGACGCCATTTGTGGGCTTCAGAAACCTTACACCACCTATGTCTGCCTGTTGGTTTTATGATCGTGAATGTGGTGGAATCATTCACTGACCACCTGTTCACCTGAATTTCAATGTGAAACATCTTAGAGTTACCAAATAAATTTTATTTGGAATTCAACATAGAATTCATGTTCCCTTTGAGAAGAGTCTTGGATACAAATGAGCCTCCTCTCAAATGACTTCAAGGAAAATATCAAAGAAAGCTTTAAAGCAGATATTGGGTGCCTTATTCTTCTGAGTAATAATCTAGGATTTCTAGCAAACAAAAATTCCATATCAACCAATATCCTCATCAATAATGGATGTTATTTGTTTTAATTGCAATATTTTCTGGAAACTCTTCCCAATTCAAAACTCTGTCCAAAGCATGCTTTGAAACGGGGAATGGTATATTCAAGAAAAATGAGCTTTATTGTATTCACCTACAATGAATGCTTGAATATGGGAGTCTTTGGCTCAAACTCATCTAAGACAAATCCCATTCAAAAGGAAGGAGGTTGTAGACTGCAGTGATGAGCAATGCCGATACTACTGACTTGACAACTTTTCTTCCTTAAGAAATTTGCATTGATGCTTTGAACTAAAACATGAAACTCATGTCATTTGGTGATACCAGTCTTTGAAATGTCAGCCTTTGGGATGAGCTTCTCTCTTTGATTTGTCACCTTGCTTCTCAGTTCTCGTTGAGATCTTGTGGGGATCCTTCTCAGCATCTTGCTATGAGATTTGGGGCATATATTATAATATCGATATTGAAAAATGCTGCTTGAAACTTCACACAGAGTCTTAAAACCTGGGCATTCATTGTGTAAATCCATCTGTTTAATAAAAAAATTAGTGGGATAAATTTGGTGACAACAGCAGGCTTACCAAAACTAGTCAAATCCCCCATAGTTGCATAAAGCAGTTTCCAAATCTATGAAGATGCTCACGAATTTGCTAAGTCAAGTGGGAAATATAAAGAGGGATGGAAATACAACTCATAAATGCTTTTAATTGGAGAAAAAGAGGGAGGCTGATGTGGGGAAAAAACAAGGCAGTTACACTAGACTAGCTTTTCCTTTTTCCTTAAAATAACTATAAAGCAAGGTAGTTTTTCAAAAAAAGAAAATATGTGCTTTAAGCAACTAGGAATAAGAAAGAATTGCTAAAATTGGTTTCCAAGTTGTTTCCCAAGTGCTCTATGAGTCATTTTTAGCATGTGTTGACTTCTAGGACATGTGGAAGGCAACTAGCATAGAATGGAATCTAGGAATATAGGTAATAAGACAAAAATGATTAATTAATGTCAAATATAGATAACTATGGGTTGATTATTATAGCACCTCCCCTTAATCCTGAATTTATGACTAAATATCAGAAAACTATAGGGCCTAACAATAGGGCTTAGTCACCCTTTACATACTGCTTGTCCATACAACCAAGGAAAGAGGCAAAAACCCAGTGGGAAAAATCCTCCCTTAAACATGGACATGATTTTTTTTTTGGAAATATTGTCATCAATCATGCTTCACAGAATGATCAACAATCCCCAATAGTGATTTGAGATGGCTGAGGGTCTTCTTACAAAAAAATTTGGTGAAGATGTCTACTACTTGTTCTGAAGATGCACAAAAGAGTAGAACAATGGTACCATCATGCACAAGCTATCTGATGTAGTGCATATGGATCTCAATGTGTTTGGTTCATTGTATCTGAAATGGATCATTCTAGATTTGAATGGTGCTCTGATTATCATAGTAGATAATAGTTGAAAACTATGATTCGAAGCCATATTCTCTAAGTATCCCCTGCAACCACAAACATTGAGTTGTTGCATTTACAACTTCTCTATACTATGCTTCTGTAGATGAGAGTGCTATGGCACTCTACTTATTGATTGACCAGCTGATTAGCCCTTTTGCAAGCATGAACACATATCCTAATGTATATTTTCGATCTGTATTGTCACTTCCCCAATCACTGCCAGTAAATCCAATCCAATCAAGATCATATTTTGCTTTGTAGAAGATCCCATGAGCTCTTGTTCCTTGAACAAAGTTTAGGATCCTCTTGGCTTCTCTCCAGTGGATCTCATGAGTCTGATCCATGTATCTCGAATCCACACTAACTGCAGAAGATAAATCAGGTTGAGTGTGTGTAAGATAAAGAAAACACTCAATCAACTGTCTATATAGTGTATTATTTACCATAGGAGAAGAACCTGCTTCTTCTAGCTTAACTCTTGAAAGGAATGGAGTCTTGAGTGGCTTGCAATATTTCATGTTTAACTTGATGAGAAAATTTGAAGCATACTTGGAATGATGTACTTTGATTCCATGTTGGTATTGACCGATTTCGAGACCCAAGAATTGGCTCAACAATCCCAAATATGTCATAGAAAATGAATGGTTCATTGCATCCTTCAAGGAGGCAATCTCTTTCTTTGAACTTCCTGTAATATGTAGGTCATCCACATAAAAAACAATAATCATCAAGGAACCATGAATCAGCTTCAAATATACATTAGGATCAGATTTGCATCGAACAAAACTAAGTGACAACAGAAAGTCATCAATCTTGGCATACCAAGACCTGGGGACTTGCTTGAGACAATACAATGATCTCTTTAACCTACAAAATAAAGATCCATTAGAAACAAACCCTTCAGTTTTCTGCATGTAAATATCTTCAGTGAGATCTCCATTTAGGAAAGCACACTTCACATCCATGTGATGTACTTGCCACTGCTTCTAAGATGCAATGGCTAGAGCTAGCCTTATGGAGTCCAACTTTGCCACTGGTGCAAATATTTCATTGTAGTCAATACCATGTACTTGTGAGTATCCCTTGGCTACCAATATTTCCTTATATTTCAAAGGTGAACCTTCAGAAACAAACTTAGTATTGAAGACCCACTTACATTGAAATAGCTTCCTCTGGGGGAAGATCAACCAGTTCCCAAGTGTTGTTCTTCTAGAGCGAGCTAAATTCTTATTTCATGTCTATTTTCCATATTGGATCATGTGTTGTATATTAATATTGTTGTGGATCTGATGCAACCATCATATATCACTTCTCAGCAAATAGAGGATCTTTCACACAAAGGTCACTCTCAAATTGAGATCTAGTCCTCCTAGTGTCATTAGGATTTCCAGCTAGTTCCCTAGCTACATGAATGGTCTTTGCTGCCCATTTTGGTCTTGTAGGATTGTTAGGATCTGAAATCAAATCATCATTATCAGACATATCAGAATCAACAAACTCATTAGTCTCTTCACTTACAATCAATGGTTCTGGTGATGAAGAGGAATCTCCAACTTCAACTGCTTCTAAAGGCTCTTCTTTGAACTGAACACTTCTTTAAATGAAAGATTTGTTAGTGCTCAAGTTGATAATATTGTACCATTTTGAATATTTATAATACCCAACAAATAGGAACTCTTAGCTTTGGGGTTTCAAATCCTTCCTCTTTTCAGTTGTAATTCTAGCCCAAGCCTTTGAGCAAAAAAATATGAAATGGGTCACATCTTGCTTGTGCCCACTCCAAGCTTCGAAAGGAGTAGTACCATCAAGGTGATTATGAGGCACCCTATTCTAGATGTAGGATTCATATTTTATAGCCTTGGAACCAAACTTTGGTGGTGAAGTATTAGCCTCTATCATGCAGGTTTCCATCTCTTTTAATGATCTGCTCATTCTCTCAGTAACACCATTTTGTTGTAGTGTGTAAGGGATCGAATGCTGCATCTGGATACCTACATATTTACAATAATTAATTAACTCAGACTTGACATACTCACCACCATTGTTAGATCTGATTATCTTGAGTTTCCTCTTAGACTGGTTTTCAACCAAGGCTCTAAATACTTTGAAGAGGTCAAAAAATTAAGACTTATGCTTTAGGAAGTAAACCCAACAATACCTGGAAAATTCATCTATGAAGGTAAGTGCATATTTGGCTTGACTCATGGAAATATGAGGGAGTGGAACAGAAATGTCACTGTGGATCAACTCAAGTGGTGCATAGGTTCTCTCATGACTAACTCTCTCATACTTGTGCTCTGGGTGTTTTCCTAGGATACAACCTTGACAGAATCCCTTAGAAAACTTGATCTTTGGAAACCCTATGACCATATATTTTTCACTTAGATCAAAGAGATACTTATAGTTAAGATGGCCAAATATTTCATGTCAAATCTTTCCTGCTTCATTAGCATGAATCAGAAGAGCAGAGGGGTTTGAGTAGGGTAGAAAATGGGAAAACTTGTATACCTTCAAAGTGTGATCAACAAAACTTTTTTCTATGAATGTACCATTTTAAATCTCAGTGATTTCAACATCATCAACGAAGAATATGACCTTCTTTGGAGACCCTATATGAGTCATCTGATACACTGACAAGAGATTAGAGGCAAGGCCTGGAACATACAACAGATTATTGAAATTACCATGGTCAAGATCAATCCTACCCTTCCCCAAACTGTCAGTGAGAGAGTCATCTCCCAAAACTATTGTTAGACCTTTCGACATGTCAAGAGAGTAGAATGTCTCCTTTGTTGAAACCATATGTCTAGAAGCTCTAAATCTATGATGAAGCTAGGTGAGCTTGATGTGCTAGCAACCAAGGAATGTACTCTCTCTCTGTCTTTTGAATTTGATCCTCCTTCTTTGAACAATCAGGAAGGGATATGTTATTCTTCTCCAGGATTTGGGTCAACATGTCATTTTGCTTCTTCATACAACAGCTCTCAAGATGATGGCCCTTACTGCAGTATGCACACTTGATCATTTCTCCTTTATTCTTCTTCTTTTGAGAGTTCTTCTTGGAGCCTTAGGGCTCCTCTTGAGACTCCAACATGTCTCTCTTTTTCCCAGGTGCATTTTTTATATTTTTTCTTTCTTTTTGAATCCACCCTTGAATCTCCAGCAACCAAAGCTTAGTATTTGGAAGGTTTGATGGTGCCCATCATCACCAACTTATCTTGCTCTTGTGTGAGGGATTCCATGAAATTTGCAATATTAGGCATATTCCAGGCTCGTGCGGTCAACTTGGTGGCATGGAAGGTCTAAAAAACCACTAAATAGTCAGGACCAAGCTTAGAGAGTATGACCAAGACTAGTTTCTCTTCCTTCTTTTCGATCCCACACTATTTTAGCTGCAAAACAAGGGCCTTAAACTTGGACTCAAGGAGATCAAATAATTCTCAATTTGATTTCCTCTAATCTCATATGTCTTTCCAAAAATTTCTTTAATCTTCTCCCACACTTCATTAGGTGATGTCAATCCATCAATATGGAAGAGGAGGTCTCTTGAAATGCTCAGACACAAAAGACCATAGGCCTCATCCCTCCTGTTGTTCCATTTAATTTTATTTGCAGCTGCATTGGGCTCTGCCTCAGTTTCCATGGTCACCCTATAGAGACATTTCAATATCAACAATATCTCCATCTCATATTTCCACTAAAATAAATTGAATGGAGTCAAGATGATCTTCTGAGATTGGTCCATAGCTTAGTAACTGTGCCCTCCAGTCAGAAGAATGTGCTCCTAGTCAGGATATCAAACCTACATTAGAAATATGTAATGAGATAAATTGAACTACAAAGGCTCTGATACCATGTCTAAATTGAACCCAAGAGATAGAACAATAACACTCACAAAATTGCTAATCAAACATGCAAAATTCACACCAAAGGAGACTGGAATTGGAGCATAGCACTAATCTGTGTTGAGTAAGTGTAAAATAGCCAAACTTGTGAAGTAATAGGCTTCTCAAATATAAAATTACATAATAGGTTTTAATGCGCAAGGTTTCTATTTGAAATAGTAAAAAAGCAAGCTTACCAAAACTAGTCAAATCCCCCATATGTGCATAAAGCAGTTCCCAAATCTATGAAGATGCTCACGAATTTGCTAAGTCAAGTGGGAAAGATAAATATGGATGGAAATAAAACTCATACATTCTTTTAATTGTATAAAAAGAGGGAGGATGATGTGGGAAAAAAACAAGGAAGTTACACCTAGACTAGCTTTTCCTTTTGCCTTAAAACAACTATAAAGCAAGGCAATTTTTTCAGAAAAAGCATATATGCGCTTTAAGGAACCGGGAATAAAGAATAATTGCTAAAATTGATTTCCAGGATGTTTCCCAAGCACTCTATGACTTATTTTTAGCATGTGTTGACTTCTAGGACACGTGGAAGGAAACTAGCATAGAATGGAATATAGGAATTTAGGTAATCAGACAAAAATGATTAATTAATGTCAAATGTAGGTAACTATGGGTTGATTATTCAAACAAAAATATATTAGGTTTGTTAAATATCCTAAACCTTAGTTTTGGTGTCATCCCTCCAAAATTTGACCTCTGTAGTTACCTAGATCAATCAATCAATACCAAATTGGAAGAGCTCTCCTACTACGGAGCAATTCAGATACACATCTTCCCTGTTTTGCATGTTTTTCTATATAACCTATGAACATTAAAAAATACTAAACCTAAAGGTGAAATATGAAGTAGGAAATCAACCACTCATCTATGAGTGGAGTGACCGTAATAATGAGAAATCATAGAGACCCTAACTAGACATACTTTTCAAACAAATCGATAGCCATAATATACACTTTGATGCATGATTCTTCTCTCCCAAGAATGTTTCCATAGAAGTTTTAATATTGATATAAGTATATGATATCAGTTCTTATATAAGGGTTTAAATACACCAAGGATATATGGTTTTGAAGAGGACCCATGCAGGTTAACATGTTGTCTCGCACCTAGGGTGTTTTCCATGAAATATACTAGACAAAGGTTAATTTCTGACTAGATGCATTTTATACACTTTGAGAACCAAATAACCTTTTAGTTTCCTACAGAGTTAGGGCCTTTTTCTATCAAATTTAAAGGATTATATTCCCTACAGTATACAAAGGAATTTATGAAACATATATATTTGGAAAAGGTACAGAGGGACCTTATGATCATCACCAAATTATATCCTAACTAATGATTTCAAAAAAAAATTCTCCATATAATTATGTCCCCCATCCCAAGTTGTAAAGAATTGCAAATTTAGACAGTTGAGAGCAAGTACTGGAAGTTTTAAATAATACAGCAGGGAAGGATATCAAAATTTCATAGTTAGGGTAGAAAAATGAGTTGAATATATCCATAAGCGGGGTTGATTGGCAAGGTTTATAGCAGGGAATATAGGAGAAAACCATGACTATATCTATCGATAAAACCCTCAATGCAATTTATTGACCATATCTATCAATAAAAACCTGACTAGAAAATGATTTAATTGATTAACTGAAAGAAGATGACTTACCGAAGACATATCTGTGGGAAAATAATATACTGGAAGATACCATATCCTATTCTTTTCCTGATTCCTTACTAACCTTCACCATTTCTTATGGGTCTCGATATCAGTCTTCCAATGTCCCTCTGCATATACTTTGGAGATTAAGGGGGTGGACAACCTTGAGGATAGAAATGTTGATTTAATTGTAACTTTGGAATGTATTCACTTGTATTTCTTATGTATTGTACCCCGATGTTTATTTCATGAATTGTTTATAATGTAACTGAGTCATGTCATGCCCCGATGTTTCGATCGAGAGTTTCTATAATGTAAACAAGTCATGTCAAGTCATTGTGGGTAACCCTCCTATTGGTCAAGGGTTAAATTCCCCATAGTTATGGGGCCCTAGGGTTATTACACTATCCGAGATAATTCGAACCTAGGTGATTCATTGTAACTTAGGGCAATAGTCCCCACCATTGTGTTAAGGATAACCCTCCTTGTTGGTTAGAGGAGGCAAAGTCCCCACAACTTGTGGGGAACTAGCGTTATTAGACACTCCTAGAGATGTTGGCTCTAGTAAGTAATTCTTAAGTGAGGAAAACATGTTGGAGTGGGTTTCAAGTCAACGAAAGAATATAAATAGAGAGTGAGCCTATCTATTTATCATATACACACTCACTCATTGGGGCGCATGAGTGAGAGAAGAGAAGTTGCTGGGACAAGAGAGAGACTGCTGCTATCGGGAGATCATGTTTATGTTTTTGGGTTTTACTTTTGGTGTTGATTCTATATCTTATTAAGTTGCGGGTTTTTATCCTTTATGGTTTCCTCGAGGAAAATTCTTTGTGTCTCTTGTCTCTTGTGTTTATTGTTGTGCATTTTATTCTCTCAGTTAAAGATCCTAAGATCATAATGCTAGCTTGAATGATAAAAATCTAACATGGTATCAGAGCTAACCTGAGAAGAAGACATTATGCAGCCATAGGAGCTAGGGATTCTTACTTTTTGGGTCTCTCTCCATATTCCATCAGCAAAAGTATGCTAGGATGACTCTCCATTGAAGGGGGCATCTTTCTGTCAAAGTGGAATTCGATTCCAAGCATTTTCAGTTTTTGGTGCAAGAAATTAAGGCTTCTTACAGAAGAGGAATTTTTGAGTGAGCCCGACATAGGATTTATCTCCTCATCAAAATCAAAGTTTAGAGACCTAGGTAAATATTTTTGGTTGGTTGAAACACCGGGAAATTCAAACCCTAGTTTGATCCTGAGCTAAAAAAACCCTAAAATACTAAAAGTGATAATTTTTTGTAAATTTACTATATATCAGGATTGGAGAAGGATCGGGAGCTAAAACATTCATATGTTGAATATAAAATCCTGATTTACACTGTGTCCAAAATTTAGCCTCAGATTTGCTATATTCTGGGAGATATGATTCCTCCAAGTTAGGGTTGCATCATCTTCCAGGATTCATCCCTAAACAAGACACCTGGGGATAATTGTTATATCTTGAGCTACAAAGGTCCAAATGAAATTTATGAATATTTTTCATAAATTTCATGGAATTTAATTTTTGTGGTCTGAGTTTCAGACCTAGAATATGAAACAGTGACACGTGGCAGTCTGTACAACCTCGCTGTTCTGAACAGTCCTGTAACAGGTCACCTTGGGAAAATTATCATAAGTCCCAATTGGTGAAACCAATTCTGATAAACCTGTGGTGTTGAAACAGGGATAGGCGAGGCTACCTCAGTGCAAAGTTTTAAACATAGAGGAGTATTAATTTCATATATATCACAGTAACAGTATCAGGAATTTCTGTAGAAGAAATTGGAAAACTAGGGCTTCTTGTTCCGGGAGCTTCCCTCCACTGCTTTCAGAAAAGGAGTACATTGGATAGCTCAACTTGAAGAGATATATCTTTCTATCCAATTGGATCTGAAATATTCCAAGTTTTTAAAATTAGGGTTTCTCTGACAAACCCTAGATCAGCGAGCTCTGGAACCAGGACGAACACCTCAAATCGGTAAGATCTAATCTATTGCTATTTTCATTTGAGGTTCTCATCAGCTTGATGACAAGCTTGGTGAAGTTGAAAAATTCCAAGCATGGAAGTATATGATCTCTGTGAAGAAAATGAATTGGACACCTACACAAGTAGAAAAGTTCCAGTTCCATAGGGAAATGAGGCTAAAGCCTTACTCAACAAGAACTTGGTCAAGGCCAAGAAGATCATTGCTGATTCAATCACAAATCACCTTACACCACAAGTGTCTTCCCTAAAGACACCGAAAGAAATGTTTGATTCCTTGACCAAGATATTTGAAGGGAAGAACATAAATAGGAATATGACTTTGAGAAAATAGTTGAAGAATCTAAAGATCCAAAATGTAGAGACCATAGAGTCATACTTTACAAGGGTCTCTCAAATCAAAGAACAACTTGAAGCAGTAGAAGAAGAAGTGGAGAATGCAGAAGTGGTGATATCAACCTTGAATGGCCTCCCAGGATCATGGGATTCATTCATGCGAGAAATGTGTGCCAGAAGGAAGTGATTACTTTCAGCAGACTCTGGTAAGAAGAAAAATCTCGACTCATAATAAGAGAAGAGAAGATGGGAGAAACTGAAGATAAAGCTCTCACCATCCAAAGAAGATCGCTCAAGCGATGAGGAATATGAAGGACTAAAATATTGAAGAACCTCTTATCCATTTGAGCATTTGGATAAGAAATGATGCTATTATGAATGAAGAAGACGATGAATCTGAAGGCTCAAGAAGGAGTCTACCCATGAAACAAATAAAGATAAGTATTCAATTGTCATTTCATGATATTGCTATGTATTTGTTTATATTCAATTAATGTATTATGCATGATAGAATGTTTTCATTAATGACAGTATACTACTAATATACATGTGATGGGTAAGTAGCTCATGGTGCTATACAACTCTCCATTGCTACTTATCTAGAATGAAACCTCTTTGCTGACATATTGGATTAGTGTACAATCTCAATGTTGTCTTGGTGGAGATGGAAGGAATCTAGAAAAGTTTCCGTGAGATATGGATGAATGTTCTATTGGATAAAATAGTTGCATGATCATATATTTATGCATAAATATTTTTCCATTATGAATATTCCTTATGAAATGTTTCTAACCATACAACTAATGCATTTGAATTGTAGGAAACATCACGTAAAATCGCCTACAAGCAAAGAAGGATGAGACTTGTTCCGAAGAACAAGTAACGACAGTTCAAGATGAAAAATAATGTGATGAATGCAGCGACAACATTGATGCAGAACCTTCCAAGAAGAAAGGGAAGACCAGTTCAAGAAAAATGATGTCTAGAATGCAGTATCGATACATGAAGTAAAGTTCATAGTTCCATCATGCAGTAGATGGAAACATCGTGGGATACATGGCATAGACTACAAAGAGACATTTGCAGCTAGTGGGAGTTGAGACACATGATGGAAAGAATCATGTGTGCAAATGAAAGAAGTCCATGTACGAGTTCAGAAGACACCCATGGGATAACACATACATGATGAGCTTGACGAAGATCTTAATCTTTGCTACAAGGTTGAAGATAAAATCCTATAGAGGATGACAAGCTCACAGATGGGTGCGAGAAGAACTTTTGAAAAATTTCAAGATAGAGGATCTTGGTATCCAGTGATCCTAGATGGATACATAGAATATTAGTAGCATAGGAAGCTACTTGTCACTCTGGTGCATAGAGTACGGAAGATAGATGGAGTATGATGCTCCGCTTCAGAGGGAGTGACTACAAAAGATCCTGAGGTTCGACATGGTACGATAGGATGAATATATTACTAATGACTCTAGGCTTTACTAAGAATAAAGTGGATTCCAACCTTTGCTTCAAGGTTGAAGGTGGAAGACCAGTGATTCTCATGTTATGTGTTGATGCACTATTTTCTAGGCATGGAGGTGTGGAAGAATGCAGATGGAATATCCCTGGTACAAGGGAAGTATGCAGTAGAGATCCTGAAGAGGTTCAGGATGATGGACTAAAAGGCCATGAACACATCTATGGCATCGAACCTGAAGCTATTGAGTGTTGCTTCATCAGATTTGGTTGATGCCACAATGTATTATCAGTTGATGTACCTGACAAATACAAGAGAAAATATTTTCTTTGCTGTAAACACATTGAGAAATGTTCACTTGATTGCTATAAAGAATATTCTGAGGTACCTAAGGGGTATAGTTTATTATGGGCTCAAGTATGAGGTGAATCAAAATATTAACCTGGAAATTTATGTGGATTCAGATTGGGCAGGAAGTGACATTGATAGGAAGAGCACTTCGAGGTGCTACTTCAGTATGGGATCAAGTGTGATCTCTTGGTTTGGCAGGATGGAGTCCTGTATGGCATTGAGTACAGCTAAGGAAAAATATGTTGCCACTTGCCATTTGGGAGGTAGTATGTTTCTTTTGAAAACTACTATTTTATTTGGTTGATCTCACTTGCATTTTTTGTATGATGCAGAGAGAAGCAGTGATCCAGATCAAGATGTCTCGAAAGAGGGATTTCTAGCATAGATGATGAGACAGGTTGTCTGAGCATAAATCCTGGCGAAGCTCGTAGGTTTCTCAAACATAAATGGTCCTGTAGATTGTCCTCGGATGTAATCGGTCCTGGAAAAGCTCACAAGTTATCCTTAAACGTAATCAGTGCTAATGAGATTCTATGCTAGAAATTGCCAAAGTGAAGTTTGAGTACTTCAGGGAGAAGCTTGGTGTTCTCTAGATTGAGGTTTCCTCCAAGGGGAAATGATGAGACCTAGAGCCATTCTGACATGGTGAGAGGATTGGTTCCTACCATGGTCAGATGTAACAGCTGAGCCATTCTATCATGGTGAGAGGATTGGTTCCCTCCATGTTAGATGTGAGTGTTGAGCCATTCTAATGTGACTGTAGGATTGCTTCCTACATGATCAAATATAAGCGTTGAATTCCATTCTTGGAATGGAGGCACCTGTTCAGTTACTAGGAAATCTTAGTCTGGGACTAAGGGCCATTCTGATGTGACTATGGGATTGGTTCCTACATGATCAGATGTGAGTGCAGAGCCATTCTCACATTGGTTGTCAAATGTAATTGCAGAGCCCTTTCGGCATGAAGGATTGTTTCCTTACATGGTCGAATATAAGTGCTGAGCCTTTCTGACAATGGTTGTTAGATGTAAGTGTAGATCCTTTTGGCATGGAGGATTGGTTCCTCACATGGTTGAATATAAGTGCTGAGCCTTTCTAACATTGGTTGTCAGATGTGAGTGTCGGGCCTTTCTAACAGGGTTGTGGGATGTGTTCCCACATGGTCAGATGTGAGTGTTGGGCATGCCTTTCTGATATGATTATAGGATTGGTTCCTACATGATCAAATATAAGTGCTGGGCAGGCCATTCTGACTTAGGGTCGGATATAAGTCCTGGAAGAAGACCTACATGGAGGCTAGGCCTACAACCAGCATGAAAAATGGCTGGCTTTGTAGAACTTCTTGTGACGAGAAGAATCAAGAGATAGCACCTGTGATCCAACAGAGATGTTCCAGACCAGAGATGATCCAGATCCAGTGATGATCCAGATCCAGTGATGATGATCCAGATCAAGTGATGATACAGATCCAAATGAAGATGACTTGAAGATGAAGATGACGAGAACTCAATGATGATCCAGATGATACAAAGAAGAAGACTTGTGCTGATAAATTGTGTCGAGAGAATACCTTCCTGATTAAGAGGGAGTGTTGATGTAATTGTAACTTCGAAATATATTCACTTGTATTTCTTATGTATTGTAACTTGATGTTTATTCTGGGAAGTGTTTATAATATAATTGAGTCATGTCATGCCCCAATGTTTCAATCAGGAGTTTCTATAATGTAAACAAGTCATGTCAAGTGATTATGGGTAACCCTCCTATTGGTCAAGGGTTAAATCCCCACAGTTGTGGGGCCCTCGGGTTATTAGACTATCCTATAGAAGTCGACCCTAGATGAGTCATTGTAAGTCGGGGCAATAGTCCCCACCATTATGCTAAGGATAACCCTCCTTGTTGGTCGAAGGAGGTAAATTCCCCATAAGTTGTGGGACACTAGGGTTATTAGACACTCCTAGAGATGTCGGCTCTAGTAAGTAATTGTTAAGTGAGGCTGACATGTTGGAGTGGGTTTCAAGTGAACTAAAGAATATAAATAGAGAGTGAGCCTCTCTATTTATCATATACACACTCACTCATTGGGGCACATGAGTGAGAGAAGAGAAATTGCTGGGACAAGAGAGAGACTGCTGCTGTTAGGAGATCATCTTTATGTTTTCGGGTTTTACTATTGGTGTTGATTCTATCTCTGAGGAAGTTGCGCGGTTTTCTCCTTTATGGTCTCCCCGAGGAAAATTCTTTGTGTCTCTTGTGTTTATTTCTGTGCATGTTATTCTCACAGTTAAATATCCTAAGATCATAATGCTAGCCTGAATGATAAAAATATAACAAGAAAACCCCCAGAGCTGGGATAACATTAAAATTGAGCTAAATCTCGATGCCCACACAATAAAAAGAGACCTATAAGAATAACAGGGAATATAAAAATTGTTTCAAAGAAGAAATTTATATGTGGCTGGTGTAGCTTAAGGGTTTCACCACATTCAAAACTTATATTTCTCATTGCGTCCAGGAAGGCATTCATTGAACGAACAAGAGTTTCCTCCTCTACAACCTTGGAACCTCCTCGATAACCTTCGAACCTCCATTACGACCTCAGGCATAGTTTGTGGGTGAGGTAAGTGAAAAACCTCCTCTACGACCTCGGGTGTAGTTCTTCGGTGAGGTAAGTGAAAGATGTAAAATTTTGTTGTCACGATAGGGGGAAGGGAAGATGGATAGTTTTAATTGTTTATTGTTTTTAATGTTTATTTTTATTTTATTTATATTTATTATTTTGTTTAATTGTTTTTTTTAATGTTTATTCTTTTTTGTCATAAACAACACCATCATCATCATCATCATCATTACTGATAATGATGATGATGATGATAACGAAATTATCATTGTCTTCGTAGTTAGCAGGATTATCGAGATCATTGTCCTTATGGAGATCATCATCATCATAGAGAACATATTCGTCAATAGACCCTTTCTTCAAACAAAATTGTCATATGAGTGTAATATGGTGACCATTTCAAAGTTTGACAAATAGAGGATGCTTAATAAAGTCCACTATCAAGAATAATTTAGACAAGCATAAGTAAGTAATAAGGTTAGATGGAATTCATTGTATAATACAATTTATTTATTACAAATCTTTAAGTCCTAAAAATGTGTAAAATTCAATTAATTACAACCTTGATAAATAGGAAATTGAACACGAAATTGTTCTTGTCTTATTATTATTTTTAAAATGTCTTCTAACATAGAAACCATTTTTTTTAAATAATTAGGATTACTCAATAGATCCTAGAGTGGGTAGCTACAAATTATGGATTGCATGTGTTAATGCACACATAAACGAAGATAGTACACGATGAACATAGCTCCTAAGATATCTCGCCATATCAATTATGTCATGGTTCTCATATATCACTAGTACATGTGAACAATTTTTCCATGACAAATCATCCCTAGGATGAACATGATGATGATGATTTTTATTATTCTATTGAGTATGAACATGATGATCATGATGATGAAGATGATAACAATGATGACAGTGATGATGATGATGATAACATTGATGACGATTATGATTATAACATTGATTATGATGAGGCTGAGGATGAAGATGAGGTTTATTAGGATGTCGATGATGATGATGATGAAGAGGAAGAAGATGATGATTCTAATTATTATTATAATTATTCTAATTATTATTATTATAATTATTATCATACCGTTAATGATCATAAATACAAATATGATGATGGTGATGATGATGATGATTATGACGGCGATGATGATGATGATTTCTATTATTCATCATCAACTTCTTCATCTGTATCATCATTTGGTCCAGAATCTCTATCGTTGAAAGGATCACTCATATCAGCATCATCATCAACATCATTTTCAGTTATATTTATCATAAATATCATAACCGAGTTCAAAATCATCTGCTATGACATTTGGATGATCAAATTCTTGTTCAGATTCTTCATCTGACACATCTCCTATGACCAACTTCTCTTGATCTACATCACCTTCTTCTTCAAAAATTTATTCTTCCTCTAATGGAATATATTTGATTGGTCTTCCTCTTGGATAATATCTAACAATGTATGACCAACCTGCTTTACCTAGAACCTATGAGAAAAATACCTACTGACATTGACTTGGAAGAATGTAAGGATCTATACCTGATTCAAGTGCCCTTGTATTAACCATGGTAAATCCATTGGCATGCTCAGTAAGAGTTATTTCAGGATCACATTCATTCATTCATAGCCTGTAGCAATTGAACTCAACCAAAACTATTTTATATGAATTAAATTCACACTCAATTCTATCTTCAAAATAACCATAGTACCTATTTTCAGATACTTCTCGATGCTTTCCACTTCTAGAGGAAACATTAGTGACTTAAAAATTGTAGTTATCCCACAATCGAAATTTTTCTTCTTGTCATCCAAATTTTTGATGTGAAATTTACGACCATTGTACCACATAGCCTTATGTGTATCAACTACATCATGCTTGACTTAGTAAACAAATATATAAGAATAAATAAAAAAAGAAAAACATTTATATAATGGGAAACAATGAAAAAAATGATAAGGGTATAAAATATACTTGCCTTTTTATCTTTTAAACCACATGCTAAATCAATTTCCCTTTGTGTAAGGTCACGGAGATATTCTTCTCGACAACGTTGCACTATTTTAATCAATTTACTCTCCCCTTTCCATGATAAGGTACCCTAGAATTTTATACATTGTTCTATACCTTTCTCCATCCAATCAATATTATTTGCAATGTATAAATGTACTGCATACCACACTCAACCAACTATATGGAAATATTAAAATTAAGAATTGTAAATTAGCTATCATTAAAGGCAATTAAGTTTACCTTACAATATTGGTGGAATAATAAAAATTACATGAGTAAGATATATGTAAAATTGAAAAATTAATTGTATAAAAAATTAAATATACACCATTTAATTACCTTTCACTTTCCGTGTTCTACCTTTCCTCATCAGGACCTCCCCTTCAAATTTGTTGATGGAGTTAACATGCCAAATTCGAGGAAGATTGATATTTTTTACTAAATTTGGAAGAAAGTGACTAATGTACAACATGGATTGATATACCATATATTCCCGTATAATAGAAGCCTCTTCTCTTTGTGCAACAAATCCTCCAATGACTTCAAATGCCATTCCACCATCCACATTGATCTTATGTGTAGAGGTCCACACAATTAAATCTCCTCAAGTCGGTGTATGAGATAGTGTTCATGTGCATTGAAAAATCTTGGAGGTAAATACTTGTGCATTTCAAACATTAGATGAGGAATTTGTCTCTTTCAATACCTAATATATTCTTTATGGATTTCTTTATATGAAATCCACCGACAAATGATGCAAAAAAATAACAGTGATTAACAATATTGAGGCATATATAATAAATTTCCAATATATAAAACTCAATATGTCAATAAGCTATGGAACACAATGAACAAACGTTTGCATGCATATAATTTTTTTACTTACCTCATGTATTTACCAAGATCATATATAAAAAATTTTATGTTGTCGTCAAAGCTATCTGGGAGAGACAGATGTAGAACGTATTGTAACAAAAATAAAATGATCATTATTGATTAAAATTCCAAATAAGAGACCACAATTACTAAAAATATATACTATATGGAAATTATATACGTAAATAATTACCTTAATGAATGTATGTCACTTGAGTCTTAACACCACCAAAATCACCATTTTTCTTTAAGATATTTTGTATGTTCAACGAAAACCCAATCAGAAACCTTATTTTCTAAATGACCTCTTTTATATCATATCTTTGTTTCTCTGTCAATAACCATGGAAGACTGATTATATTTTGGTAATCCTCTCTCACATTGGAATTAATTACACTTTGCAATGCATGATTGGATTTTGCAATGCCACTACAAATTTTTCCAATTTTATCTTTTTCAGTCCTTCCATCTAGGACTCTCCATATAATTTATGTTACATTCTTCCCGATATGCATTGTATCGAACAAATGAGCTATTTGTAGGTGGTCATATTAAGGAAACCTATTGAATTGTATGGGATAACTCTTCATTCCTCATGGAATGCCATTCATGCCTTCACAAAAATTAGTATTAAACATAAACAAAAACACATTAACAATATTTCATGAAACCTATGGTAGAGAAAATTCAATAAAAATATAAAATTCATAATATTACATATTTATATGCTACATGTACAATTTTCAAACCATGACGATGTCTACGATATTCTAACTTCCATAGGTGAGGTGTCATTCTTCGTTGTTTCTTCCCATTCTCATCTTTACCATTGAATTTTGTTTTCTCGGTAGTTCGATACCTATGGTTCTTATGGAGGAAGTGCTTGTACTCAACAAACACATCCTTTCTCAGACTTCTTGAACTGTAATATTTTATCCTAGGACCACAGGCTGGACATGCAAATTTTCCCTTTGTTTGAAGACCTGCAAGATATAGGTATTAAATTTATAAGCATCAAAATATTATTAATTAAAATAAAAAATGCATGATATTTACCTTAAAAACATATTAATTTGAAAGTGCAACATAAATTTACATACCACAAAAATGTGTTAACCTGGGAGCGTCATGAATTGTCCATGCAAGTATTCCACAAAACTGAAATTGCTTTTGTGCTATTTCCCTAGAGATGTCATACATAGTGATTCTAGCCCATAACTTCAATAACTCATCGATAAGAGGCTCAATATATACATTCGTATATTTAACTTGGTACTTACCTAATTTATTCCACAATATACGATGCTATTCAGTTATGTTTACCAATATATAAAAGGTGTTCTCATGCAGCAATGAAAAAAAGAAATGAAATAATATAATTACTTTCAAAAAAATATATGGAATATCCATTTCCAACATTATGTTCTCTCTCTTTATCGACATCCAAGGACAAAGGTTATTGTTTATGACTAAAATAGGCCACACTGAGTAAGTAGAACGAAGCTCTCCAAATGGATTGAAACCATTAGCTTCCAATGAAAGTATAACATTATGAGGTTCATATTTAAAAATTAGTCATTTTTATTTGATGTTATTCAATGAATAACCATCTACAATAATGTGAATAACACCATCTTCAATTATGTTCTTTGGGTGGTAATCCATAAACTATGCTATACTTTGGCACCTGAATAGTCATTGGAAACATGGAATTATGGGAATATAACAAAGAACTTTGTGAGGATCCTTTTTTGTTATTGCATCAGTTCAATATCCACTAATTTCACATTGTGGGCATTTTTTTCTAATGCATATTGTCCATAATATATAATATGATCATTAGTACATCCATGAATAACTTGATAGTCCTTTCCAATTTCTTTCATAATTAGGAATACCTATCGACATGTGCGTGGTAAATTATTTTATGGTGGTAATAGAAATTCACCTAGTAGTCTGCAACATTGACAAAAAATGAAACGTAAACAATATAAATCATAAATATTTCTTATCCCTAATTTATGAATTAATTAACACTAAAAATAGAGGAAAATAGTAAACTTTTAAATATGCCATGTGAACATGCAATTAATACATTACATACCTTAGGATCTGTGTGAAACTAGTGTTTGACAAAACATTCAAAACTTTTAAGTTCACAAAAAACCAATATAGTGGATAGAATATTTTTTGTTGAGCCTTCACAAAGAGGTTCTTGGGACTTCTTGAGTAGAGGAACATCATGAATATCATGGAGGTTGTCCTCATCGAATAGAGAAAATGTGTCTTGGATCAATATGTTTATCTCATCTTTGTCATTTGTATCAATAACATCATCTTCTTTCATAGGATCATTAATAAATTCATCTTCAATATTATAATATCCATGTTCATCCCCTTGTAAATTAATATTTCTACTATAACTATGTGGCAAATAGCTCTCTGGCGATCGACATTTAGGGGGAATCGTATTTATAATTACAAACAATGTAATAACATTGGTGTATAATATACAACACATAATTTTTAAATGATAAAACATTTTCTCAATACATGGTCAGTACTATTACAAGAAGTACATTATCTAATGAATAACGTCTTACCAAATGACGATATTCAACCCCCCCCCTTCAACATGCCCCTTATCCTTACAATGTTTCTCAGCACTTTTTGTAAAATTCTTCTCGTTCACAAATCCTGATTAAGAGACAAATCCTGATCACATTATATTTACTCATTTGAAAATTATTATTTCACTAACCACAAACCTCAATGCAAAACTAAAATTTTACAAAGATTTTGAAATTACCTAAAACACCCATTAATCTAAGACAAACCCATTCTTTATCGTGTACCATCCCTCACAAAATTATAAACTCTATCATAATACATTCAAATTAATACCTCCTAATCATCCATATCTTTGCATGTTGGTATTGGATGCGATAGTATTGAGGATAAAATGAATAGTTGACTCACTTTATGTGTGACCCTACACATTATAGGAGACAAATAATTTAGAATACTAACCTGGAAACCAAAGGAGATCAAAAATTCGATGTGTTAAACCACTACCAAACGCTTGAACTCATAGATCAAATAATAAGCAAGAAAATTGTTGCAACTATAGGAAAAAAATTGGATAAAATATGTCTTAAGAGCTTGTATTTATAGATCAATGATCATGGAAATTACACTGAAAATGCAGGACTGTCAAATTTCAACAATAATAAAAATTGAATGACCGTTAATGTGATGACCGTTGATTTGCAAATGTTTAGAGTTTTGTCGCTAGAGAGGTGAACGTGTGTCTTTGTCGCAATAGAGATAAGCATTCTTTGCTATAGAGACAAACAATCATCTACGTCGCAATATCGACGATGATCCGGGGCTGGAACAATTTTTGTTCAAAATATTTATCAATTGATCCACAAAAATTACCATTTTAACTTATTCGTGGCAATATTTTGTGGAAATTTTGAGCCATATGTACTAGTGGGATACGAGCATCATCTCAATAAGTTTGAATTCTACCACAAGATAAGTCAATGCAACTTTGGATTAACGAAAGACACAAACTAAATTTAATGAAGGTCAATATCCTAAGAGTTAAAATGCAACATACATGTTGACAACTACACACTATAGGATAAAGGATTGTGAAAACATAAATTGGTGGACAACCTCACCACAATTTCACTTACGACTACTTTGATACCCTATTAAACCTCTCTCGAGTGCAAAGAAAAGAAGGTGGATAGGTGAATAACGCAAGAAACACTACTTCATAATGTAATACAGTTGGAAGAGTACAATCTAGGAGTGAATACATATTCCATGAATTAGACATGGCATATTGTAAATGGAAATAAATACTATTCTAGTTACAGATCAGTAATGAAACATTGGATGGTGTAACCTATGGTTATTACAAAATACCTCACACCTTAAATTCAGAGATATTATAGTGCCAAATCTTAGGAGATATGTTAAATACTTGTTTTTCATATATAGTTACAAGGTTTTTCCATGTCTCAATATAACATCCGTGCATTTGTTTTCTTTTCATAAATTAAACTTATTTCCCCCATCCATAACTATACCAAATGACGAGGGAATTATCAAGTGGTTTCTATAATACTTGCTACATCATTAAATAGTAAAGTACCATAAGAAAATTTCAAGTTCACTATTTGAAAAAGAGGTCCCGATAATTAATGGGATAATGAATAAACAAGTATGTTGTGGATAATGAATTTACCTCTGTAGGCAAGTTATAACTATTAAGGGGAGTAGCTCTTTCTTTATCCTACTTTCCACGTGAAGAAATTAACATGTAGAGAAAAACCAAGATATTTAGCTACCGAGAAAATTAATTAATAAACCTAGGCCTCATGTTATCCATTACCTAATTATTGGAATGGGTAATCTCCCTAAATACGAAAGTTAGGTGGAACATTAATGTTCAATTTATTTCCCATTCATGTTTATAATTTTATTGTAATATAAGAATGATTGCATGTGTAGTTAATTAGGATTTTTTTCAGTTCATTTAAAAAAAACTATGCCCAATTTGGGGACATTACAGTTGGTATTAGAGTCGCATTCCAACACCTAGATGCCTATGGGATTGCTGTAAAAAAAAACATAAAATCTAGTAAATCATTTGTTTATGCACATCAGGAAGAAAAATAATTTCAAAAGGACACATGAAACTTCCTCATTGTATTCATCGATATATGCCACATAACCTGGAAAATCAACATTTAGTATCATCTAAAGAGTTTAATTTGACTATCAACACAACTAAAAATAGAGATAAACTTGTCCAAGTACCTAGTGAGTGAAAGGAAGGGAAAATAGCTAGTTATGAAGGTTGTCCAAAGAGGCCCAAAGATATCCTTTGTATGCTAATCCATATCTACTTCATATCTAATCAACAGTGACTCTTAAACCTTCAAATGTAACTCCCTCAAACCCAAATGGTTGCACAAGAGAAAACATAAACATATTACTAGATTTTAACCAATCCATCGAGTAAATTGATTCACACATATAAACCCCAATTGAAAGAAAAATTAAATAAGAACAACAATACTTAACAAGGATTGGAGGAGATGGAAGGGATATGTTATTCTATTTAAATAATAGCCTCTATACTACTTGATGTTGTTTTCAACACCTCTTGTTTCCATCATTTGGGTTCTTCCAATATTAGGTCACTTAAGAATCCTTTATTACTCCAACTTTTACATGCATAAATGAATGAGGAAAAATTAATGTTTTATGTCTAAAATGCCATATATATTTTTTATGGAACATATAAGAGTTTCTAAATATGTAAAGTTCAGAAAGACTCATAGGTAACCCTTGTGATTACTTGAACGTAAGGGTACACATATGGTGTCTCTTTCCTCATCACATATAGGTCTAAATTTATATCATTTTGAAGGTGATTTACATATTTGGTAATGGGGTTTTTAGGAGGATAGGTGTATAAATCACATGGCCCAACTCATGATTGTGAGAATTTTCACAAACTTTATATTGTTTGCAATATTTCCAAGGGATGTGCTCCCGTTGTAAAAGGAAGCATATAATACACTCATATACATTAGAAAAAATGTGTTTCTATTGAAAATTTCTTAATTCAATCCATTTTGAGTAGGAAATCACTATAAATTATTTCTATGTAGGTCATATGTGCATTAATAACTTAGTGTCAAACGATTCTATAACATTTATTGTAAGAGAAAGTTAAAGTAATCCATTGAATTTATTGAGCGTACTCCTAGTATTAATGGAGATAGTTTTTGGGAAGTACGAAATCACTAGATCCACTCGCTTCATAGTAAGATCAACCTAGAAATAGGGGATGATTAGGTTAATTACAATGATGTTCAATTTCTCTCCTTTTATATATCTCATAATTTCATGTGACACCCTCTCCTTTTTTTTCTTCCTTTATTTCATTTGGAACCCACTAGATTGGTGTTTTTCATAATATATATATATATAACCCATTTTTTTTTCATTTTTTTTTTCTCTTTTTGAATTTAGTTTCAATTGATTTTTACTTTAGTATTGTTCATTTGTTTTTATAGCCCATCTCTTTGATTCCTTTTGGCCTTTGTTTTTTCATTTTCTTTTTCTTTGTTATGACTTGTACTTTTTCTTACTCTATGTGTTTCATTTTTTAAAAGGATTTATTTAATAAACTAGCTTAATTTTTTTTACCTCTACCTTTTATATGATTATTTTATTTGTTCTTAGTTCTATTATCACATTCTATTTGTATTTTCCTATATTTTAGATCATAGTTTTTTTTTAATGTTTTTACCTTATTCAATATTTATAAACCTCTCTTATAACTTACTTTCTCTTTTGATTATTTTTAAAGTTCAATTTTATTTTTAATATTATTCATAGTTTTGTCAATTATATATATAATCTTATTGATTTCTTATTAATATATGCATCTCTTCTTTAGCTAAATATCGGTTTTTACTCCTTATAAATATAGGTTTTAGGGTTTATATTTGTTTTCCCTTGTTTTTTTTAATGCTAACTTCAATATCTTTTGTGTTCACCTTTCATTTTCATTTTTTTCATTTAATATCCTTTTATACAAGGTTAGTATTTAGTATCCGAAGGAATCATTTTGTTAGTTGATTTTTTTATGTCTTCGTGGTGAACTTGGTTAAAGTTTATAAATGAAAAAACTTAATGTAAATTCCCTTCTAGTTTGAATGGATAATAAATCAGTCAACTACATAAGTCAAGCCAATTTTCTCTAACCTATATGGTAGACAAAACCTTCATGTTGTTCATTTCCTTCAAGGAATGCACATAAAAATCAAGAATAAGAAGGTTCAACTCATTTTTTGAAACATTGTAGACAAAATAACCTAATTCCAATATTCGCTATGATCTGTAAACTCCACAACCTTTTAGTTAACTATCTAAAAATTAATTGTGAATTGTTCTTGGTTGCTAAGTTCAATAAGGCATAATCTGCTAGTTGTAGAACAATTGGTGGTGGGGTATGGTTAAGACGCCCCCTAAGCTGAAAGGTCACCTGTTCTAATCCCATTGGATACCAAAAAATCCAACCATGTTAACAGTTGGTGCGGTCCAGGATGGGTGCGATCGCCAGGTGATTTTGACGGCTTAGATGCCCCTGGTTCATGGTTACTTAGCCAATGGCAACCCTGCTAGTCAGGGGGGTTCCACAACTTTGCCAACAAAAAAAATTTCAATAAGGCATAAACAATCATGCTTAAAGAGAACAATGCAAGCATAATCATAAGTATAAACAAAGACTGGAACCATGTAAATGAATATTGTATAATTATAAGGATAAAGAGAGACTGAAACCATGAAAATGAAGATTGCAACATGTAATGGAGTTTTATTTAGAATCCCTCTCTCTCTGATTCCACTTCTATAGCGACCATTTGAATTAATTCTTCAAATTAAAAAAGGTTACATCGATTCATAATAATGACGTAAATATAAACAGACACAACCAACACGGTACCTTAAGCATACAAATGGAGACTCTTTTTAATCCATGTAGTATAACCACACACTAGAGCACACATTATCTACTTTTATAGTCCGAAATTCTTCTATCTAATTAAATCCACAAAACTCTTACTATTCCAACTGTGAATTTATTCCCCTATTTCCTCTACTTCTGAATCTCTTTTAGCCTAACACTTACTAAATCCATATCTATGTTGAAACAATGTGTTAAATAAAAGAATTTGGTGAGTGAATATCCATTGATGACATGTCGTATTTGGGACAAAATCCATCTTCATGCCAAAATTACTTATAGGATAAGAATATGTGCCTAAATTAGGATCAAAATGACACGAAATGAATACAAAGATTTGCATTCAAATATCTATGTACAAATAAAAAAACCAATTCCACGGACATAATTTTCAGTTCAAACTAGGGTTGTTAATCTAATTTTTCACCGAAAAATCTATACCATCGATATGCAATCTGTCATTGCAACCCCAAGTGTCTGATGTCGACTATCCAATTCTTAGTTCTCTAATGTCGACTTGTTCAATACTGACTTGTTACAATTGTTCAGATCCGATGATAAAAGTCATAATTCAAAATAGGTAATGCTAATTCCCCAACTTTCCTCCCATCTCCCTATTCCCAACTATTTTGATTCCGATGTTATAAGTCGAAAGTTTGCAATTATCTTGGGCTAAGTAAAACTGTCATTTTCCTCTCCTAACATCCAATCTAGACATTGAAAATTGGAGATAAACCCTGCATCTACATGACCTATGTCAAAAGGTAATTGGTCCAAATCTCAAATATTCAAATTGTGATAAATTTCACATCTGAAGTCCATATTTGACAAAATAGGCATCAATGAAAATATTTTGGTAAGCCCTATACAATTGTAAGGTTTTCTTAAGAATTTGAAGAGTTTGAACATAATTCATTTTGGATAACCTCCTTGATCACACAATTATCAATCACCATATCTGTCACATAGAATGACAAATTATTTATCAAGTGACCATGGATTTGTTATGAGGTGATATTAAAATAATAAATCTGAATTTGGTTTGTCTATTAATGGGTGCAATTGAATTAAAATTATAGTTTTGTAACAATATTAGGAATAATATGTGGTTGAAATAGATGTGTGCATAGCCCAAAAGGAATCCAAGTTTGGGTAGGAAAATGGAGAGAAACACATAAACAAATTTTAGTTATTTTCTCTATTAAATCAAACAATGTATGGATAACATTGATTACCACAAGCACATTGTTAACATTTATGGATGTAGAATTGATGATGGTACAATGAGTGTGCTAAAGAATGTTTTGGGGTTTGTTATAACACCTAGATTCAATCATATGGCGTTTTTTTTAGTAGAACAAAACATTAAGTGTCTTCCAGAAAACACTAAGGAATAGATCATGAAATACATATCCATAATCCTAACACAAGCAAAAAATAAAGATAAATGTTTGAACCCCTAAAAATGAGAACATTGTTTTTCTTAAGTAGAAAATGGTGCAACACGTGTGATCTTGGATAGTAAAGATTGCCATAGAAATATGTTGAGTATATTTCATCAAGTGGAAGCTAAAAAAAAATAGCTAACGACCCTTTGAACAAAATTACCAATGAAGTCAAAGGAGCACTTGAAAAAACTCCCATATTGATGTTTTCACCAAGAAGCATCTTATTTACAGCTACCCCTTTGTCCCTAATATTTATGGATGACCCAAGATTCACAAAAACTGTTCCATTAAGGAAAATTGTCAATAGTATTATCTCCCCTGCCTATCAATTGCCTAAATACTTTATCAGTGTCTTAAGACCTCTTATACGCCAAACTAGATCATTTATGAAGGATTTTAGTACCTTCATAGAAATTATCAAAGTATTTTTTCTTGATCCTAAAGATTCTTTTATTAACTTTGATGTGGTCTCCTTGTTTACAAACATCCCCTAGATGGAGCCATGGATTCCATTAATAGATTCACTAATCGTGAGACTTCCAAGTTAACATATGTTTGCTTCATATCCACTTTCTCTAGTTTCTTGGGTGAACTATATGTACAAACTAATGGATTTTCCATGGGTTTCCTTATTGTGACCATTGTAACTATGGAATATTTTGAAAACAAGGCTATACATTATTATCCTATCAATCCCAATCCATGGAATATATACGTTGAAAACACTAATATCACCTATCCCCATGATAACGATAAAGTATATAGTTTTGTGAACTACACATGAACAACTAATCCAAGCTTATCCAATTCACCATGGAAAATGCGAAGAGTGGTAACATATGAGCTATTGATGTAAGGATAGAAAATACAATGATTATCCTATCCCATCATGTGTTTAGAAAATAAACCGAGGCTAAGTAATATATCTATGCCAAATTCCATCATCACCAATCTCAAAACATAAGTATCATTAGTACCCTCTCTAGAAAATTCCCAAAAATCTGAAACAATGATCAACTTCATCAAGAATGTGATTAATTCATTCAATTATACATTAAGAACGGTTATAAGGAAGCTCAAATTAGGAATATCATTTATAAAGCAAGTTCTAGATCTAGATTTCAAGATAGAGTCATTAGTTTCGAAGATAGTCCTTTCATTCATCCAAGGTGTTATTGTGTCCTTTCATTCATCCAAGGTGTTATTGTTAAAATAGATAGGATTCTTAAGGAGAAGAATGTTATTACTTTGTTCAAACCTCCTAACATCATTGGGGAATGATTATCCATGTTAAATACCCTATTTATCCTAGTCAATACAAGGGTTTCTATGAGATATCTTGTTCATGTGGGAAATCTTATATTGGTGGAACCAACTACTCCTTTCAAACAAGAAAATGAAGTTTACATGGCAGATAATCATTTCTAGTCCTCCACTCTTCGTAGCACTCCCCATTATTAGGCACCAAGTGTGGCTTAAACATACACTATTTATTGCCAAGAAGGATAGTTGTTATAAGAAAAATCTCAAGAAATCCATTGAAATTATTAAACATCGTGATAATATTAATAGATCCATTGGTTAAGAGGTAAGCAAAGAGTGTATCCCCTTAATTCATAATAGGATCAACTTGGCAAGGGTAATTATTAAGATTAGTATGTTTCTCTCATTTTATCTTTATAATATTTTTGTGTGACCTACTCTTTCTTATTTTTTCTTCCTTTATTCTCCTTATGCTAGAGTGGTTTGTCTTTTTCTTTTTCTTTTATGCTTTGTATTACCATTTTTTTTTTTTTCAAATGTTCTCGTATTTTGAATTTGTTTTTAACAAAAAAATTTATTTTCCTATTTTATTCCTTTTTATAATTTTATATTTTCATTATTTGATTTTTTTTCTTTTTATTTATTATAAGTTGTCCTCTATTTTTAATTTATATGTTTGAATTTTTATTTTAACTTACAAAATTCAGTTTTTACTTCTAATTTCTTTTATTTAATTTTTTTATTTATTATTATCTTTATTTTATATTTATACTACTTTTTATTTTTTATCTTTTATTTTACCTTATAAATATGTTTATATTTGTACTTTTTTCTCTTCCTGTTTTTAATAGTTTTTATATATTGTTTTTGATAAATCTAGTATCTATATGATTTAGGATTTCAATACATATCGAATATACCTTTCGCATTATATCAAACCCAGATAATGTGAATTTATAAAACATAATCCTTGTGAATTACTAATCCTCCTTGTGGATTACTGTTAACTAAAAAACACCCTCCACTCGGATCACTACAATGGAATTATAATTTTACAGCAATTGAATAGTACAAAAGTACTTTTAGCTTTACGCACAGATGGGGAGCGTAGATTTATGCACGTGTGACAAGCATGTCTACAGATTTCTCCATAAGCTTTACACCAACCTAAAAGGCTTAACATTTTACTATATTCCCCACATCAATGTTGAACGGATAAACTTATAGCCAATGATAGAAGAATACCTTCAAGTTTTTTCTCACTGAATCATTTCCCACGGCATTTTGCAAAAAGGTTTTAAATGTTTGAAAAATGGCTTGCATTGGCACTATTTTTAAGTGGCTTATGGTAAATAACGTGTAAACCTATGGTAGATATAGTTTGCAAAAAACATGGATAAAAATAGAAAAAGGTAGTGCAAAAAACATGAATGGAAATTAAAAGAAAAAGCATAAATCACAATGGAATAAAATATTTAATAGCATCAAAGAAAACCATGCGATTAGCCTTGTGGATTTACCAGTGTGCTGACTCATGCGCTTTTGGGGTTTACCATTCTGTTACATATCTCTAGCTTCATTGTAGAAAGAGAACAAATTTTCTTTCATATGTAACGCTTCATTGTAAAAAGAATGGCTTGATAGGTATCGCTGAATATCATCTATCCGTTGGAAATAAGGATATATAAATCTCAACTTTCATTCAATTTGAACATTTATTTTCCTCTATCCATGCTCTGGTGCATTTGTGTGATTGGGTTTCAAGGCCCCATATAGCCACAGTACAGCCTATCAGTAGGGGAGCTTACGGAACCCTTCTGGTGCGTTTATGTGATTGGATTTCTGGGTTTCAAGGCCCCAACATAGCCACAGTACGGCCTATCATTAGCCGAGCTGAATCAACCCCAGCCATAACCTATCCATTGTTTATATATCAAGTACTTCCAGTAAATTCTAATAATTTTGAATTTTCCTTCTAGCTTTAACCACTCGGAAGTAGTTGGATAGTTGATTTCACCAGTCGGAAGTAATTGGATACTTGATTTCAATATCGCATATCGGGAGGAAAGGCATCATGCTTATTAATGTTTCCGCGTATCGAGCTCCAGTCGCTAGTTGAAGATCCTCCTGCTCGATATGCATAGCCTGCACATATCAAAGTTGAAGATCGAGCTCGCCCCATATCCTATCGATAGCCGAGTGGAAGCACCACCAGCATCAGTAATAGAAGCGCGTTTATGTGATTGGGTTTCTCGGTTCCAGTGGAATATGAATCTATGTGGTATGTGTGTAGTTGGGTATCTGAATCTGAGTGTCATAGTGTCATAACAATGGACTCTGCATCGCAACATTCAGGGGTGGATGGACTAGAAGCAGAACTTGAAAAGTGAAAAATCCTCCGACCATGCTTCAAAACCCTCGTTAGTTTATCTTACTATGCATTCTGTGTATTATGAATTAGAACTATTTACAGTATATTCTCATTCATTCCTTTTCAATCGCAGGTTTGAGTTAGATTTCATCCACCAAGTTGGATTTTCCACCTTGCATTAATGTATAGGGTGCGCAGGCCCATACGAGGACGAGAAAACCCTGCGAGGCTCGTTGAAAACCCTAATCCTGCCAAAGCATGGTTTCCCGCTCAGGATTTCTAACAAAACAACCCCAAAGCTATAGATATACTGGCCTTGGACAAGTTTATCTTTGTGTAATATTGAGGATCCAGGTACCAAACAGTGCCAAACGTCCCCTTCGGCAGAGCAAGAAACGAGAGGTCGCAATCTGAAACCCTGCCAGACCATGCAGACCATGTCAAGTCAAGGAATACATTGGAAGGTTTGATGTCTCCATGCATTTTTGGAGGATCAGTGCCTTCGTGCAAATATAATATGCCTTGGGATTAAGCTAATGCAATTAGCAGACGATGTGACCAGTCCAACACAATTTTCCCTTCATGGAGATGATATTGAAGAGTTCCAGGGGACTAGAATGGGGTTATCAATATTCTCTCAGGAGATCTCCTGGCAGTAGCCCACGACGGGAAGGATATTCGAGGAAGGATTTCACTTCCCTGGTGCTAGCCGCTCTGCGTCTCCAGCACCTGTAGAGCATCTAGAACCCTGAAATAGAGGCATGAATATCTGCTGGCTGGACTAGAACAGAGGAAAATCAGCTTCATGGGATTAGAGGAAGCAGATGAGATCAATGCTTTCTCTCAATAATTGTGTAATTGCGCAGCTTCAATTTCAGGTACATTCTATCATTATTTCTTCTTAGGACTTCACTCACAAGCAATCTGACTCTGATTCATTTATGTTAATGTAAACTTCTTGGGCGTTGCAATGAAGGTTGGGTTCAGTTCTTTGAGCGTTGCAATGAGGGTTGGATTTGGTTCTGAGCATAGTTGTTTTTTTATTATTTTCTTTGGATTTGGGTCGTCGTCGTTCTAGAACCCTAAAATAGAGGCATTAATATCGGCTGGCTGCACTGGAACAGGGGCAAACAAGCTTCATGGTATTAGAGGACGCAGCTGAGATCAATCCTTTCTGTCAATAATTGTGTCATTGCGGACCTTCAATTTCAGGTACATTCTATCATTATTTCTTCTTAGCACTTCACTCAGAAGCAATCTCACTCTGATTCATTTATGTTAATGTTAAATTCTTGGGCGTTGTAATGAAGGTTGTGCTCAGTTCTTCAACGTTGCAATGAGGTTGGATTTTGTTATGAGCATAGTTCTTTTTTATTATTTTTTATTTTTTGGTAGGTTGAGCTTTACCTTGCTCTCGGAAATGGTAAACTTCCTGGTGCTATTATTTTCATCAGGTTATGCTTTGCTTTAATCTCAGAAATGGTAAAATGCTGGTGCTATAATTTCTATTTATTATTTTTCTTTTGAAAAAAACGTTTTTTTTTTTTTCTGAAAGCCTCTGTACAAATAATGCATCAATGATTTAAAATTTAATTTTTTTTGTATTTTATTTAAGATTTGAAATGTAAACCATGTGTATCATTATTTAAATGTTTTTTATATAAAAATCCAATCATAAATTAAAATCTTCTTCTGGGTAAAGCTACTTTAAAATCCAATGCAAACTGCAGTTCAACGGTAGGTTTCTCTTCTCATTCCTCCACGTCTTCATGATTATCAACTAACATAGCACTTCGTTTCCAGGTTTCCCTTCTCCCGATTCCCACCTCGTCCTCTGCCTACTTATTAATTAGCTTTCTTCCCTATTCGTCTGTTATATTTGGATTTAGGGTTTTTAACTTTATTTGTTTTGATGAACTTAGCTTGTGGGTAACATCTTAAAAATCAGGAAATCATTATTTTATATTTATTAATTAATTAATTTTTATTTTTTAAAATTTTGATAAAAAGCCTTATCAAATCATTATTTGATATTAATTAATTAATATTAATTAAAAGATGACAAAGACGTTGGCATATTTTTTTTTAAAGTTTTAGGTTGGTTTAGACTTATTAATTAGCTTTCGTCCCTTAAGGTTTATTTGTTTTAATGAACTTAGCTTTTTGGTACCATTTTAAAAATTAAAAAATCATTATTTTATATTTATTAATTAATTAATTTATATTAATTTAAAAATTTGATAAAAGGCTTATAAAATTATTATTTTATATTAATTAATTAATTTATATTAATTAAAAGACGACGATGACCTTGGTATATATGTTTTTTAGTTCTAGGTTGGTTTAGCCATTCTTTCAAAAGCTTCTACAGTTATTTCACACTTTATTAACATTTTTAAATACATTTTTATGAACCTGATTTTAGATTTAGGTTTTAGACATTTTTTCTACTTTTCTACTAAATATATTTAACTATTTTTATGTTACTAATTTTATAGTTTTTAAAAAAATTACACATTAAAATAGGGTTGATGATTTTATGTTTTTAATTTATATGTTTTTAAGAAGAAATTTAATCATTAAGATGTGTAATGGAAATAAAAGATTTCAATATCTATCATAAATTAATATATGAATTCTATATCGATTATATTAAAGATATTAATATTAAAATTGGTAATTAAACAAAAATTACTTAGTTAGATATATTGTGTTATTTTTTTATTTTTCTCATTAAAATAATTGATGGTTTTTATATTATTAATTTATATATTTATATATTAAAATTTCTTAAATATTTGATATTGTAGATTAATCAAGATTTTTCTATCTATTATAAATAAATATATCCATTATATTCACATGTAAGTAAAAATTATCTTCTTATATAAATTAATTATTTATATACATAATCTTCATGTTATCCATATAGGGATGTAGATTTATAATATATATCTAATAATATTATAAGATTTTTTTGGGTTGACTCGTTATATATTTTTAATTTGTTTATTATGTATTGTTTGCAAAGTATTTCTATGTTATATGTTTATTTTCATTTTGTTGCTTCATTTCTAGTATTACAATTTTTTTATTAAAATTATGAATAACACTCTTCTTGTATTTAAGATAGAGATGTACATTTGTGATATATAATATTATAGGATTTTATTTATTTTGTTTATTTTTTTGACTAATTAATATTTTTATTTTATATATTAAGAATTGTTTTCTATGTATTTATATGTTATAGGTTTATTTTTGAATTTTTTACTTTATTTATTAAAATTATGTATTTTTATATTAATTACATGTATTAAATTTGTATTTAATGTTATAACATGGATCTCATTTATATATGTATACTGTGCATAAAATAATATTGTATGGTGTTACATTATATATTTGTGGAAGTAAATATTCCATTATTCTCATTTAGAGAGAGAGGCGTTACATTATATATTTATGTAAGTAAAGATTTGCATTTAGTAGAGACACGCGGGGCCAAGGGAAGGGGGAGAGGGGAAGAGAGTG
>LPNX011113746.1:64512-94433 GCA_001517045.1 Pseudotsuga menziesii | reverse complement strand
GGGGGCGCGTAGAGATAAATGGAGTGATGAAGGATGGAGAGATATATATGGAGGGATGGACAAAGAGGGAGGGAGAGAGAGGGAGGGTGGAAGCGGGATGGGGATGGAGGATGAGGGAGAGAAGGGGATGACGTAGGAGGGGATGGAGAAATAGGGATAGAGAGGGTGCGAGGGTAGAGAGGGGGGAGGGGGAGCATGGTAGAGAGAGAGAGAAAGTGAGTGAGTGAATGATTGATATTGTAATGTTCCCAAGTTCCTCATTCCTATTTAGGGAAATGGAGAATTTACTTTTTGTTTCTTTCATATGATGCACACAACTATCATCTAGCCTTACTAATTAATGACTAAATATTCTCAATACCATTATCCAACAATTCCACTCTTATGTACAACAAAACATATAACTATTTCCTCCCTTATCAATCATGAATTGGGTTAAGACTATTAATCAAAAGAAGTCATACATTTCAACGAGAGATTTATAAAAAATACTTAGTCAACATTCTACATAATAAAATGAGTGTTGGAATATATTAAACCCACTCACAACTTAGGATAAAATAATTAATCATTATTTGATTAATTATTCACCCACTAGCTTAATTAGGTGGCACCTTAAAGTCAATGCATGCCATCTATATCCTAGGAATGAGTTATTTCTGATTCTGGGTTTATCTAGAATTAGTATGCAGGACCTTATAGCAGATTCTGTTTTTTTTTGCTTTTTCTGCTTTTTCTGTTTTTTCTGCTTTTCTATGGATAACATAAAAGCTAGTCAACTAGGAAATTGGGAGCTTTTGTTTCCAACCCATCCTCCATTAGTTTTTCTCCATTTTCTAGGATTAGCATGTTATTTCCATCTCCTTGACAACTCACTCATGCTTTTTCCAACTCGTGAGGTCCTTGATAGATTTAGCAAGTGCTTTATCCACCTATGGGGGTTTGCTATATTTTGGTAAGTCAGCCTTTTTGAGCTTTATGAGTTGTTTCCATACAATTCGAATTCCCCATGAGGGATGTACTATTTATGTACTCTATTATTCATAATTATTCAATGGAAGGATACACCCCAATATTCATCTCTTCATTCATGTGATTCAGTCTCTTTTCTTCTCTCTTATTTTCCTGTGTATGCTTGTGAGAATTCTTAGTAGCAAGATCTATTTCCTGTGCTTCTTATTAGCATCATTGCACATATCATTGATCTATTATTTATACATGGTATCAGAGCTACAAGGTTGATCAAGGTCTACAAAGTTGAGGAGTGCTTCCAGTCTCCTATCCCTCTTTGAAGAAGAGCTTGTCTAGCTTATAAGATTTTCTCCTAGTTTGTTTTGTAGGTTGCAGAGAGTATCTCTTAGAGCATATCAACAACTTCAATATGGATTCAAAAGTTCCTCTACTATCTCCTTTCAACTATGCTGATTGGAAGCCAAAGATGAGTGCATACTTGAAGATGCAATGTCTCTTTGATGTCTCCATTGGTGCATTGAGTGAACTTGAGTCTTATGAAGAGAAGATTGATTGGCTTAATAATTGTGATAGAGCTTATGGAATTATGTGTTTGGGAATGTCTCCAAATATATATCATCTCATAGATTCTGCTGAATATCCATATGAGCTTTGGAAAATTTTGGACAAAGCTTTTGGTTTGCAAGAAATCGAAGATGAAGCATGGAGCGAACCTAGCATCTCCTCTTGTTCTCTTTCTCAAGATCTCTTGGCCTCTACATTCTCTGATGAAGTTGATTATGATGAAGAAGTTTCTCATACAGTTCATGTTGCTGCTGCCCTCTTTGATTCAAATGCTTCCTCCTTCAATGAAGAAGCAAATATTGAAGAGCCATCTTTTTCTGTGTCTCTTCAAGGTGATTTTTATTCTTGTGATACTATTGATGAAAAAAAAGTAACATATGGAGCTTCTTCTGATATTGATTATGATCCTATAACCCATTCATTGTTCTCTCAATCTCCTATCTTAGATTCTGAGAATATCTATGTGCCAAATCCTTCACACCTCTTGCATGCCTCTCTCATTGATGGTGCGCAACTCAGTGACTTACATGATGTTTGCTTAGCCACATCAAGCCTTATTTGTGTCATACCACTTACCTTACTTGATCTCATGAGCTTCAGCATATCCTTCTTTGATATTGGCATCAATACTCAGAGCCTTCTTGAAGATTGTGAACATCTCATTCTGCCCATCCATCATTCAGATTTTTACACTTATCAGTTTTTCCCAGTTGCTCATAATTTTCCTAGTCTAGCCCTATATCCTCATGGAGCCATTGAAGACTTTGTCCTTGCTGTTCCATATGTTAATATTTCTGATATATCAGAGTTTTATTAGCCTCATATTAGATCTATACAGGTGCTACATCAGATTGGAAGATTGACATGTGATTCACATCACAATTTTGCAGCTATCCAGGGAATCGGGTGTGAAATAAACTGCCTTATTTTTTGTACTCTTTGGAAAGGAGTATGCACAGATCTCTTTTCCATTTCAGATTATGTTTGCAGATCAGAGTTTGACAGCAGAAAGAAGCATTCAAATAATGCTCCTACTTCATCAGTTGATGGGATACAAGGAGTCTCTCCTCTTCCTTCTTGCAGGTTCTACACTCCAGCGCATGATCATGGAGTTCATGATTTATTCAGCAAGTCCTTCATCCAGAAGCAGTTCAGTCAGCTCATTAAAGTGAAGATGAAGATATGTTGAAGACATTTCAAAATTTTGTGCCTTGTCCTATCTTGAGGGAGGATTTTCCCCATGTGGTTTTGCCTCTTTCTTCACTATTCTGGACATAATAATTGTAAAAGGGTGACCATAGCCTTGTTGCTGGGCCCTATATGCATCCATATGCATCCATATTTTTTGTCATACCATCATAAAGTCAGACTTATAGGGGGGTGTTGGAATATATTAAACCCACTCACAACTTAGGATAAAATAATTAATCATTATTTGATTAATTATTCACCCACTAGCTTAATTAGGTGGCACCTTAAAGTCAATGCATGCCATCTATATCCTAGGAATGAGTTATTTCTGATTCTGGGTTCATATAGAATTAGTATGCAGGACCTTATAGCAGATTCTGCTTTTTCTGCTTTTCTATGGATAACATAAAAGCTAGTCAACTAGGAAACTGGGAGCTTTTGTTTCCAACCCATCCTCCATTATTTTTTCTCCATTTTCTAGGATTAGCATGTTATTTCCATCTCCTTGACAACTCACTCATGCTTTTGCCAACTCGTGAGGTCCTTGATATATTTAGCAAGTGCTTTATCCATCTATGGGGGTTTGCTATATTTTGGTAAGTCAGCCTTTTTGAGCTTTATGAGTTGTTTCCATACAATTCGAATTCCCCATGAGGGATGTACTATTTATGTACTCTATTATTCATAATTATTCAATGGAAAGATACACACCAATATTCATCTCTTCATTCATGTGATTCAGTCTCTTTTCTTCTCTCTTATTTTCCTGTGTATGCTTGTGAGAATTCTTAGTAGCAAGATCTATTTCCTGTGCTTCTTATTAGCATCATTGCACATAGCATTGATCTATTATTTCTACAATGAGAGCCTTAGATCCTATCTACATGGGAACACCATGTTCTTGATTGTCAATATTATTCCTCACATATGATATTGAATCATACCCTTTTCAAAGTATTTCCCCTCCACAAGATGGCTATCTTTATTTATAAAGCACTATATTTCAAGACTTTTAATAAATTACATATAGGATAGATATCAGGTCATATTTCCATTAATGATCATTCCCGAATGAATTAGTTATACAAGATTCTTCCCTCTTCATGTACCAAAGGTGAGGGAGAGAGAACACCTATCTCTCGTCATTTAATCTATACTTACACAACAACATTTATTAAAATAATGGTTCCTAAATTATGATTCCACCTTAAAATATTATTTCAAAGGTATCTGCTTATCATTTTAACCTTTAAGAATACATTCACTACATTATGTCAACTAACATTCAATTTATAATTGTTTCTAAATCATGATTTCACTTGAAAACGTTGTGGAAAAGGTACATGCTTATCATTTCAACCTTTAAGGATACATCAACCAAATTTCAAATTATCCATAAATTAAGATTACTAATCAAACATAACGAGGGTAAATTACCTCCCAGTAAGGTTACGATTTTCCTTTTTACAAAATGTTCTAATTTAAAGAATATAATCTGAAAAGTACAAATTATACTATCATTCTTCTATATATCTCCTTCCACATATTGTAGTTATTATTATATAATATTCATGTAGACTCTTTTTAAAGCTATCATTATTTCTAATTATAACATGATTCCCTTTTTATTTGTAGACCATCAAAGTGATGGAAATCCAAATATTTACTTATATTACCCTTTAGAAGAGGATACTCTATCTCAAACTTACTCATTCCCTAAAAATTAAATTCATGTATTATTATACATGAACACGCTTTTATAATTTTCAAGGTAACCTTTTGTCATTAAATTCCACAATAAATACTTCCACCAACTCAATCATTCCACATCTTAATAAATTTTTCTATTCTATTAGAAGGACATAATTGCAAAGAAATATGATAAATCTCTTGAAACACCATTTAGAAATAAAACACATAAGAAACACATATAAGAAATACACCAAACACATAAGAAACATATATAATAAAGACACCAATATACCTAGCTCACCCAAAAATTGGCAACACCCACAAAGAATTCGCTAGTTTTAATGTCCCTTAAATATTAAAAAAAATGTATCGGTTAATAAAATCATTAAGATCTAAGGTTCATCTAAAATTAACTTCAACGCTCTGTAATCTTATTAAGAAATATACTTCCATTCTTGATCTGGATTTCTTTCTTTGATTAATACATGGTGGCTTATTTTCTTACGGTTATATTTATGTCTTATTTATATAATGATGTTTCTTGTATACTACAGTGGTATTTATTTTTCTGTTCTCTCTACTTACTTCATATTCATTTATAATGGATGTTTGACTTAACACATAACCTAGTCTCATTTAAGCTAAAATGTTGTGGATAAATTAGCTCTTCTTTTAAAGGGAAAAGAGTGGTTGGATTTAAATAACGACTCAATGAAATGGTATGAAGGATTTTTGTGAACTTGGGCTTACTTAGTTCATTATGAACTAAGACATGAGGAACTCTTTGTTTGGAGGTACTAAGAACCAACCATATGCTGAGTGTATTGTTTAAATAAAGTAATTTGATCGAAAAATTAAATGTTTAAATTCTGAAACCAAGGTTGTATGCATAAAGGAATACATATTCACAACAAGGAGGAAACTAACGAGTATAGGGAGTGGGTATTCGATCTAAGTACTACGCCCTTTTTGTTCAGGTATGTGTCTCTTCAACGTAGCTTATAACTCTATTTTCTCTACATTTACTAATATCTTGACTCATTTTGTGATAGTATGGCGTGGCGTTTGATCGGGGTTCACAACTAGAGGAAGGGAATACCATGAAGTGAAACTTAGGTAAGACCATGTTTTAGTTCCCTTCACCTATGGGTGGTTTTTCTGCATTTCGAAAAGAATGGAGATGTGTTATTCGTTCCTTAATGGAATTCCATTCAGAGTTGCAAGGGTTTGTTGGAAGTATCTCGTCTTTACTACATGCTAAATGTAAGGGATTTTAAAATGAAACGATGCTAAGGATTTTCATAGGGTTTAGTGCTTATGAGCTTATTTACGCGTTTGATCAATTTGGAATTTTAATTTGATAGTGGGTGAAAAACTATCGAACCTATCTAAAACTTATTTCTTGAAATACAAGGTTGTACAATAATTCTCTTTTATGTACTCTTTACGGGTTTAATGTTTTTAGTTGAGTGATTAATGAAGTATTTCGTGGGATTATAAATGTTGCATTTTGAAGTTTTTTTAATGTATTATTTACATTCTCATAGGTAATGCTTTCGAGGTAAATTTATTTGTGATTAATCTTGTTGTGTGTGTTTTAAGAAAATATCTAAGAAGGTTCTATTGAAGCATAGAAATATTACTTCTAGAAGTTTGTATCAGGGAATATTTGTTGTAGTTGATTTGGTTTACATAGAATCTATATTTCAGTTTTGTTACTTTTAATCTATGAATATTTCAAATCGTTGTCTTTTCAAATTTCCGGGAAAAGCGTTGTTGGTTAGCAATGTATTATGTTGGGGTGGGGACACTTTGCGTTAGCAATGCCAACAATGGAACTTTCCATAACTTGTCTATAAATAATTTATAAGTGGAAACCTTGTATTTGTTTTGATTCTCTGCAGAAGCATGGGAAAATCCCTAAATCTATTTTCTTATTTATCCTAGTGTTAAACACCAATGATTTTTCATGCAAATGCTTGAAGTGTGGCCACTCCTTCCAAAGGATGGTTGGAAAGGAAGAACTATGGGTTTCGAACCCCAATCCTGAGTTTTTACTAGAGTCAATGTTTGGTAGAAGGGATATTGTAATACCCTACTTAGGCTTATTTCGATGGTTATGTATTATCTATTTTGTTTTAAATAGTTTAAGCATGGATTTTGGCCAATGCTATGCATAGTTTTATTGAGTCACACTTGTAATTCTAGAAACGTTGATAGCGTAGACTTGGAACTCAGAGGGATTTGATCTGTTGTGAATGACCTATGGTTCTCTATTACGTCTATTGTTGGCATGTAAACTCTTATTTAAATTATATTTTAGAGGATTCTAGGTCTCGTGAAAATGGTAGTCAATAATATTTGTTCTTAAGAAGATCAGAATAGAGAAATCTCATAAGGAGACTCTGTTGATAGTTTATTTATTTTCTAAGTTTGTAAATCCTGCATGGATGGTTGGAATAAGTGCTAGTATTTATTCTATATTTATGAAACATATCTCTAGGATGATCTTTCTTTGTTGGAGCTATCTTTGCTTGAAAACGACTTTGTCCTATATTTTATATGGTTAAATAATTATTTGATTTTTAAAAATTGTTGTTTCTAGGATCTACGATTCCTATGTTTGAGGATTCTGTGTGGAATCAATATTGTTCATGATGTTTGTAAATAAATTATCATAATCTGTATGAGAAGATTAATCCTATATTCTAACTTCTTGATGTTTTAAATGCATAATTTGAGGAATAGGGTTTTTGGGGTTTGAAGTTTTCGAACAAATCTGAAAAGTTTATTTTCTAGTTTAAAAGAGGAGAAAAGATTTATCCCAGTTGTAACCTAAACCATAATTTTTTTTTAAAATCTATCCTATACATAAAAAATCTCTTTAATTGAAACCCACGGTACCACGACTAAATAATTATGTCAATGGATCCATAGAAATAAATGTTTTATTCAATTTTATGAAGGATAATTTGTAGCTTTCAATGCAAATCTTGATAATTGTAAATCTCACTTTGTATACCTATTTAAGAAAATTAAAAAAATATGATATAGGGTGAATCTCTTACCTAAAGTTACATGGCTTGTAATAGCGCTATCACCCTGTACACTTCAAACACAAAATGAATAGGAAATACTATGTTTCTCACCTGTGGAGTGGTAACGAGATGATCTTAGAAATGCCCCATTCATCCCAACCTTGACCCAAAACCATTCCTGGTTCTTAATCGGATCCACCGAGTTGGCCCCAACATGCAAGAGAAAAATGGAACACCTAAGGATGAGGTTGTTGGTATCTTGGAGTTAATCTTTATATTTTCTAAGTACTGGGTTTGGAATTCTCTCAAATCCCATACTGAAATAATGATCAAATCCTATGCCCTCTCTTAGCTCTTTCTTTTATAGATTTTATTTGGAATGGGGCAGTTTTGGTTATCTTGAGTTACATCAATATTTTAATACTTTCTTGAAAATAACTTTGATACAGGAGCATCCTGCTCTCCATTCAAATATCACTGCTTTACCAAACCTGGAAGGGGTCTTAAATTTTTAATTGATGGTCTTCAAACTATCACATTGTAAATAAACCTATGTAAAATATATATTTCTAGATGATGGTGAGCCATTAGGTGAGTCACTAGGTAGATGAGTGAGTCACTGGGTCATTTTCATCATCATGTAACGACTTCCTCAATTAGTGGCAGCGAGTCATAAGATAGGTTTGATAGTTGAGTTACTTAAGCATGTTATGGAGTGTATTGAGGATCTAAACCAGAATGGTTCATAAATCCTGTTGTGTATAAATATGTAATCCTACAATGAATAGAAAGACAAAATACAGAGAGAATAGGAGTAGTAAATAAAGAGATATAGAGGTTAGTAGAGCCTATAGGAATCAACCAAGGCCAATTGAAGATATATTAGGCCTAAGGAAATCAGAACATAGGTTCTGAGACAAGTATGTATGTACAATTTCATTGTGTGAATGAAGAAAGCATATTTTGGCATATATCTGTGTGTGTAATTATAACTCTATTTGAATGAGTGATTTTATAAGCATATGTATGAATGCATGATAAAAATATTTGTTAATAGTTGTTAATCATGTGTGTGAATTTAGGGATTTTAAGAGGGAGAGAAACAAAGATCGATTTATCGATTCTCTGATCAATGGAATGAGAGTTAGAGTGATAATTCATTGATATTTCATGAACGAATAACCCTGTCACAAGTTATCGAGTAAAAATCGATCACTGCAAGGATTGATGATAAATGAGGTTTAAGTATATGCATGATTGACAATCAATTTCATTGTACAATAAAATCCACATCTGAAGATGGGTTTCGCAAGTTGGAGTTATGCTTGAGATAACACAACCTTGCATAAACTAAATCATACACATGAATACAATTCGTGTGGTAGATATTTGAGTTGACAAAAGATTAACGGTCAAGGGTCATTTTGTTAGTGTAAAAGAGCACGGAAGCTAAAAGGGGTGTCGAATTCGCAAAATCAAAAGTGATCATGGAAAATTACCTCATTGATCGATGGCTAAGATTGATCTTGGAGAAGATTGACAGCAGACAGGGATTTCACCGGGAGAACTAGCACGGTTGAAGAAAGTTTTTATGTGCACAAAATTTAAATGAAATTCTCCCTATGACATTTGGAGTCCATTGTCGATCCAGATCGGACGGTCGTGATCAAATTCCATAAAGAGAAAGTACAGATCCACAAAGTTAGTTCAATACCTGCAATCCGCAACAGATCAACCATTGAGGGTGAGGCTGCAAAGAATCAACAGTGTGCAAGAGTTGAAGCACAAGAAAACAATTTTCGAAAGTTGATAAGCTGAGTTCCACAATCCGAATCGAAAAGGTGCATGTGGAAGGAGAATTGTGGATGTGGAAGTATGGAAGTGAAAAAGTTCAAAAATTGGAGAAGTGAGTTTTCTGATTTTTGTATTCCGTATTGCGAAAAAGATGAATGCAGAAATACCATTGCGGAAGGAAACATGTGGAAAGATTGGAGTTGTGGAAAGTTGTAAGGTGGAACAAATAGTTGGGGAAACCTAAAAAATCCAAGGATTTGGGTTGGATAAGAAGTTTTAACACAACAATTTGGATATCACGAAGGGTTTAAAGTCCGTCCATGCTCCGAAGTTCATGTGTTTGATCTCAAAGTTGAGAAAAAGTATGCCACCAAGGTGGAGTTGGTATTTGTTTGGTATCAGAGCATAACAAGGATTCTGTGTGAGAGGTAAATCAACTTATGATTTTCAATTCATTTTAAATTAAATACTAACAATTATGTTGAGAGGGGTAGTCATGAGAGGGTATTCGGAATTGATTGCATATAGAGAATGTGTGGTTTAAATTGATGTTAGCCACAATAGAGTGCATATGAATAGATGAAAAATATCAGGAAGAGGATCTTTGAAGATAATAGGCATCTTGGATAACTGTGAAAGAACAATTTTGTTCCTGAAGAATAAGATCTTTTGAAGATATTGATGGAGATATTTTCAGCCAACTGTACAAGTGAAAAGTCTGAAGGTATGGATTGTTTGATGTTTTTATTTTGACTCTTGTTATATGAATTTATTAGAAACAAAGAACAAAGAATTTCTTAAGAAGAGAAAAGAGGAAGCAATCGCAGAACCTGAGAAATCCATAGAGGTTAGACAATAGAGGACTAGTACATGTTCTCAAAAAGGAGTGGACTTGCAGAAGTCAAGAAGAGAAAAGGAGATGCTTAAAAGGTTCTAGTGAGAGAACCAGAGACACCAAAAGTACAAGATCAAGGAGATATGGTTTGTTGAGGTATAGAAGACAAGTATGGAGACTTGTTGGAGGTGAATGATTAGTTACAGTCCACAATGAAGTTCACAAAAGAGGATAAGTATACAGAAACAATGACTACTGAAGGTCCTTGCAGGGGTTCAGAGAAAATCCAGAGCAGAAGAAAGAAGAAAGAGAGACAAGAAGGATGTAGCAAAGAATTTATAGTGTTAGAAAGAGACGTTTTGTTTTTTGAGAAGCATATGCAAGCTACTGAAGAAGAGAACCATGGGTTTGGTTGGGTCATGAAAAGGGAGGTGAGACGGCATTCGCTATAGGTGAAGCTACAACAAAAGATGTATGTTGGATTGAAGAAAGAAGTCGGAGAAGTTGAATCTGAGATGGAGGTTTCATATTGTGAACCTGGACAGGGTCCTTTACTTGGAGATGATGATGAATTAGAAAAAGAGAGAGAAATTGAGAGTCTCATGAATTCTGTAAAGAGTACAAATATACTTATGGAGGATATGGCTGTGAGGCCAAATGAGACCAAAAGGTCTTATGTTTTTGAGACTGATGATTTGGTTTTTATTGTCGCTTTTGTTGCAAATGATGGGTAGTCTTTTGAAACTATATTAAAATTTGATGAAGTCATATATGATGAAGAAAGTATTTCAAATGAGAAAAGGTCTAAAGTATTGCAGAAAAAGGAACTCATTGATGAGTTTCTTCATGGAGGAGCACAGTTATTTGAAGATGATATGAAGATAAAGGAAGAAAAAGAAATGTGCAAAGACATTTGTACAAGGCATAATCAAGATTATATTCTGATCCAAGGAGAGATTTGAAGAGTCACCTTAGACTATCATGAAGTCTGAAGAAGTAGGTGACGGTGAAAGGGGTATGATGTTGTGTTCAGATCAACAGAACAGGGGGATGCCAAAGGAAATATCAATGGGGACTTCAAAATCTCATGTTTTTGAAAATGATTATTGGTGTATGTTTGCAGGTATTGAAACACACTTAAATGACGTGTCTATGTAGGTTGCGAAGCATAGAATCGATGATTTTGGGAAGAAAGGAAAGATTAGAATTAGACCATTAACAAAAGAATATGTTCACTATTTTGAAGTAGAACATAAAATCATCTTAGAAAAATATGGTATGGGAGAGTGACTAGATGAAAGTCTCATGAACTCTTGGGAGATTTCAAATCAGCAAAAGTATATGCTGATAAGAGGGTCAATGGGAGATAAAATTTCAATATTTTTGAAATTAATGAATTGTGTATATCTACAGGAATAACAGTGATGAACCTTGTGAGGTTGTCCCAAGAGTAATTCAAGAAGAAGGCGATTATCCATATATTCTTGACAAGGACCAAAGCCAGAACTTTGTTCTAGGATTAAAGGACGAGATGACATGGTCATTTGGAGATAAACAAAAGAGAACACTTGCATATTTGGATAGTGGTGTTGCTGACAGGAACAGGAAGAAATATGGCATGACACAGGAAGAGGCTATATTGTCTCAAAAGGGTGATCAATATATAAAATAACTTGTTGTTGAAGAGTTGGTTAATGAAGATAAAGGAATATTTTCTAACCTCAGAAAATATTATGAAGAGCTAGAAATGTTAGAATATTGGTTGATCAATCCAAGGATTGATAATGATGACTGCTTAAGGTTTGATTGCAACATTAGAAAAATAGTAGGTCAAAACACTGGATTATCTTGTAATTTAGTGGATAGCAGTAGATATTCAGGAGGACATCAGTAGTTTTAAGAGAAGAAGATGAAGGTGTGTTAGCCAAAGGATAGACTAGACATGGAGATCGAAGAACTAAGGATGCTGATAGTGAAGATGTCTCAGAGAAGGCATGAGGAAAGTATGGAAATTTACATCAGTAGAGAAAATAGAAAGAACAGTTCTGAAAGACATATAACAGAAGAAGATTATAGAAGAAAATCTAGTGGAGCATTGCAACAGAAGATTTGGAATCTAGGAGAACTGAAGATGACAAAAACATATCAACATGATGAGATTGATGATCTACTTCAGAACAAAGTTTGGGATCTGGGCCTATTGAAGATGGAAGGTTATTACTAGGAGGTCATATTTCTTTCTTCCTAGCGAGTCTGATGCAGGAGCATCCTCATCTTCAATCAAATTGCAAGATCAATGCTTGACCAGACCTGGAAGGGTTCTTAATTCTGAACTGGTGGTCTTCAAACTATCACATTGTAAATAAACCTATGTAAAATATATATTTGTAGATGATGGTGATCCATTAGGTGATTCACTAAGTAGATGAGTGAGTCATTGGGTCATTTATTGAATCATGTAACAAATTCCTATGATTAGTGGCATCGAGTCATAGGATATGTTTGATAATTGAGTTAATTAAGCATGTTGTTAAGTGTATTGAGGATCTAAACAAGAATGGTTCTTAAATCCTATTGTGTATAAATATGTAAGCCTACAAGGCATAGAGATATAGAAGAAAGAGAGAATATGAGTAGTAGAGACAAAGATACAGATGCCAGTAGGGAATGTAGGAATCAAGCAAGGCCAGTTAAAGATATATTAGGCCTAAGGAGATCAAAACACAGGTTTTGAGACAAGTATGTATCTACAGTTTCATTGTGTGAATGAAGAAATACTATTTCGACATATCTCTGTGTGTAATTATAAATCTATTTGAATGAGTGATTTTATAAGCATATGTATGAATCCTTGATTAAAATATCTATTAATAGTTGTTAATCCGGTGTGTGAATTTAGGGATTTTAAAAGGAAGAGAAACAAAGATCGATTGATCGATTCTCTAATCAATGGAATGAGAGTTAGAGTGATAATCCATTGATATTTCATGAATGATTAACCATGTCACAGGTTATCGAGAAACAATCGATCATTGCAAGGATCGATGATAAATGAGGTTTAAGTCTATGCAGGCTTGATGGTTAATTCTGTGGTAGAATAAAATCCATGGCTGAGAATGGGTTTCACAAGTTGGATTTATTCCTAAGGTAACCCAACCTTGGATAAACTAAATCATCCACATGAATACAGATCGTGTGGTAAATATTTGAATTGACAAAAGATTAACGGTCAAGGGTCATTTCGATGGTGAAAGAGAACAACAGTTAAAAGGATGTCGAATTTGTGAAATTAGAATTGATCATGGAAAAGTACCTCATTGATCGACAGTGAGATCGATCTTGGAGAATATTGATGACAAACAGTGATTTTGCTAGGGGAACTAACACAGTTGAAGAAATTTTTAATGTGCGTGAAATTTAAATTAAACTCGCCCTATAATATTTGGAGTCCACCGTTGATCCAAATTTGACGGTCATAATCAAATTATGCAAAGAGAAAGTATGAATCCAAAAATTTAGTTTAAGACCCGTAATTCGCAACATATCGACAGTCGAGAGCGAGGCCACAAAGAATCGATGGTGCAGAAGAGTTGAAGTGTGGGAAAAGCAGTTTTGAAAGTCTATATGTTGAGTTCCACAATGCAAACTATAAATTTGCATGCAGAAGGAGAATTGCGGATGCGAAAGTGCGGAAGTGCAGAAGTTCAAAAATTGGAGAAGTGATTTTTCTGATTTTCGAATTCCGCATTGTGGAAAAGGCGAATGCAGAAAGCTCTTTGTAGAAGGAAGCATGCGGAAATATTGAAATTGCGGAAATTTGGAAGGTGGAACAGATAGTTGCATAAACCCAAAAAATCCAAGGATTTGGGTTGCAGAAAAAGGTTTAACACGACAATTTGGCTTTCATGAAGGGTTCAAAGTCCCTCCATGCTCTGAATTTCATGTGTTTGATCTCAGAGGTGGGAAAAAGTATGCCACCAAGTGGGGTTGGCTTCAAACTCTTAGTGTGGTTTATATGTAATATATTTTAGAAGATAGTAAACTTTTATAGCTAGGAACTTTCTATTAGTTTCCACTTGAATTTAGAAATTAATTCTAATTTATTTATTTAGTTTATAAAATAATATATGTTAGTGTCATAAATTGTTACATACTACAAGAAGAACAAGCCAACACAATCTCTAAAATAAAATAAAGTAAAAATGTCTTTTTGTATTGTTTTTGGTCTGAAATTTTCATAAACAAGAGGGTAACATAAAACGAGCTAAAACAATTACTAAATCATATAAAAATCAGAGACTGAGATGAACCATATATAACAAATAAACCAAAAAACACAAAGAAAGCTAACTGAGTTTCACCCGCAACCTACAAGCACTTCATGAATAAGACATTAGACAGGAAATGAAATTGTGCATTGAGTGATTTAACAAATCATAAATGAAACCAAAAAATGAAAATAATATGGAATTATCAGTGATATATATCATAATCAGTCATGAAAATTACATGAGAGTCTGGATCTTAACTTGACATAGTAGCTTTTGAGCCTCCCCTTGCAAAAAACTTGAACCCTTGCATTGTACGCTTGTCCAAATTTTATAATTACAAAGAATTAGTTCTATATTCACATCATTTGGTCAAATTAGAAACTGCTTATTAGTTACATTAACAAATTTTCAACTAATTGACTAAAAATAACAAAATCGGATTCTTGGGAAATTTGGTGAATTTCTGAAAAATGGGTCTCAAAAAAGCCTCCATATCTCTCGGTTCAGGAAACCTGTGCGGAAATTGAGAGAGGTTTTTGTGAATGTGTCTGTGATGGAAAAAAAACTATCTTGGTTTTTAAAAATGTTTCTCCAATCAATTGAAATATTCCTCGCTAGATGAAGACTAAAACAGGAAAATATTAAATGTTTTTAATCCTTGATAAATAAGCCGTAAAGATTAAATCAAATAGTTCAAACCTTGATAGATGTTGCAAGCATGAGAGAGGTTTTTGTGAATGGGCCCATTTTGAACAAAAACCTTTTTTTTTCTTTTCTAAAATTCATCTCCATCAGCTCGTAATCCTTGCTCAATTGCAATGACCAAAACAGGAAAAAAAACAAAGCATAACTATGCATTTTATTTTTTTTATTTCAAGGGCTTCTTTTTGCTACTAGATTCTAGTCTCCCATTTACTTCTTCTACATGTACATGAATTTTCTTTGAAACTTTAGAGCTGAGAGCTGCACAACATCAACTTTCAATCCTGTAACAACAGACTTTCCCTTCAACTTTTCATTTGAAATTTGTACATTATCAGCTTTAGATTTAGCTAGAATTGGAACCTATGTCATGCCTTCTTTTATATTTGTAAGAATTTTATTTTTTTCTAATGTATTCATCCATTATTATTGGTTTGTAACAGTGTTTTGATCCTCTTCTGCATTCTCCGAAACTTGTTCTTGATTTCCATTAAGAACTTCTTTTACTTATTCACCCATAGGCTCTTCGAACTTCTGAATTGGACATTCCTCCTGAACATTATCATTTAACAGCTCGTAAATGACTTCTTTCTTTGTTTTTTGGCCATACACCTGTCATAATGAGGAAGTGAACTCCTGAATATGCGCTTTATGTCTTCAAAGGTGTCTAAAGGCTTTCAATTCTTTACCTTGCAACAACCACAACAGCCATGATTTCTAACCACTTCCTTGAATAATTTTAGCAAATGAAAAACTGACAGGTATGACCACGATCTTTAAATATTCCTATATACCTATTATAATCATCAGGGTTTTGAATATGCGCCATCATAAATGTCCAAAAGCTTCCACTGATCTCGATTTCAAACAACCACAATTTCTACTCAATAATCTTTATCTCCTTTCATACACTTGTCGTAATGATCACTAGGCTCCAAACACGTATCATTCGGTATTCACAGGTGTATAACCACTCCCACTAGTTTTTATTTTGAACAACCATGATTTTTAATAATTCGATATTCTTATAGCGCTTATGTTCATTGACCTTCACTCATGCACTACAGGAATCCCTTTTTTGCATATTTTTTAACCATAACTTAAAAATGAAGGTTAGTCATAAAATTTAAATTTGGAATAAAGTTAATTATAATCTTTTTAGACCTTTAGAGATATATATAATTAATAATAATCCCGAAAAATTAAAAAAAAAAACAATAAAATGAAATAAATCAAAATCATTTAAAATATAAAATCAAACAAAAATGTATTTATTGCCAATTTTTTTCAAAACCAACTTAAAATGTAAATTCTTAGTAAATCAAAATTTGAAAAATAAGATAAATAAACTAAGAACAACATCTAGTTATAACATCTGGCTCCTATTGCGGGAAGAAGTCTTCCTTGTGAGGCTTCAAGAACCTGTAGATCAGTGCCTTCTGCTTACTCATCAAAACCTGTCTATTACTCTGCAAAAATTCCATTGGGCTATGGAGTCTTTATTCAATCAATGTCACACCGTTAAAATTTACTTGATCAAATTGTAATCCCATTTCCAATGTAGCCAGGAAAAAAAGTCATCAACCAACCAAAACTTGCTTTGAATATATGTATAATCAGAAATATTGAAAAATATGAAGAGCAAAGATCTAGCAACTTGTACTTACTTTCATCAAATGGTGTCTCTAAGATAACAGATTTATAATTTAGTGTTGAATCTAAATAATCTGCCACTGGATCATAAAAAATTCCAAAAGTTACCTCTTCAGGTTCTATGAAAAAGATAGGATGTCCATAAGAATATTTTCTTCCATGAATATCAAGCTGCATTGGAAATAAAAGACATCAGGATTAGCCTGAATTAGCTCCGTAATTTCTTGGACACTATCATCAATAATGGCAACAAGTTGAACCTCCTTTTTCACATGCTCTTCAAATGGATAACTATCATACATCGGCTCTGGTTATCCAAGGATAATGGATCGAATGCATTCCTAAATCTGTTGATCTGATTGTGCCATATTACACGCATCACACATTTCTGGGTCTTTCTTTTCAATTTCAACATCATATTTATAAAAAATCAGAGCATCTTCATAATGGTTTTAAAGAACAGATTGATCATAACCATGAATATAAGAAACTTATGATATAATTTTAAAAATGTCAACAGACTGGATTCCATCAATTTTAGTATCAAAACAAAAAGGAATAGAATATAATTCATCATAGAATTCATGTCCTGGAACCCGAATCTGTTCATCATAACGAGGAGCATTCTGGGAAATTTCAAATGATGATACTGAAGGTTCGTGTTTTTCTTCAATACATGGCTTATCTTCAATATCAATGTTACAACTTATAATATTCTCCTTTTCCAGACATAGCATGTCATTTGTATCTTCATCACTGATATATAGCATGCAAGAACCCAAATCCTTTTCTACAACATATAGTGGATGATATGTTGAATTCCTATCATTAGTAACAATGTAAGCAAAATGTGATTCTCTATACAATCTCCTATTCTCACCTCTAAAAATAGGAATCGTAGCATATGATAAGTCCATATGTAAGGTACCCCCTACCTTCTTATCCCAAGACCTTGAAAGAAGCATTCCAAATTTGGGAGTGATATCTACCACTACTACATCCATGATGACACTCTTCATTGGAAATTGAGTTAAATTAACCACCATATCCTTAATTACTCCCAAACATTTCACAGCTCTAGAATCAAAAGCATACAAGTCATGATAGGGTTTTGTAATACTTAAACCCAGAGCTTACATAACTGCTTTTGACATCAAATTGTGAGAAGCACCAAAATCAAGTAAAAAATTATGAATCATCTGATCATGAACAATCAACGTTATATAGAAAGGTGGGGATGGACTTAAATCATTCTTAGTTTTGTCATCTAGAGCAGATCCAATAAATATTTTAGGATGTTCTTCTTGTAGGTTTACTCTATCTAAAGGTATTTGACTAGCTGATGAACCCATCATCTTTAAAACTGAATTTTTATAACAAGGATTTTTATCAACTCAGTAAAAGGCATTGGAATTTTAAATTTACACAACTCATTTTCAAAATTAAAATTTTGTAGATTCTTATTCACTTCTTTAACTTCAATAACATTTTCTGGATTTCCCTGATTCTGCCCTTTTCCCTGTGTTTGAATGCATGACTGTTTAGGAGGAAGGATTGCTTTCTTTCTAGGGTTTTGAGCAACCTGATTTGGTCCTAACCTCAAATAAATAGTCCTCTTGGGTTCATATGGGCATATCTCAGCTATCAATTCAAGACCTAAATAATTCTCTATTTGGAAAATATTTGCATCATAATATTCAGAATTTAAATAATCTTCTTTAGTTAAAAAACCTTCTATCAACAATTCCCCAAAATAATTTATGTCTTGAATTTTATCTTCAAACTGACATCTTGCTCTTCTTCTCCTTCATCATTGACATTATTTTGGAGTGGTGGTGGCACCTTCTGATCTTCAGCTTCTCTTCTCTCCCTTTGTATATCATTATTCCTTCTTTCTCTGGGAATAAACCTAGGTGCAAACTGACGTCTAAACTTATTAGGGTTATTAGGGTTTATTTACTCTTCTTGAGGAGGCCTATTTGAATTCTTTTCCAATTCCAATTTGTTTAATTTTGCTCTTAATTTTTTTACTAATTTAGCCATTTCATCAATTTTACTATCCGTTGATTATGATGTTGAAACTACTGGAGCAGCCACCTTTATACCTTTTTTTTCATAAGTTTGTTGATTTGAATTCACTTCCAGTCTATTGGAAGCTAGGATATTGAATTATACCTCTATATTGTTTCTTGCATGTTTAATAGACTTACTGGTCTTTTTTCTCTCAGGTGTAAAGAAAATTCATGATCAAAAGCATTTGCATAGGTTAGTTTTTTTGAAGCTTCAGAGGGTTTTATTTCTATCAGAATTCTACCATACATCTTGTTAAATCTTTTAGAAAAATATGTTATAGTTTCATCCTTCTTTCTCCTTAAGGATCCAAATTTAGTAATATAGTAAGTGTGATCCTTTGTATCACCCTATTGCCTCATAAATGCATCCTGTAGTTCTTCTATCAAGGTGATAGAATTTGTTGGTAATTCTTTGAACCACTTCCTAACCTCCCCATCCAGACTTTGCACAAACACTCTCATCCATACATCTTTTTCTTCAATGTTTTGGTTATCTGCATAACTAAGAAAAGCATCCCAATGCTCTTCAACAGTTGTTTCTCCATGCCCATTGAACCTTGGTAAATATTTATGATAATCCCCTCTTGGAAGTGCATTCAATGGATGAGTAAGGACTAATTGTGCATACCTAGTAGCCACGGTTCTATCCATCATATCTAATGGAGGTTGTTGAGCTGCCATTGTGAAGGTACCAGGGATTGGTGAAGGCAAAGGTTTCTTTACTAGACTGGTACTTGGCTGAAAAAGGCTGTTGCTGGTTTTGAACTAAAACAATGGGATTTTTCCAGGAGATTGAGTTTTTTTCCTTTTTAAAGGACTGAGGATCAATAAAGATTTGAAAACTTCTAATAGGTATAGAAGGTGTTAACCATGATGAATCTTGTTTTTCTTCCTTGGAAAGTGGAAAGGGTGACACTAGGTCAAATTGATTAGGACCACATAAATTTGGGGATCACTATGATTTCTTAATTTTCCTAGCTTCTTTCAGAATTTTCTTTGGGTCTGAGACACCCAGGTGTAATGGTGAAGTAGGTCTCCTTCTTGTTCCAACATTCCTAGTAACCACTGTGGATACTGTTTGGTGAAAAGTAGTCTACATGATTTGTTGGTTTTGTCCACCTCTCAAAACTAGTTGAATGATAAAAACCAAAGGAATGTATGCTTTAGCTTCATCCTCGGCAACGGTGCCAAAGATGTTAGTGCCAAAAATTGTTCCATACTACAAGAAGAACAAGCCAACACAATCTCTAAAATAAAATAAAGTAAAACTATATTTTTGTATTGTTTTTGGTCTGAAATTTTCATAAACAAGAGGGTAACATAAAACAAAATAAAATAGGTACTAAATCATATAAAAATTAGAGACTGAGATGAACCATATATAACAAATAAACCAGAAAACACAGAGAAAGCTAATTGAGTTTCATCCACAACCTACAAGCACTTCATGAATAAGACATTAGATGGGAAATGAAATTGCACATTGAGTGATTTAACAAATCATAAATAAAACCAGAAAATGAAAATAATATGGTCTTATCAGTGATATATATCATAATCAGTCATGAAAATTACATGAGAGTCTAGATCTTAGCTTGACATAGTAACTTTTGAGCCTCCCCTTGCAAAAAACTCAAACCCTTGCACTGTACGCTTGTCCAGCTTTTATAATTACAAAGACGTAGTTCTATATTCACTTCATTAGGTAAAATTCAAAATTACTTAGCAGTTACATTAACCAATTTTCAACTAATTGACTAAAAATAGCAAAATCGGATTCCTGGGAAATTTGGCAAATTTCTAAAAAATTGGTCTCAAAGAAGTCTCCATATCTCTCGATCCGGGAAACCTAAATGAAACCGAGAGAGGTTGTTGTGAGTGATTCTGTGATGGACATAAACCTCTCTTTTTTTAAAATTTTTCTCCAATCCATCAGAATATGCCCCTCAAGATGAAGACTAAAACATGAAAATATTAAATGTTTTTAAACCCTAAAAAATAGGCCATAAAGATTAAATCAAATCTTTCAAACCTTGATAGATTTTGCAAAACTGAAAGCATTTTTTGTGAATGGGTCTGTTGTGAACAAACACCTATTTTTTTTCTCAAATTCATCTACATTAGCTCGTAATTTGCGTTTAATTGCAATGAACAAAATAGGAAAAAAACAAAGCATAACTATGCATTTTATTTTTTTATTTCAAGGGATTCTTTTTGCTACTAGCTTCTGGTCTCTCATTTACTTCTTATACCTGTAGATGAATTTTATTTGAAACTTTACAGCTGAGAGTTGCTTAGCATTAGCTTTCAATCCTGTAACAACACACTTTCTCTTAAACTTTTCATTTGAAATTTGTACATTATCAGCTGTAGATTTAGCTAGAACTGGAACCTCTGTCATGCCTTCTTTTATATTTGTAAGACTTTGATTTTGTTCTAATGTATTCATCCCTTATTCTTGGTTTGTAATAGTTTTCTAATCCTCTTCTATTCTCTCTGAAACTTGTTCTTGATTTCCATTAAGAACTTCTTTTACTTCTTCACCCACAAGCTCTTCGAACTTCTGAATTAGACATTGCTACTGAACATTATCATTTAACATCTCGTTAGTGACTTGTTTCTTTAATTTTTGGCCATACACCTATCGTAATGAGGAACTGAAATCCTGAATATGAACTTTATGTTTTCAAAGGTGTCCAAAGGCTTTTAATTCTTTACCCTGCAATAGCCATGATTTCTAACCACTTCCTTGAATAATTTTAGCAAATGAAAACCTGACAGGTATGACTACAATCTTTGCATCTTCCTATATACCTATTATAATCATCAGGGTTTTGAATATGTTCCATCATAAGTGTCCAAAATATTCCATTGATCTCGATTTCAAACAACCATGATTTTTTCTTAGTAATCTTTATCTCCTTTCATACACTTGTCGTAATGATCACTGGGCTCCAAAAATGTATCATTCTGTCTTCGCAAGTGCCTAACAACTCCCACTAATTTTGATTTCGAACAACCAGGCTTCTCTGCCATCATTTTTAATAATTTGAGATTCCTGTAGCGCTTATGTTCACTGACCTTCACTCTTGCGCTACAGGAATCCATTTTTTGCATATTTTTTAACCATAACTTAAAAATGAAAGTTAGTCATAAAATTTAACTTTGGAATAAAGTTAATTATAAGCTTTTCAGACCTTTAGAGATATATATAATTACTAATAAGCCCAAAAACTTTGAAAAAACGAATAAAATGAAATAAATCAAAATCATTTAAAATATAAAATCAAACAAAAATGTATTTATTGCCAAAAAATTTCGAAGCCAACTTAAAATGTAAAGTTATAGTAAATCAAAATTTGAAAAATAAGATAAATAAACTAAGAACAACATCTAGTTATAACACAATATATATAGACTTTTACTTTGTAACTTTTGTTATTTTTTATTTCTTTTTTAATTACTTCACACACACAGACACACACACACATATTATTGTCATAAATGTATGTAGACTTTGACACTTATATCCAGGGATGATTTTAAGAACCCCCCCCGGTAGATTTATGTGTATAAAAAATGGGCGAATCTCTTCGATATATAGAAAAATTTGAAGGCGATTTTATCAATAAGATAATATGTATATATAAAAAATTTGGAGAATATTTTTTTTTATTATATAATTTTTTTAAATCCTCGTGAATATTTTATTTTATTATGTAATGTTGTAAAATTATGGTGATTCTTTCACTAAGTCATAAGATATTGTAAAATCTTGGCAAATATTTCACTTCATTATAAAAAATTTGTAAAAACTAACAAATCTTTCACTGATTTATAAAATATTGTAAAAATAGAAGAGCAACAACAGTAGTCAAATAACATGAACCACATCATCAAAAACAGAACATGTAGACTCATAAGTCACAACAGAAGGTGTCAATGAAACACAACTGCACTGACTAGATTAAGGGAAAGTGGGGACTCCACTAGTTATCTTGTCCCTTGATTGTCCAATGAACATGTGGGGACCTGAATCTGAAAAATTGATAAACTAATAGAATCAGACATTCTACTCGATCTTGGCCTCCACTAGACAATTCAGGTCATTATTGTGTTCAAATCATGCAAATCACTTCAATGTGAGACGCATTTCATATCATGAAAAGTTCTATATTGAAAGAAAAAGACTAACTTTATATATACCTCAATTCTTTTGATTATCAATTTTCTAAGCAATGTACATGACATTTACCTCAAAGTGAAATTGACATTGGTAAATGAAGATAATCTTGAAACCCAAAGAGAATAGGTATTTCAACATATTGGATAAACAAATCAAGATCAAAATAGTTTACAAGCAAAGAAATCCAAATCAAGATCAATATAGTTTACAAGAAAGGAAATCATAGATTATGACATGCCTATGGTGGTAAGAACATCACAAGTAAAGAAAGTCAAAGAAAGTGAATATTTTATAAGCAATGAAAGACATTATCAGTTTAAGTACAAATCAACAAGCTCAAAATACAACATTTTTGTTTGAAAAAAAGATGGAGATCTCTACATATGAGAATAATATTGATTACCATATATGATCCACATTATTCTTTTGGAAAAAAATACACAAAATTCAAACAAGCATGACATACATCATGCCAAAAAATCCCAACATCCATGACATACACATATGTAGACTTCGTTCTATGTAACATGAAGGATCATTTCCTTAGATGATGACAAATGTCTCCTATGGTGTGTAGTGAATAGTTATATGATGCCCCATTTTTAACACAATTTCTATTTCTTATTCACCAACTAGAAATAACAAGCATTGACATCACATCAATGAAGAAAGGAATAATATATCAATGAGCTCTAATCCCAAGTTGGACAACTTGCAAATGATCCTTTGTATATTTAGCCAAAATGCCTATCTTTTGAAAGCTCCACTAAATGAGTCTATGTATTTAGGATAACCTATCCTTTTCAATAAGGAAACTAAGATGCTCTATCTTCATCAAAACACATTATATAGAACACTTATCCTTCATATTTTCTTTGTTATACAAAGCTAACAATGTGTAAAAATTAGACTAACAACATCGAGCATAATATCAAAGGCTAACACCGTTGATATCTAAATTTAGTTTTCCAAGATACAATTATTATAGATGAAAGCATAAGACATGTAATCGAGGAAAAAACATTTAAAATGGTTTGTTCACATGTCAATAAAATTTTCATGCGCAGCCTAACAAATTTTCAAGTAATGGTGAAAGTGGGAAGATATCTAAAATGTTGATTTTTCACTAGGAAAAATGAATGTAGGTCTTTCTATATGTTCCACCCATTCACCTACCATGAACGAATAATGAAGAAATTATCATTTCACATTGATTACAATCATAAGGCGTTAAGGTCCTATCTTTTTCCTCTCAAGGGTTCAATGACATAACTGTTTACATTTAGTGGACTGTATTGAAAACATATATTCCTCTCAGAATTAGACCTTTCTGCAGTTCATTCATAAACACCATTTTATTTACTCTAACAATTTGTATATACAAACTCTGTATTGGTTCAAATTAATGCAATGCTTCACCAAGTTTCCAGGCTTGGGGTGTGGGAACAGGTAAATGGATCTAAGGGATGTGTGGAGACACCTCCCAAATTTTAGGAAACATAATGGAATAAGTCAAAGTCCCCAACATAGGGAATTCCAACCAAAATCCAAAAAGTTAAATATATAAGAAACAATAACAAGTCATGAACATGGCCAATGAAACCATAATATAAATACACAATTTTTGTTCTAAACATTTGATATTTCTTAAAGCCAAAGGACATGAGACTCCCTTTTCAAAGGGGTGTTTCCCCAGAGTTTCTCACAAAAGGGAAATGTCCCCCATTTCTTGGGAGATGTCTCCCCATGTTTCCCTAAAGGGGGCATTGGTAAACATACCCCATTGGGATTCTGCATCCCAACAAATTCCCCTCACTTGGGGGAGCACATTCCCGTGTAACATTATTTATTTTTGTCAATAATATGATAACCAAGTATTGAAATTAAGGAGGTTGACCAATACCCAAATGCTTAGAGATGTAACCATGCTATTAACTTAAAGCGGTTGACCAATAGACCCACTATATATATTAACCATAGCTAAATTCTTAGAGATATACTGCTGTAAAACAATCACCTCATACTTCATGGGAAAAGTCTACTTTTCCATCCAAGTTGTCCCTTATTGTAGCTAGGATATGCTATGCTGAAAAAAAGACATGGGCATAACAGTAATACAATTAATTTGTAGCCGAAACAGTTGTGGACATTTGCGGGCGCTCAAATACGTAGTTGACCTCTCATTCATCTAGGTTCTTTCTTATGTTCATTAAGAGATGGAAACCATTAGAGGAAATTTCAACTCAAAATGGGCCTTTTAACTTTTATTCAAATTCCATGTCATCATGTGTTAGCCAATGAAATTGCTTTAAATTTGAAATACCGTATAGGTCTTAAACACTTTTTTAATATAAATTTGGGGATAGGTATCATAAAAAAAAACTACTTTTTTTGTTTCTATTTTTTACATATATCCCTGTGCTTTTACTCAAATTTAGATTGGGAGAGCTCGTTGGATGCAGAATTAAATTCCGCATCCAACGAGTACCCACTCGGCATACTTTTGTCGGACCCAGCTACCCCAAAAACAAGAAATAACTAAAAAAATGGAATGATGATGTCATCATTTTGTTTTTTCAGGTATTTCTTGTTTTTGGGGTAGAGGGGTCCATCAAAAGTATGCTCAGTGGGTACTCATTGTATGCGAAATTTAATTCCGCATCCAACGAGCTCTTCCGATCGAAATTTGAGTAAAAACACATGGAGATATGCCAAAAATACAAACAAAAAAGTAGTTTTTTTCTTTTCTTCCTCCAAAATTAATAAATATTATTTTATTATTTTAACTAGTATTTTATTAATTCATTTTAGGAGGCCCATTTTGAGTTGAAATTTCCTCTAATGATAGTTCCATGAGGAACTGCAACCCCAAGCATATTGGAAGCTGAAAATTCATATATACAACTTTGGCTGACTGTTCAGCAGACAACTCCAAGCAAATTGATGGTCCCTCTCAGATTAGAAAGAAACACTGACAAGTGTCTAGTTTTTGCTGAATTTAATATTTACATCAAATTCAAAGTAATGCTATGGTTCTATAAAAATAGATTCAATACATTACATATCAATTTTTTTTCCATGGTCATCGTGCCATCTATCATAGACCCGCTATATATTGGGCATTTTGCATCATGCCAATTAACTATTATACATGATACAAAATTATCCACAAATATCCTTCAAAATAGGCTCAACCCTGCTCTAACAGGTAAATATAGAGGAAAAGTTATTTATAGGTGTGGCCTTCATTACTCATAAGCCATAGACAGGTAGATTAAAATTTTCCTTTTCTAAGAACTTCACCAATCACAAGTTTTTTAGCCAGAATCAACAAGTAACTAGCTTGGAATTTGGAGATAGCTTGCGATTTTCTTCTCTTTCTCTTGTGAGCTATGTACTTAGGTTTGTTACTGCAATTGTTTTGGAAAAATCAAAGCCTATCCATCATCCAAGGGAATTGTTGCAAAATACCCACCCCACCCTCTCCTATGCTTTATTTCTCTACTTGCTATAGGTAAATCTTCTATCTTTTGCAGTTGCCAAAAAAAAGTCAAGATAATGGATCAATAATTCATATGCATTTGTTAACTCATGGATATCTGAAAGTGAAAATTAAAATTAAATTAAAATCCTACAAATGAATTTTATATCGAAATCCTCTGAGGGGCAGACTTATTTAGAAGTAATGTAACTTCCCATAGAGTTTCCACTTTGATGACCATGCCCATCTTTAACTATAAAAAGATAGCCTATTTGAACTACTGAGACTAAAACTGATGTTTACATATTTATTTTCACAAGTAATTGACTTGGAAGTTGGAGATGGCTTTTGGTTTTCTTCCCTTTTTCTTGTGAGTTATGTGTGCGGGTTTGAGTAAGCCATTGTTTTGGCACAAAACAATTTTGAACTACTGAACATTAAAACCAAGTTTTACATCTTCATATTCACATGTTTGTTTGTCGAACATATGATGAATAAATAAAATAATACCAAAACTACTTGACTTCTAAGAAGCTGTGTGGAAAATATTCAGTTGTCATATATGCACAAAAACAGGATAAAAACTGGGAAATTGGATCTACATTCTATATTTACTTTCAATAATCAATAATTAGTGATCAATAGATAAATGTTTTTCAGTAAAGCAAACTAACTTGCCACAAAAGATGTTTATTATGTGAGAAAAACCATGCCACAAAAGATGTTTCTTATGTGAGGAAAACCAAACCACCTTGCCACAATCCTGAAGTAAGGTCACATGTTCAAATTGATTAAATTGGCCAAGAAAGATACTATAATGTAAATAATGACCAAAAGAATAAATTGTGAAATATCAAGATGAGCCTAACTTAATTGGCGGGGTTGATTGATATGAATAGAGAGTATAACTGGGAAGAAACCACAACTAAAATACTTGGGAAATGCAAAGGACAAAAATTATATTAAAAATCACTGGAACAGTATAATTAATGGAGATATCTTCTTTTGTGAACATATTGGAAGATTAGAGCCAGAATTATAACTAGAAAACGGTCTAGATTTCATTCTGAAAGACACTATCAATCTTGGAATGTGTATTAGTTTCAATTGGAATGTGTATTAGTTGCAAAAGAGTGGGAGCCCTTAATTTTCCTTTTAGTTTTTGTTGGAATATAATCCGTCAGGATTATACATTATTGTAAATATTAGGAATATGAAGAGACTCTCGGATGTGTGATCCCAAGAGTCATTGTAAATGTATAAATAAAGGCATTCTATCGAGAAATAATATGAATTCGGGAGTTATTCCACCTTACAGTGGTATCAACGTAGATACCTGCCATAACCCCTGCCTGTATGCTTGTCAATCTTGACAGTCTGCCTGCCAGACCTCCGTTATCCCCTCTACTATATTTCAGGCTGCCTGCTCCGTCAGTATACCTTTGCGTGCATTTCTCCTACAGCGTGAGTGCCATAAGTGTGTGCGTTATTTTGCAACAGTTCTAATTTGAGGTATGAATGTCTGTTGGTTGCTACATTATTAATTATCCCCAATTTTATGCACGGTTCATACTGCTCTTTTCCAGAGCGGTTGAATTTTTGATTAGTCGTTTTGATATATAGCTAACCCTAAGGTTGTTTCACGGTCTCTCATTTCCCAGCATTCTCGTCATTCTCAACAAGTGTGTGTGACATTCATGATTGTGTGACTGCGCTGTCTTATAAATTCCTTTGGAGAGTGGCGAGGAAACTATGCATTCTATTGTATTTGTCGTCACGATAATGTATGCTTGCAGATGAACCTTGGTGCAATTGGATTTGCGTCGAGTGTGTGAGACCATTCACTGTTATTGTGGGCGCATAACCCTAATCCTTTCACATTGAATTTTTGTGCTGTGATTTTGTTTATCATTTGGTAGAGACTCCTCCATTGAAGACTTCATTTCTCTTCGCATGGGGAGAAGCGGTAGAGATCCACTCTATCGCCCTCTATTCTTGTAAATCACCACCCAATCTGCATAACATTTTTTTCTCAGTTATCTCTTTCTGCATTCACGGTGTTGAGGGATCCTCCACCTGGGATTCTGAATTGTGTCGGGTTTGTGTTTAACCTGGGAGGGCTATGATCCAACCCTTTGCTAAATCCACAATGACTGAAGAGACTGAGTGCTGCATCCAACCAAGAAGAGATCTCAGTAATCAAAGCTGAGAATTTGTTGAATACTGAAGATCGTTGGTGGAGAGAGATTGTTCAGCTGTGAAGTATTCTTTGAGAGCTACGACTTGTCATCTGTACTGAGATTCGGTTGAGGAGTGAAGCTGTGCATATCCTTCTTGCTACTATGAATACATTAAATATTGATGATTGCAGACTGTTGGTGGAGACTCAAGCTTTTGTCAATTGCGTGGAGGTAAAGTGCTATTGGTATAATTTCTTGTGACTAGTGGGAAACCTAATTTTTCCCTACTTTTATGCATGAAGTTTAATGTGATGACTCTACTGTGTATATGATGCGGCATGATCGACATATGTATTGAAGAATATAAGTCTTTACATATGGATTTTAATTTGAGAAGTCTATAAACATTTTCATTCATGTTGCTGGTGTATATGATATATTGGAGACTCCATTGAATGATATATGCTACTGTGTGAAAGAGCGTCTACAAACTACGTTGAAGTGTATTTCTGTAGACATTGACATCGTTGTAAAGCTTGAGGAAGGTGGCAAAGAATTAGACCTGCACCTTTACTCTTTCTTCTTTTTATCCTATTGTTTTAGTTGCAAGATTCAATCACAGAAGATGCAATCTGGAGAATCACTTTGCTTTGCTCAAAAAGGAAAGAAACACACCAAAGACCAATCCAAAGATCATCCCAAAGGAGAAAGAAGAAAGAGAGGCAAAGGAAGAAGAAACTTCAGAGGTAGAGGAGGCAGAAACAACTCCAGCAAAAGATCAGATTTGAAGTGCAAGCATTGTGGAAATATTGGACACAAAGCAGATCAGTGTTGGGCTTCGTGGGACTCCATCAAAGACAGACATAACCAGAAGAAAGATGAAAATAAGAACCAAGATGCTAGTAAATCTTCAGATTCTGCTCATTGTATTGTTGCGCATTGTAATCTTGGTATTAATGAAATAACTTCACTTTCATCTTACACAGATTGTTGGCTACTTAATACTGGTGCAACATCACACATGACTTTTAGAAAAGACTTTTTTGAAGAACTTAATGAAACAATAAATGGCATAGTTTACTTTGCAGATAATTCAAGTCTTAAACCAAAGGGAATGGGCACCATTCGGCTGAAGATGCCTGGATTCCCTGATTTCTTGTTGAAGAATGTTCTTTATCTTCCAGAGTTGCAAAGAATCCTGCCGTCCTTGGTGCAGATTCGACAGCAAGGCCATTCCATCCACATTTTTGATGGAATCATAGAAATAAGAAATTCCTTTGACAACCAATT
>LPNX011113746.1:45901-64347 GCA_001517045.1 Pseudotsuga menziesii | reverse complement strand
CAATCCTCAACAAAACGGTGTAGCAGAAAGAATGAACAGAACCATAATGAATATGGTACGCTCAATGATGTTTTTTAAGAATGTAAAACTAATGTTTTTGGGGTGATGCAGTGAAATGTGGTTTGGCCATCTCCCTTCAGTCAGGCATCTTAGAGTTTTTGGTTCCACCTGTTATGCCTTGATTCTAAAGGAGCAAAGAAACAAGCTTGGTGCTCGAAGCAGAAAATGCATTTTTCTGGGGTACATAGAAAACTCCAAGGCATACCGTCTATATGATGAGGTAAACAAGAAGTTTGTTATTTCTAGAGATGTCATTTTTCTTGAGACTAATAAAAATGACCAGTCCATTGAGAGACAGCTTGATCATTTGGAAAAATATCCTCATCCAAAGAAATATTTTGAAAATGAATATGAAATTCCTAACCTTGAAGGGGGGGATTGTTGGAATATAATCCGTCGGAATTATACGTTATTGTAAATATTAAGAATATGAAGAGACTCTCAGATGTGTGATCCCAAGAGTCATTGTAAATGTATAAATAAAGGCATTCTATGGAGAAATAATATGAATTCGGGAGTTATTCCACCTTACAGTTTTACCCATATGTACCATGGTTATGTTTTTTATAGCACTCCTTAGTGATGCTAAATTTGTTTCTTATTCTTTTTTTTATGTGAGCAAACTTAAATAATGGAAATGCAGTATTGTAGTTATAGATATTTTATAGTTGTTCTTAGGGATGCTCTATTTGTTTCTTATGCCTTTTTGTTTTATGTGAGCAAGATTATATAGTGGAAATGCAAAACTAGAAATGCATTTTTGTAGTATTAGGTGCCATAACACTGTTTGTTTACAATATGGAGCTATTTGGTTATAGATTGTCTTTTAAGTGTAATAATAGTGATTTGTACGTGAAATTACTTGTAAGAAATAGAAAAGTAAATACTTCTTATGTAATTAAGGTTTAGATTAGACAAACAATTATGTTGTTTTTCTTTGAGAGAACAGATACATACAATCTATTTTTTATTATTTATTTATGGGTACATCAATTAAAGTGCTACTTCATTCTACTGCAATTATTTTCCTCGGTACTTTCCATATACTATGAGCTGAACAATTTCTAGAAGGATCCCAATACCACCAGGAAAGATTACGATGACTATAATCACCAAGGAATTTCTATAAAAGTTGGATGAATCGAATCATGTTATAGAAGGAGATTTCTACCTTTAAAGGTTTAAATAAACTCACTTGCAGTAGTAAATAGCCAAACATAGGAGAAAATATGTAGACTCTGTACTACCATAAACAGATTTTGGGAAGGGATGTAATTTCCTTGGACATAAGGATTTCATCCTTTTTATGCTTTTCCTCGTGCCACAAGAAAAAACTCTTGGTGAGCTGCAAACAAAATCAATATTCAACAATGATTGCTCATTCAAAGTTGCATTGCTTATAATTTCACACCATACATAACAAAACATTGATCATTATGATTAAAGGGTTCCATGACTATGCTATGAATATAACCCATGACTATTCAAACTAGAAACCTTAAAATTAATAGACATACTTATTACTCATATTAAAACAAAAGTACTTACAACTAGGCAATGCATTCATGGCAAGAATAAGAATGTATGCATTTAATGTCAAAGAGGAAATGACCATATATAAACCCAACCAATGGCCTTCTACAGAGAAGTATTGTTGGAAGTAGTCGTGAATCTGACTTGAGGAAGATAGGTAGCTCCAGAAACATGGCATCCAAAGCATGTTTCATGGCCTACATTAGACATGTCCCTCAGAACACCACTCAAAATTTGGAATCGTGAGCTTCATAATGAGGCATCAATGACCAACTGATGCACTTTCTCCCGCAGAGTTAAATGTCCAATGATATCCCTCACTCTGTCTCCATTGACCAGCAATGTGATGCATAATGGAAATGAGCTTTGCTACTAGGATCATAGGGAAGGGACTAGATGAATGAACTTGTTGTAGCTGCAACTGTTTTCCCAATTTTTTCAAATTTTGGACCCTCCTTTTAATTTGTATCTTGCCTAAAATCGTTTGGCTCCATGAACTCTGTTTTTGTTTTTCCTCTGCTGCAAGTTGGGATTGCTTTGAGGTCAACTATTTTCATGCTTTTCGAAAAATTGCTTATGTCTGAAACTGCTTTGGGTTGCGGATTTTAAAGTTGATTTGAATTTGTTGTCCTTTGATCTATGATTTCGTCCTTTGATATCGGAAGTATATTTCTCGTTTCGCCGTTGTTTCATAGGTCAAACAGACTTTTTTGCTGCTGCCCAGCCAAGAGTCTTTTGGAGCTTAACATTTTAGTTTGGTTGTTCGGAGGTTGTTTAAACAATGCATCGGAGCCATTTTTTTCCTACGGAGCCTCCATTGCGAAAGCTGAACGATGAATGTTCTAGCGGAGAGTTTTGATTTTTTTGATGCCGTGATGTTACTTTTTGACTTACCGTGCGCTGTCGGAGGTGGTTGAAGTCTGAGTCGAGGTTTTTGATCTCTATTATGCCGCTGTTTTGAAGATGGAACCAAATTTTTAGACCACTGTGCAACCTTAATTTTTTTCGAACACTTAATGTTTTCGTACTGTTTCTGCGCCATATCGGGAAGTTTTATGACTTTGATCGAAGGTGGTAATCTGATTGTTTTCCACCATATAACTGCTCCACCCGCCGATGTTTCATTATGGTTGTCGTCGACATGTTTTATTTGTCGTGGAGCCTGTAGTCTTTCCACCTTCCGCCATTGCGGCTGCATTTTTCACTAACCACCCGACGTTTATGTCGTTCCGTTCACCGGCAGGGAATTTTTCTGCCCGATGCTTTAGTTTTTAGTCTTTCGGATGCTGATAGAATTAATGGTCTTGCGGAACTCGCTGTCCATCTGAATCCCTCCATTGCGGCTATTAATCAAACTATCATGTCGATGCTTTAGTGTTTCTCCCGCCGATGAAGCATTTTCCCTCCTGTTCTGTGTGTGTTTTTACATTATCTGATGGGTGTCGGAGGTTTCATTTTCTGACATTTTAAGGTTTTTCGAGATGAGAATGCAGTACAGGGCCTCATTTTGATGCTTAGTTTTGTTGTTAATATGGTACGTTTGTTGAAGAGACACAGTCCGAATTAATGATGAATTTTGTTTTAACTGCAGACGAACTTAGAAGATTCTTCACATTACTACTGCAAAGGCGACATAGCTAAAGGATAGAGCAGAAGGAAGTTGGCTAAAAGGTGATAGGCCGAGACGTTCTGAGATCAACGAGATCTTAAAAAAGACAAGTAAAAGACAAAGTAGAGTCCCAGGATTGTAAAGGTTCACCAGTTACTGGGCTGGTCCTGTTTCATGAATTACTCATAAGTTATAAATCTGGAATGTAACGTCTCTATGAATCATGAGCACTCGCAAACCGACAAAACTGTGAAATTAAAACGGTTTGGGGATCCCAAAGGTCACGGGGGGAGGGGCAGCCTAAGGGTTGCGGTTTTTGTTTAAAGATCAAAAAGTTAGAGGGAACGGGGGGATTTTTCCCTAGAAAAACTTGTGAACCACTTGTTGTAAGAGGAACTACTTCGTTTTAAAATAAAAAAAATTACAAAATTTTCTGTTGGAGAAGGTGTTGTGTGGAATGTTCGAATGTGACTAAATGAATAATGTTGAAGGGGAACTATTTCGTTTTCAACTGTGTTTCATTAACTGTGAGAGAGTTCTAACTTTCTGAACCTATGTTCTTATTTGAATGGTCTCTGGTTTATTCTGTGATAATTTCCACTATGAGTAATGAAGGTTTTAACAATTGATGAGCTATCTTGTTGTGTATATCTTTTTTCATGTTTATGTGTTTTGATTCTAAGAACAACTATCTGTGATTTGTCTTAACATGTGAATAGTATTACATTACTCGTGAATTAATATCTTGCTCCCTAGGGACAACTTAGTTAGTGTTGTTTTTCTAGTTGTGTGTGATTTAGATGTGAGAGAGTTTAAGATGAGAGGTAAGAATTTGTGCATCACATTGTGACCACTCCTTGCATTCTTCACATTGTGACCACTCATTGCATTCTTTATCAATCTACATCTTAGATAGGCACTTGCATATCATACTTAAAGTCAAAAAATATAAAAATATACACGGTGGACCGGGCCGCAACTGATAAAACCCTTTATTTTTGTTACTTGACCTACGGTAGCCGGACTGTAAACTGGATGGATTCCATACACCAAACAGTCACGGGCTAGTTGGGAATGTTGACTGGGGATAATCCCTTGCTGTTGTTGCCTGCGAATTTCTAGGCCTCAACAGAACTATAGATCCCTTATTAAGAATCGGACGAATATAAAACAATATAAAACTAAATTATTATACATGTAACATTTTACCATGAATCCAAAGCTGAAGAGTGAAGCTAAATTTTTTCATGCATACAACAAGCATACAATGCAAAAAATGTGACCAAGCCCCTGAAAACCTGGGAAGAGATGTGCACCTACACCTACTCGTTCATTGGTGAATAAATAGCTATTTTTGAGTTCATACGTAGGTAAGGACTCAAATTGCATGAGCATAAAACTGCATTAATCAAGCCAAGATCGGGACTATCATATGAATCTATCGGTTCCCTCCATGAAAGTATTGACATACTTTCAAGAATACCATTAATGCAATCAATTTGATATTATCAATGGTGCTTGTAAATACCATTAAGGAGTTCACCATGTTGCACCCATTGGAATATTACGTCCTCATGGTCAATAAAATTGTCAAACAGTAAAAGCCCATTTTTTCTGAGATCTAGGAATATTTTGAGTGGAACCATGCATCCAATCCACTAAGAAATGGAATTTTGAGTAGTCGGATTCCCTGTAACAACACTTCTAAGGAATTTTGTGCATGATTCAACATTGTTTTAACACTCAAACAATAATAAAACAGATTAAATCTCAATTCTGGTTGGTTTTATATTTTCCCATATATTAGCTCATAGGTTTTTTTATCTTTCTACTTTATTCGTTATTTATAACCCTCTCTTATAACTTACTTTTTCTTTTGATTATTTTTAATATTCAATTTTATTATAATATTATTTATATTTGTATCAATTGTTTATATATATATATATAATCTTATTGATTTCTTATTAAGATATTTATCTTTTCTTTAGTTAAATATAGGGTTTTAATGCTTAAAAGTATAGATTTAGAGTTTATTTCTTGTTTTCCCTTGTTTTTTATGTTTCAATATCTTTTGTGTTGACCTTTCATTTGCATTTAAGTGGTTTATTATCCTTTTATACGAGTTTTATATTTAGTGTCCAAAGGAAGCGTTTTCTTACTTGACTTTTTTATTTCTTCATTATGAACCTGGTTAAAGTTTATAAATGAAAAAACTCAATGTAAATTTCCTTGAAGTTTGAATAGATCATAAGTAATCCAATTTTCTATAACCTATATGGTAAATAAAACCTTCATGTTTTTCATTACCTTCAAGGAATGCACATAAAAATCAAGATTAAGAAGGTTGAACTCATTTTTTTGAAACATTGTAGACATAATAACCTAATTCCAATATTAAGGAATGCACATAAAAATCAAGAATAAGAAGGTTGTACTCATTTTTTTGAAACATTGTAGACAAAATAACCTAATTCCAATATTCACCATGATTCGTAAACTCCACGACCTTTTAGTTGACCAGCAAAAACTTAATTGTGAATTGTTCTTGATTGCTAAGTTCAATAAGGAATAAACAATAAGATAGAGAACGATACAAACAAAATCATAAGGATAAACAAAGACCGCAATAATGAAAATGGAGATTGTAACTTGCTAACAGAGTTCGACTTAGAATGCCTACGTCTCTGATATCAGTGCAACTCTTTGAATTAATTCTTCAAATGAAAAAGCGATTGAGGAGAATGACATAAACATGTCTATGTACAAAGAAAAAAGACGTAAACAATGTGATACCTCAAGCATAGAAATGGAAACTCTCTATCTTTCATGCACTATACCCATGCATTAGAGAATACATTGTGTACTTATATAGTCTGAAATTATTATATCTCATTAAATCCACAAAAAATTTTATTGTTCCAAGTGTGAATTTATTCCCCTATTGCCTTTGCTTCTGAATCTTTTTCTATCTAAAACTTACTAATTCCCTCTCCATGTTGAAGCAATGTGATAAATATAAGAATTTGGTCAGTAAATATGCATAGATAACATGTAAAGTTTGGGACAAAATTCATCTTGATGCCCAAATTGCTTATAAGATAAGAATCCATTCCTAAATTAAGAGAAAAATGGCACGAAATGAGGATTGAATTCAAAGATATGCATCCAAATATCTTTGTACAAATATAAAAACTAATTCTGGAGGCATAATTTTTAGTTGAAACCAGGGTCGTTGTTCTAATATGTAATAGAACAAGCTATACCATCGATCTGCAATCTGTGATTGCAATCCCAACTATCCCTTGCGATATGTCTCATGCTGAGTTGTTCGATGTCAACTTGTTCTGATTATTCTAACCCGACATTAGAAGTCATAATTCAAAATAGTTAACACCACTTCCTCAACTTTCCTCCCTACTCCCTCTGCCTAGCTATTTTGATTCCGATGTTATAAGTCATAAGTATGCAGTTGGCTTGGGCTAAGTAAAACTTCCATTTTCCTCTCCCAGCATTTGATTCGGGCTTCGAAAATTGGAGATAGACCCTGCTTTTGCATGCCACATGTCAAAAGGTAATTTATGCAAATATCAAATATTCAAATTGTGATAAGTTTCACATGTGAAGTCCATATTTGACAAAATGGGTATCACCGAAAATATTTTTGTAATCTCTATACAATTGTAACATTTTATTAATAATTTGAAGAGTTTGAACATAATTCATTTGGGAGATCATCTTGGATCACACCAATATCAATCAGCATATTTACGAAATAGAATGACAAAGTATTTATCAAATGCACCATGGATTTGTTTTGACGTGATATTAAAATAATAAAACTGAATTTGGTTTGTTTATTAATGGGTGCAATTGAATTGCATAAATAGTTGTGTAACAATATTAGTAATAATATGTAGTTGAAATTGGATATGTTCACAGCCCAAAAGGAGTCTAAGTGTGGGTAGGGCACTAAAGAGAATCACATGAAGAAATTTTAATTATTTTCTCTATTAAATCAAAGAACGCATGGATAGCATGGATTACCATAAGCACATTGTTAATATTTATGGATGTAGAATTGATGAGGCTACCATGAGTGTGTTAAGGAATGTGTTGGGGTTTGTTATAACACCTAGATTCAATCATATGCATATTTTTTTTTAGTACAACAAAACATCAAGTTCCTTCGAGAAATCATATCAAGTAATCCATATTCAGAAATACATATCCATAATCCTAACACAAGCAAATAAGAAAGAGAAAAGTTTGAACGCCTAAAAATGAGAACATTGTTTTTCTTAAGGTGGACATAGGTGCAACACTTGTGATCTTGGATAGGAAAGATTACCATAGAAATATGTTGGAGCATCTGTCATCAAGTAGAAGCAATATAAAAATTTAGCTAACAACCGTCTGAACAAAATTACCAATGAAGTAAAAAAATACATAAAATATGCATATTGATGTTTGAACCAAGAAGCATCTTATTCAGAGCTACCCCTTAGTACCTAGGATCTATGGATTATCCAAGATTCACAAGAATTGTTCCATTGAGGAAAATTGCAATAATATTGTATCCCTCCCCTATCAATTTCCTAAATACTTTATCGATGTCCTAAACCCCACTATACGTCAAACCAGATCCTTTATGAAGGATTTTAGTACCTTCATAGAAATTATGAAAGGATTTTTCTTGATCCTAAGGATGTTTTTAGTAACTTTAATGTAGTATTCGTTTTTACAAAGACCCCCTAGATGGAGCCATGGATTCCATTAAGAAATTCACTAACCTTGAGACTTCCAAGTTAATAGATGTTTGCTTCAGATCCCCTTTATTTAGTTTATTGGGTGAACTATATGTACAAACCAATGGAACTTCCATGGGTTCCCTTATTGTGACCAATATAAGTATGGAATATCTTGAAAAAAGGCCATACATTATCCTATCAATCACAAACCATGCAATATATATGTTGAAAACACTAATATCATCTAACACTGTGGTAAGGATAAATCATATAGTTTTGCAAACTACACTTAACAACCAATCCAAGCTTACCCAATGCACCATGGAAAATGTGAAGAGTGGTAACATATGATTTATTGATGTAAGGATAACAAAATACAAGGATTGTCCTATCCCATGGAGTGTTTAGAAAATAAACCAAGCTGAACAATATCTCTATGACAAATCCCATCATTACCAATCTAAAAACATAAGTGTCATTAGTACCCTCTCTACAAGATTCCCAAGAATCTAAAACAATGATTAAGAACCGGTATAAGGAAGCTCAAATTATGAATATCATTTATAAATCAAGTTCTAGATCTAGAATTGGAGATACATTAGTTAGTGCCAAGATAGTCCTTTCACTCATCCAAGGTGTTATTTGTAAAATAGCTAGGATTCTTAACAAGAAGAATGTTATTACTTCTTTCAAACCTCCTAACATCATTGGGGGATGATGACCCATGATAAATACCCTATTGATCATATTTAATACAAGGGTTTCTATGAGATATCATGTTCATGTGGGAAATCTTATATTGGTGAAACCAAAGGCTCCTTTCAAACAAGAGAATGAAGTGGACATAATGCATAATGATTTCTAGTTCTCCACTCTTACTAACACACCCCCATTACCAGGCACCAACTATGTGAACCAACTATTCCTTAAACACACAAAATTTCTTGCTAAGAAGGATAGTTTCTATAAGCAAACTCTCAAGAAATCCATTGAAATTATTAAACATCCTCATAATATTAATAAATCCATTGGTTAGGAGGTAAGCAATCATGGTATCCCCTTAATTCATAATAGGATCACTTGGGCAAGGGTAATGCTTAGGAAAATGATATTTCTCTCCTGTTATCTTTCTAATATTTTTGTGTGAGCTCTTCTCCCTTATTTTTGCTTAGTGATTCCCCTTAGGTTAGGGTTATTTGTCCTCTCTCTCTTCCTTTTTTCCTTTATATTACTTTTTTTTTCAAATGTTCCTTTCTTTTCAATTTGTTTAGAACAAAAAATTAATTTCCTATTTTTCATTACTTTTTATAACATTATCTTTTCATTCTTTGATCTTTTTCTTTTTATTTATTATAACTTTTCCTTTTTTAATTTATAAGTTTGAATTCTTATTTTAACTTAGAAATTTCATTTTTACATCTAATTTCTTTTATTTAAATTTTTATTTATTATTATCTTTATTTTGTTATTTAGTTATGTTCATATTTATCCCTTTATATTTAATATTTTGTTTTACCTTATGAGTTTGTTTATATTTCTACTTTATTTCCTTACTTTTTTTAATAATTTTTTATATATTACTTTCTCTTTTGATAATCTCATATCCCTAAGATTTCAATACATATAAACTATTCCTCCCCATATATATGAAAGCCAAATGATGTGAACTTCTAATACATAATGCTTGTTGACTACTGCCAACCGTAACAGGGATTTGTTGTTGGATATGCAAACATCGAACTAAAAAACACCCTCCACTCAGATCATTACAATTGTATTATAAGTTTTACAGCAATCGAATAGTACAATAGTGCTTTTAACTTTACACACAGGTGTACAGCCTAGATTTATGTATTAACGTGTGACAAGCATGTGTACAGTTTTCTCGATAAGCTTTACACCAACCTAAAAAGCTTAACTTTTTACGATATTCCCCACAGCAACGTTGAATGGATAAACTTACAGCCAATGATGAAGAATACCTTCAAGTTCTTCCTCACCGAATCATTTCCCATGGCATTTGGTTTCTCCCCGTGTTTCGAGCTTACTCATACCGGGTTTTGCCTTTTGAATCACGGCAGTTTGCAAAAAGGTTTTAAATGTTTGAAAAATGGCTTGCATTGTGACTATTTCTAAATGCCTTATCATATTTCACTTGTATGATAACGTTTGAAAGTTTTTTCAAATTTCCAAGATGAACGATAACAAATAAACCTGTGGTTGATAAATTTTGCAAAACGCACGAATACAAATAGAAAGAAGAAGTGCAAAAAGCATGAATGTAAATAGAAAGAAAACGCATAAGTCACAATGGAAGAAAATATTTAATGGCGATCAAAGAAAAGAATGAGAGTAGCGTTTTGGATTTACCAGGTGACTCATCTGCTAACGGTTCAATCTGTTGACTCATGTGCTTTTTGGGTTTATCATTCTGTGACATATATGTATTGTAGAAAGAGAGAACACATTTTATTTCATATGTATCTCTTCATTGTAGAAAGAATCGCTTCATATGTATCGCTGAAAATCATCTATCCGTTGGAAAGAAGGATATATAAATCTCAACTTTCACTCAATTTCAACATTTACTTCCTCCTCTATCCATGCTGTGGTGCGTTTATGTGATTGGGTTTCTGGGTTTCAAGGCCCCAGATAACCACAGTACAACCTATCAGTAGAGGAGCTCACCTAACCCCAATATAGCCACAGTACCACCTATGAACTCGTTGAAAACGCTGGCGGGCTCGTTGAAAACCCTGCACTCGTTGAAAACCCTGCGGGGTATCCAGGTACCCAACAGTTCGAAACATCTCATTCGGCGGAGAAATAAACGAGAGGCCGCAATCTGAAACCGTTGCAGACCATTTCAAATACAGTAATACAATGGAAGGCTTGATGTCTCCATGCATTTTTGGAGGGTCAGTTCCTTTGTGCAAATATAATATTCCTTGGGCTTTAGATAATGCAATTTGCAGACGATGTGACCAGTACAAGAAAATTTCCCCTTCATGAAGATGATATTGAAGAGTTCCGGCGTAGTAGAATGGGGTTATCAATATTCTCTCAGGAGAGCCTCGCCGTAACCCACGACGGGAACGATATTTGGGTGCAGTGCATGGGACGAAGACGGGATCTGCGCAGAAAAATCGAGGCGTAATTGCTCCCGGCCTTGCGGAGTACAATCGTGGGTTCGATTCTCTTTACCGCCATTTCTTTCCCGTCCGCCCATATGGCTTTATATACGCTCCTATAATAACGGCCTTTGCCCAGAAGCCGTATGTTGTTGAAATCGTCGGTGGCTCTTTCGACTTCTGGGAACATCCAGGCAGTCGACAATTCGTGGAAGGATTTCAGTTCGTGGGTGCTCGCTGCTCTCCGTCTCCAGCACCTGTAGAGCATCTAGAACCCTGAAATAGAGGCATGAATATCGGCTTGCTGCACTGGAACAGGGGAAAACAAGCTTCATGGGATTAGAGGACGCAGCTGAGATCAATCCTTTCTGTCAATAATTGTGTCATTGCGGACCTTCAATTTCAGGTACATTCTATCATTATTTCTTCTTAGCACTTCACTCAGCAGCAATCTCACTCTGATTCATGTATATTAATGTTAAGATCTTGGGCGTTGCAATGAAGGTTGGGTTCAGTTCTTCAGAGTTGCAATGAGGGTTGGATTTTGTTCTGAGCATAGTTGTATTTTTATTATTTCCTTTTGGTTCAGCTTTGCTCTGCTCTGCTCTGCTATTATTTTCTTGAGGTTTTGCTTTGCTTTAATCTCCGAAATGGTAAAATGCTGGTGCTTTAATTTCTATTTATTAATTTTCTTTTGAAATAAATGTTAAGTTTTTTTAATTTTCTCAAAAACCTCTGTACCAATAAAGCGTCAATGATTTAAAATTTAACTTCGTATGGATTTTATATAAGATTTGAAACAAAAACAATGTGTATCATTATTTAAACGGTTTTTGATATAAAAATCCAATCATTAATTAAAATCTTCTCATGGCTAAGGCTACTTTAAAATCCAATCCAGATAGCAATTCAACGTTAGGTTTGTCTTCTCACGCCTCCACCTCTTCCTGTTATCAACTAACGATATCACATAGCACTTCGTTTCCAGGTTTCCCTTCTCCGGAGTCCCACCTCCTCCTCTGCGTGCTTATTAATTAATTTATATTAATTTAAAATTTTGATAAAAACTTTATGAAATGATTATTTTATATTAATTAATATAATTAATTAAAATATGAGAAAGACTTTGTTATATATATATATATTTATGCTTTTAAGTTTTAGGTTCATTTAATTGGTTTAATTGGTGCTGGTATTCGTATCATTGATGCTGATGATGAATTGGTTTGGAACTTCAGCAAGAAGTCGGGCTCATTAAGGGCAAGGAATGCATATGATTGTATTGTTTTCTCTTATCAGAGATAGGTTTCAAATCCTGTTGATGTGTATTTATGGAATAATTCCTTGCCAAATAAAATATCATGCTTTATTTGGTTAGCTGTCAGGCTTAGAATTCTCACTTGGGAGAATTTACAGAAAAAAGGAAAACAAGGCCCAGGTATATGTGTTCTTTGTAAAGAAGATGGAGAAACTGTAGAACATCTTTTCACTTATTGTGCTGTATAGAAAAAGGTGGCTGAACAGGTATGTGATCATTTTAATTTGCATGCTTTCCTATCACATGCTCCTTTAGTGGATATGTTAATGGACTGGCTGAGGAAGATGTCAAAAAGTTCGACTCTCCTTTTGCTTCCATTCTACATGATCTAGGTTGTATGGAAGGCCCGCAATAAGGCTATCTTTGAAGAAGAAAGAAGGAATGTCTACAGTATTGTATGTCAAATTATTTCTGTTGTATAGCATCTTTCTATTTTTCCTGTTAAAAAGAAAAAATCCGGCATAATTTTGGGGAAGTCGCCTCCTATGATCTTTCCCTGTGGTTTCATTGATGGTGCATCTAATTGTAAGGTAGCCGATGCGGGTTTCTGCATTTATATCAGTGACTGTCACCATTTGGAGTTCACGCTGGGTTCGGACATGGTACCAACACTAAAGCAGAATTGCTTAGTTTATGGGCAATTCTTCTTACTTCCCATATGATGGGGATCCCCCTTACCCAGATATATGGTGATTCACTTGTAATCATCAATTGGGTGCGGGGATCGACTGCTCTCTCCCCCACCTATCTGGTTCATTGGTGCAGGGAGACAAAAAAACTATTTACTAGCTTCCACGCATTGTCAATCACCCACATCTATCGAGAGCACAATCGGTTGGCTGACCACCTTTCTAAAGATGCACTCACTTTTCCACAAGGAAAAGGCAGATTTATGGAATTTATTGAGAACCAATTGGTTTCTCAGGAACATTTTCAGCTCTACTGAGTATGTTATAAGGGACTTTTTCCCTGTTGTTGGTTGGTTTTTATTGAGTTCTCACTTTTAGATAGCTGAGCAATGCCTTTTGGCACTCATTAGATATGGATGGTTGTGACAGTCCTTACATGATGAGACAGTTTGCTAATGGGTTCTTTTAGTGTATGATAAGCCATTCCCCCTGGCTGAACTCCTATGGGCAGTGATTTGTTGTAACCCACTAGTGGGATGACTGTAAATATGATCTTTGATTCTAATAAGAATAACAAGGACAAGCTTTTTTCTTCCTGAAAAAAAAAAAAAAAGTTTTAGGTTCATTTACGCATTCTCTCAACACTCTTACAATTATTTCGCAGTTCATTAACATTTTTTAAAAGTATTTTCATTAACATTTTTTAAAAGTATTTTTATTAACATGATTTTAGATTTAGGTTTTAGACATTTTTTGAATATATTTTAATAAATTTAGTTTAATATTTTTATGTTATTAATTTATATTTTTTTTAAAAACTTTAATCATTAAGATGTGTACTCTTAATAAGAGATTTCAACATCTATTATAAATAAATATATTATATATTAATTATATTAAAGATATTAATATTAAACAAAATTACTTTGTTAAATAAATTGTATTAGTGAAATCTCTATGATAAATAAATATATTGCATATTCACTATATTAAAGATATTAATATTAAACAAAATTATCTTGTTAAATAAATTGTGTTAGTTTTTTATTTATTTTTCAAGTGAATATTGTTAATGGTTTTTATATTATTAATTTGTATATATTTAAATTTTTTTAAATATTTAATATTTAATATTTAAAATTAATCAATACATATGGTATATACATTATATTCACATGTAACTAAAAGCTATTTCTTTACATAAATTAGAAACAATCATATTACTAAGATGAATATGTTTGAAATAAGCCGAGAGGAATATATCACTACTAAAGTCAATTTAATAGTTGTATCATGATTGGAGTTAACCTAATAATTAATCTAATAGTTATCCAATATAATTGCGATTAGACTTAAAGTTAAGCTAATAGTTGTAGAATCATTGTATTTAAACTAATAATTGTATCTAATAGTTAATTTAAAAGTTAATATATCAACCATTGCAGCTCAATTAAAAAATTTGTGATTGGAGTTGAAGTTAAAGTTGTATCATCATTGGACTTAACCTAATAGTTATAAAAAATTTTCTTAAAGAATGTGTGAGTTTCTTGTATCTAATAGTTAATCTAACATAAAAACCACTTAAGTTGTGGTTTTTAAGCTCATAGTTGAAGTTAAGCTCATAGTTGTATCATCATGTTGTAGTTAAGCTAATAGTTGTACTTAATAGTTGATTTAAAGGTTAATATAAATTTGTTGTAGTTAATAAAAGAGCTTAGAGTTATCCTGACTTCTAGCTTCCAAATGGAGTTGGACTAAACCTTATGCACATTAACTGGACTCCCAATTGGTAGGTGGAGAGGATTTTATTAGGAATTATAATATCACAAGAACTGCACTTTACTTCAACTACCAACTGTAAAATGCAGTTTGACTAATTAACTCACTACTAGATGGAATTCAAATGTCACATGGACTACACATTACCATGCCATTAAGTTCAGTTATCACATGAGCTATTTTTTATTTTTTATAATTGTTTATAAGGAGTTTGAACTTTTAATAGTTAATTTAAAAGTTAATAGAAATCTATTGTGGTTAATAAAAGAGCTCTCAGTTTTCTTGACTAAGCCTTATGCACATTAACTAAACTCCCAATTGGTAGGTGGAGTTTGAGTGTCACATGAGTTGCACAATACCATGCTACTAAGTGTAGTTATCACATGAGTTCAGAGGAATTTATTAGTAGTTTGAACTATTTTATTAGGAGTTAGACTCTTACATGACTGCACATTAGCTAGACTCCTAGATGCCAAATGCACTTACACTAAGCCATAAGTAATTAGAATTGAAGTTGAGCTAATAGTTGTAGAATCATTGGAGTTAAGCTATAGTTGTATCTAATAGTTAAACTAATATAAATCTATTGTAGTTAATAGCAGAGCTATGAATTATCGTGACTTCTAGATTCCAAATAGAGTCCTACTAAGCCTTATGCATATTAAGTGGAATCTCATTTGGTAGGTGGAGTTCGAGTGTCACATGAGTTGCACAATACCATGCCACTAAGTGCAGTTATCACACGAGTTCAGAGGAATTTACTAAGAGTTTGAACTATTTTATTTGGAGTTCTACTCTTACATGACTGCACATTAGCTAGACTCCTAGATGCCAAATGCACTTGGACTAAGCCATAAGTAATTAGAGTTGTAGTTAAGCTAATAGTTGTAAAATAATTGGATTTATCATGATAGTTGCATATAATAGTTAAGCTAATAGTTATCCAATATAACTTTGATTAGAGTTGAAGTTAAGCTAATAGTTATATCTAATAATGGATGGAGTTAAGCTAGTAGTTGTATCTAATAATCTAATAGTTGAAGATTAATTTTAATTTTTACAACTATCACTAACTCTACTTATCACATGTTAATTAAATTAATTTTTATTTTTTTGAAATTATTAATTATTAATTTTGGACGACACTGAGATAATCAGAGTACACTTGTCTCATTCTCGTTTAATCTTGGACGACTATGATAGAATCAATCTGGATAGTACACTTGTCTCATTCTCATCGGTAGATTAAAAAGCATAAATGGTAGTCCACCCCAAATTTCTAACATATATACGACTATCAAAGTAATTAATTATTTATAAATATAATTTTCTTGTTTTCTAGGAAGGGATGTTATTTATAATATATAATATTATAAGATTTTTTGTTGTTGTTGATTTGTTATATATTTTTATTATGTATTGTTTGCAAAGTATTTTTATGTTATATATGTTTATTTTCATTTTGTTGCTTCACTTGTTATATTGCATTTTATTATTATTGAAATTACCTATAAAACTTTTCTTGTATTCAAAATAGAGATGCATATTTATGATATATAATATTATAGTATTTTATTTATTTTATTTGTTTATTTGTGATTGATATTTTTAATTTATATATTAGGTATTGTTTTCCATTTATTTATATGTTATAGGTTTATTTTTGAATTGTTTGTTTCATTTATTAAAATTATGTATTTAAATTATATTACCTGTATTAAATTTGTATTTAATGTTATAAAATGGATCTCATTTATCTATGTATAATGTGTATAGAGTAATACTGAATGGTATTATATTATGTATTTGTGCAAGTAATATTCTCTTGTTTTCATTTAGAGAGATAGGTGTTACATTATATATTTATGTATGTAAAGATTTCTATTTAGTAGAGAGAGAAGGGGGCAGAGGGGAATAAAGTCAAAGACCGAGTAGGAGAGAGAGAGAGAGAGAGGGATGGGGAAAGAGAGAGAGGGGGGCGGAGGGAGACAAGGAGAGGGATAGGGATAGAGCAAGGGAGAGAGGGGGAGGGAGAGAGAGGAGGATAGAGAGAGGGGGAAGGAGAGAGAGGAGGATAGAGAGAGAGAAAGGGTGGGGTAAAGAGAGTAAGGGAAATAGAGAGGGAGAGGTAGGGATGGGGAGAGAGGGCGAGGTGGTGAGAGAGGGTGGTAGAGGGAGAGAGATAGAGGAAGAGAGAGAGGGAGGGTAGAGAGAGACTAGAGGGTGAGAGAGAAAGAGAGGGAGATAGGGAGGGATCATGTGAGAGAGAGAGAGAGAGATGGAGAGAGGGAGGGAGAGAGAAAGAGAGGGAGGAGAAAGTGAGAGGGAGAGAGAGGGAGAGAGAGGGAGGGAGCATGATAGGGAGAGAGAGAGGGAGGGAGGGAGAAAGGGAAAGAAAGAGGTAAGAGAGGGAGAAAAAGATAGGGGGCGGGGGAGAGAGAGAGAGACACTCAAAGAGAGAGATAGGGAGAGAGGGGGAGGGAGAGAGAGAGCGAGCGGTAGGGAGAGAGAGAGAGGGGGGGGCGGGGAGTTAAGGGGAGAATGGGAGAGGTAGAGAGAGAAGAGAGGTAAGGCTCGAGGGAGAGAGGTTAGGCTAAGTGAGGAGGAGAGAGGGTGAGAGAGGGAGAGATAGGGAGAGAGATGGAAGGAGGGAGAGGGAGGGAGAGGGAGGGAGAGGGGGAGAGGGAGGGTAGAAGAGAGAGGAAGAGAGAGAGAGAGGCTAGAGGGTGAGAGAGAGGGAGAGAGGGAGGAAGCATAAGAGGGAAATATAGAGGGAGAGAGGAAGGGAGCATGATAGAGAGAGAGGCAGGGGAGAGGGAAGAGAGAGAGAGAGAGGTAGAGAGAGGGAGGAGAATGATAGATGACGAGGGAGGGAGAGATGGAGGTATGGGAAGAGAGAGAGAGAGAGAGAGAGATAGAATGAGAGAAAGAAGGGAGAGAGAGAGAGAGAGAGAGAGAGAGAGAGGGTGGGAGAGGGGGATGGAGGGGAGAGTGGGAGAGGGGGAGGGAGAGGGATATGGAGAGATAGGGAGAGAGGGTGAGAGAGGATGCGAGGGAGAGAAAGAGAGGGTGGTGGACAGTGAGAGAGAGAGTGAGAGAGTGAGAGTGAGTGAGATAAAGAGGGGAGAGAGGAGAAGAAAGAGGTGAGATAGAGAGAGAGGGGGTGGAGAGGGGGGAGTGGGAAAGGGTGAGGGAGAGGGAGAGAGACATGGGAAGGGGGAGTGAGAGAGGGGGAGGGAAAGAGAGGGGGTTAGAGGGTGAGAGAGGGAGAGAGGGAGAGAGAGGGAGTGAAAGTGAGAGAGAGAGAGTGAGGGAGGGACACATAGAGAGAGAGAGAGAGAAAGAGCAACAAAGAACGATAAGGAGAAATGTGGGAGGTTGAGTGGGAGAGATAGGATGGGACAAAGGAAAGGGGGAGAGAGACAGTAGGGGAAAGAGAGAGAGGTAGAAGGGATGATAGGGAGAGAGAAGCGAGAGAGGGTGGCCAAGAGGGATAATGGAGAGTAGAGAGAGAGGGATAGAGATGGGGAGAGATAGATAGATATGGAGAGAGATAGGATGAGGAGGAGGTGGGGGAAGAGGAAGGGGGAGAGTTGAGAAGAAAGGGCGAGATAGGGGGGTTCAGTGGGGGAAGAG
>LPNX011113746.1:0-42953 GCA_001517045.1 Pseudotsuga menziesii | reverse complement strand
GTTTTGGATGGGGAGGGAGGAAGAGGGATGGTGAGATGAAAGACTAGAGGGGGGAGTGAAGAGGGAGCATGATAGGGGAGAGAAGAGAGGGAGTGGGAGAGGGGATTGAAAAGGGGTAGGGCAAGGGGAAGGGTGATAGAGTTGAAAAGGGAGGGAGGGGGAAGGGGTAGGTATGGGGGAGAGGGACACGAGAAGGGGTATATGGGGCGATGGAGACATATATGGAGAGGGAGAGGGAGAAGGAGAGAGAGAGGAAGAAGTAGATGAAGAGGGGTAGGGGGATGCAGATTAAAAGAGAGAGGGATAGAGAGATGATGAGTGAAGAGGGGGAGAGAGAGGGAGAGTGATGGGGGTTTATAGGGGGAGGGAGAGAGGGGGTGGGAGGTATATAGAGAGGATAGAGAGAGATATAGAGGAAGAGAAATTTTCTAGTAAAGAGGAGTGGGAAGAGAGAGAGAGAGAGAGAGAGAGAGAGAGAGAGAGAGAGAGAGAGAGAGATGGAGAGTGAAGAAGGGGAGATAGAGGGAGAAAGAGATATGGGGGGTGAGAGAGAGGCAAGTACAAAGAGAGCAGGGGAGATGGTTTAAATAAAGTAAGGGGGGGAGAGGAGGGAGAAATAGGGAGAGAGATAGGAGAGAGAAGATGGGGGAGAGAGAGGGAGTCAATGTAAAATGGAGGAGGGAGAGAGATAAAAGGGCAGAGAGATGGGTATAAAGAGGGAGTAAGAGACAAGGGTGAGAGAGAGGTTGAGAGAGAGAGATAGAGAGAGGGGACACTAAGAGAAGGGCAAGAGAGAGAGAGAGGTGGGAGAGATCAGGCAGAGATGTGAGAAATATACATAGAGAGAGAGAGAGAGAGAGAGAGAGAGGAATAGGTATGGGGGGGAGAGAGAAATGGAGTTATGAAGGATGGATAGATAGAAACAGAGAGAGGGATAGAGAGGGAGTGGGAAAGGGGGGATGGGGATGGAGGAGGAAGGGGAGAAAGGGATGAAATAGGAGGGGAGAGAGAGAGATATAGAGGGTGAGGGATAGAGAGAGGGCGGGGGTAGAGAGGGGGGAGGGGGAGCGTGGTGGAGAGAGTGAGTGAGTGACTGAATGAATGAGATTGTAATGTTCCCAAGTTCCTCATTACTATTTAGGGAAATGGGGAATGCATTTTTATTTTTTTTAATATGATTCACATAATTATCAACTATCCTTACTAATTAACTACTAAGTACAATCAATACCACAATCCAACAATTCTACTCTTACATACAATAAAGCATGTAACTATTTCTTCCCTTCTTGGTCACGAATTGGGTTAAGAATATTAATCAAAAGTATTCATACATTTCAACGAGATATTTATAAAAAAATTCTCAGTCAACCTTCTAAATAAGAACATGCGAGCCTTAGCACCTATCTACATTTAAACTCCATGTTCTTAATTGTCAATATCATTCCTGACATATAATCCACATATGATATTAAATAATACCCTTTTCTAAGTATTTCCACCCCATAAGATGGTTATCAATATTTATAAAGCACTATATTTCAATACTTTTAATCAATTACATATAGCCTAGATATCAAGTTGTACTTTCGTTAATGATCATTCCCAAATGAATTAGTTATACAATCCTCTTCCCTCTTCGTGTACCAAAGGTAAGGTAGAGCAAACAATTATCTCTCGTCATTTAAGCTATACATATGCAACAACATTTATTAAAATAATGGTTCCACCTTAACATATTATTTCAAAGGTATCTGCTTATCGTTTCAACCTTTAAGAATAAATTCACTACATTATGTCAACTAACATTCAATTTATAATTGCTACTAAAGGATGATTTCACCTGAAAAAGTTATGACAAAGGTATCTTCTTACCATTTCATCCTTTAAGAATACATCCATTACAATACATAAACTAAAATTCAAATTATCCATAAATTAAGATTACTCATGAAACATAAGGAGTGTAATTTACCTCCTAGTAAGGTTAGTATTGTCCTTTTTACAATGAGTTCTAATTTAAAGAATATAATCACAAAAGTATAAATTATACTATCACTCTTCTATATATCTATTTCCACATATTCTAGTTATTATTATGTAATCTTCATGTAGAATATTTTGAACACTATCATTATTTCTAATTACAACATGATTCCCTTTTTATTTGTAGACCATCAAAGTGATGGAAATACAAATATTTACTTATAATTTAAATAAGCTTACTTACCCTTTAGAAGAGGATACTCTATCTCAAACTTACTCATTCCTTAAAAATTAAATTCATGTATTATTATACATGAACACACATTTATAATTTTCAAGGTAACCTTTTATCATTCCATTCAATAAATATTTCCACCAACTCAATCATTCCACATATTAATAAATTATATATTCTATTAGAAGGACATAATTGGAGAACAATATGATAAATCATTTGAAACACCATTTAGAAATAAACCATATAAGAAAGAAATATAATAAATACACCAAACACATAAGAAACATATATAAGAAAGACACCAATATATGTGGCTCACCAAAAAATGGGCTACACCCACAAAGAATTCTCCAGTCTTTTTATTATTGTCTAAAATATTATAGGTGACAATCTTGAGCACATCCATTACGATTTCTTTTCCACTCTCTCGTGATTTCTTATAATACAATCACAGAGATATTTCCATGATAATAATTTGGGTTTGACATGTAACCATAAATTTAGAGCTAAAATAAAAGAGACTTAATAATTCTCTAAATGTTAATTGGTTAAACAATAATCTTTTGTCTTCTATAACATAATCAACATCCTATTGAAAGGTTTGACATCAATTAGATAAGTTATGTTTTTAAAATGAAAAACTTGAATTCCAATCACTCGGTTCAATAAGAGCTCACATATGTAAACAATGAAGCTCCAATCTGTTAATAAGAATTAGGTCCCCCTTTTTCTACCCTAAAGACGGAGTTTGATTTTTCATCCATTAATTCTTTATTCTAAAAATTTAGAATAAAAAATCTCTCACCTTTTAAATAAAAGTAGCAAGGATATCTTTTATATCTTTTAGCTTTTACATGCTTAGTCAGTTGACTAACTATTTATAATAATATAGCTCTCAATTTTTAATAAGTCCATAAGAAAACCTACCGTATTTAGTTCCTAAACCAATAGAGATTCTTATTAAAGTCTACCCTTAACTATTTAAAATTATAGACAAAACCTTTTAAGTTTTTAAAACATAAAAGAACGTTGAGTTCCTTTAGACATTTGATATTCAAGGTTAAGTTCTTATTACAAGGACTTGGCTCTTGCTTAAATAGAATCTATTTCCAAGGGAGATTGTTTCATTCACTCCAATGAATAATCCAACCTTGAGTTATTTAAAAGTGATCAAGAAAGAATCGGTACTATTGCCAATAAGTCATATGACTCCCATCATACACAACGTAAACTATTTCTGGAATCTTATATCTAAATGATATTTCTTCCTCATTAAATCAATGCGTAGTGAATATATAAATATATATAAAGCTATGGGTTATGATCCCTTCCCTAGATACCGATCCTCATGAGTCAATTTTTAGAGACCGCTTCCTACATTCTTCTTTAGTTACACATAGGGAAGATGGATTTTCGTCTAGAGGATGTCATATATAAAATGATTATATAGTATAAACATATCAACAATAATTCTAAATACACTCATTCTCTATCTATACAGTCTCTACTTGACAAATATTATGAACTATGTCTTTACACTCTTTATCAAATTCGACAATTATTGTTTAAAAAAGGGAATCAGGATAAAAATCAACATAAATTACTAAGTTAAAAATGAATTATTGATCCCACCTTACTCCTGGAGGATGTCCCTCTTTCCCTTAGCTAGTCCTAATAAGGAATAACAAAGGAAATCGACCATTTATAACCAAAAGTTACCCTTTCCATATCATATAAGTAAACCTTACACAAATTCAATATACAAAACAAATTTAAGGGACGCATTTTGGATTGATGCTAATAACCAGGCTGTCCTAAATATCAATAGAACTTGAAACTATTAACTTCATCTTTCAAGGTTCCTTTCCAAAAAACCATGGGAAGTTCATTCTTTCCCCTTTAACGATGCAAGAAGGGGTCAGGAAATCCTTTTTTTTATTTCAAACCAGGCCTACCTCCCTACTCCCTCAAACCATGGGGTTTGGTTACTTTCACGGAAACCATAACTGAATCACTGCTCCAATTTAGAGAGGTTACCATCTTCTATTTCATAAATTAATAGATATAACATATATATAGTAAAACCAAGTATAAATATTTGAACCAAGAATCCGAGCAAGCATAAAAGTGGTGGTATAAACACACAAGTATTGGAGTTATATGCTAGGTTATCAATTCCATGCGGGTGAAAATTTTCGCATATGGAACTTTATTATTTATTTTGTAACAAAATATATTCTATATTTTGGTAGTGGAAATATCCATGGTTCTTTTCACCTTATTAATTATGTTCATAAACCTTAAATAATTTTTATAAGTCTTCTTACCCTTAATAATAATATGGTAATTATTATATCCTTCTATTATTTCATTGACGTGTCTTTATCTCATGTGTTCTAAAATATACTTGAATATATATCATATTATATTCAACACTAAATCCTTTCTGGGCTTTAACATCATCATTAGATAACTTTCTCTTCACTAGCACTCCACTTTCATTTAATATGTATTTATTACCCATGTTTTCAACAAGGAGCATGCCTTCCTTATGTCATAGTATTTAGTCAATTAACATAATAAAAAAATTTCTAAGTAAATGAGTCTTTGATGTTTTTATATACTTGAAATTTTTTTATTTTCTATTGTAAAGAAACCTAAGTAGCATAGGGTATGTTACATTTCCTTCCTTAAGAGTAACAATGTCCTCGGTGTTCATGCCTTTTAATATTGATTTTACAGTCAATTATCTTTGTTGATATCCTTCTTCCACTATAATTAATGCCTCCTTTCCTTTCATAACCTATGATTTACAAATGCAATACCGAAACTTTCCAAATCTTTTAGCATAAAATTGGGAAAAAACAAGGCTCTTATTATATGTCAGGAAGTATATAAATAATGCCTTTCTTTTGCAACATGTCATATTTTCTTTCATGGAATATTTTTATCATTAATTTACTTCGTAATGATCAAAATTATTTTCCTGTACATATGTCATAATCTAAGAAAAATTATCCTTACTTTTCATAAAATCTTGATCGCATACTAATTTTAAAATTTAGTACCATTGCACATAATAATTAATAATATTATGTTTCTCTTCAAAATACAACAATCATATTAAGGTTTTATGACATTATTTTAAACAAGAAGTAAAATATATATAAGTTCAACATAGTACAAATACACATATCACTATCTCTTTGTTCACATTTATCACAAGAGAATTCACCTCACCTATAAATTCTACTTTAAAATTGATATTAGAGATTTTTCACTCAACATCAAATCATATTTATTCTCCATATTCCTTTTGACCCATCATTAAATATCTTTCATGCTCCAGATTCCTCCTACCTTAGCATCATTTTACTGGTGATGCTCCTAGAGTAATTCCAACTCAACATCACTTTACACATACATTTCATCAAGCCGAGTCATGAGGTTAGAGGATATTGACTTACGAAAAATGTTAAACCTTTATTAAGTAGACTTGGGAATATGATGCCTTTATGAATCACTCTGGATTCCTCTAATGTCGGTCTTTTCCTTTAGCCCAAAAAATCTAGGTGAAGATATTTAAGATCCACTTCCCATAAACTCTAGGTAGTATTTGAGCACTCAGTACGGAAATCTAGGCCTGAATTATAACACTGAAAAGGATATACTTTCCTCCATAATCTCCCTTATCTACTGTCCATTTGAATTACAATTTGGCTCCATTTTTCTACAAGTCTATTTTTCTTTATTGGGGATAATTTATTTTTTATTTCTTTCATATCTTTTGATTCTTTACTTGTTTTAATTTAAAATTTGTCTATTTCTCTAATATTTTTATACTAATCTCAAACCAAATGGTCATATGCTAAATAAATTCCCTCTAGAGTTTGTGAGTCCCTAGAGGAGACTTAATAGTTGTATCCATCTCTAATCGCCTTTGTTAGTATTACATCACACAACGATATTATTTTCAACATGTAAATAATTATATATACATTGTTTAAACCATTTCTTTCTAAATATTTTATTTCCTTTTGGTTATGGATTCTTCCTACTAACATTCTTCACCCCCTCTTGTCATGGAATATCATTTCCATTATTCGGCCATCTTATCGTTACAGTTTTCTCATAGTTTTCACTTTTCCAACTGCACATTAGTATGTGCATCATAAAAGGACTACTCGGTCCTAAAATTTCTATCATATGGAATACATATGCATTTTAATACAACATATTGTGAATTATACAATTCAATGATTCTGATAATCAATCTCTTTTCTCTTGTAGCATATCATGCATACTTGCAATTTAGTCAATCTAACATTTTGAACTTGTCAAATATATACAATTCCAATGAACCAAAATTTTTGTCTATCATACTGTCCAAATGACATAATCGATCATAACTAGTTCACATTTCCAATAATGTTCAAACTATTGGTTTTAAAAACAAGCATGATGCAAGCATTAAATTTGAAATCTACTCTTTCTTTGCTCTTCCTAAGGCACAAATTTTTCTTCTTCCTAAATAATAGATAAGTAACTTATATAATTCAATCCCAATGCATTACTAAAATTTTTAGTAGAATCATTAATAACATAAGGGTTACCCCATTGATTGCTTTCCATTACATTCACCTTAGCTTCTCAAAGCTTCTAATAGTCATTGTCCCTGTATAATACACTTGCATATTCTTGCACTATATCTTAACTACTTCGAAAAAACACTTGAATTGGAAAACAAAAGTAATTTTCTATGCTAATGCACCCAAACATTAATTTCTAAGCTTAAAAATATTTTTTGTGCATTACTTATATTATATATATGCATAATTCATTAAATATTTCAACTACATAGTATAGATGCCACTATTCATAACAATATGCATTATCTTGTCAAAACCAAGCCCATCTATCAATCACTTATTATTTCATAAATTTCATCAATTAAGACATTGCTTGTCTATTGATTTCCCCTTTACATAGTTTGGTTTTTTTTATAAAATTTAATAATAAGATCTTTAGTAATTTTGTCATGACCACCACCTCATGTATTCCTTTTGGAAATTATTCACACAATGTATTCAATAATACAATTTCACAATGAACAAATATCTGCTTAATGTCTTTAACATAACTATGATAAGTCATGATTAAAATAGTACTTGCAATTCTTGTGACTGATGCAATTAATTCCAACATATAAAAATAATTTAACCAAGATATTTTCCTCCTTTAACATTATCAATTTCAAATTTATGTTTAGCACAATTATATATAAACTTTATTATTCTCCCATTGGTGGACTAGGTGATTAAACCAATAACATGAAGATGAATACTTTTTCCATCATCCAAACTTGCATTATGATTATGATTTATGCATCTAATATATCATAAGCATATACTTGTTTACTCATGACAATGTGCATTACTATTGTTAGCACTATTTTAGGCTAAGTGGTTGGCAGGGGATTAGACCAGTTAAAGGAAAAATAAGGTCTGCTAATTTTCATATCATGAGACCTTTAAGAATGTTAATAAGATCCTGCAGTTGTTTGAAGAGGAATTTCTAGGTGGGAGATGTAAAATAATTGAAAATTTTATAATTCAAACCATGTAAGTGTATATGAATGAGAGAAGATTGGTCTGGGTTATGCAGTGGTAAAAATGAATGGCCTATATGCGGAACAGAGGAGTTAAACAATTGTAAAGACTTTTCCAAGAAGAGATGCACGGTTTAAGTTCATCTTGACATTGGCGAAAAATTGTTAAATGGCATACAGTTTCAACTGTCAGTTGAATAGGTAATGCAGATCGATGGAGGAGGAATATTTCTCTGAGAAAATATGTGCAGAGCAAATTAATTATGAAGGATTGTGAATTTTGATATATTCTTAAAGTCCAATGGCTGAGATTTAGGAATGTTGAATCTCTACGGTGGAAATGGATTTCGCAGCGGAAACATGCACGGAGGATAACATATGTTAGGGCTACGAAATCTTGTAGGACCTGTACATTTTGAGGGTTTAGATTTTGGATTGAGGAGATCTATGGTTGCGATGAATTTCGCAACCCGAACATGCGTAGAGGATAAAATATTTTGGGGCTACGAAATCTTGTAGACCCTGCACCTTTGAATGAAGGAGATATGGTGGAGATTTTATCTATGGTCCACATTGATTTCACTATGGGAACATGCACAAAAGTTATCACGATGAGGAATTGTGAAATCGAGTATGAGCCACATCATGGGATGGTTAATATTTATGATGGATCAAGATCTACGGATGAAATTTATTTCACATTCTAAAGATGCAAGGAGGAATAAAAATATAATGGTTTCGAAATGGAGATAAGGGGTGGATATAATCAATGGTGCAGATTTCACCTAGGGAAAATCAAAGGTTCGTAATCATTTCGGAAAAGAGACTTGCTCACTATGAGTTTAAAGAGAAAATTGTGAAATTAGTTAAAGCAAAATAATATCAATGGATTAGAGAAGGCCGTAACCAAATCGATGGTCACAATTTGATTTCAGATGGTGAGTTGCATGAAGAATGAGGGAAATATTGGAGGGAAACTATGAATTAAATTTGAAAGTGGATCCACGACGTAGGATCAATCAAGTTGGATAGAGGGCTGAGAATTGTTTCAAGTGCAGAAGGTGCAAGATGGATAAGAGTACGAAAAGTTATAAAATATTCTGCACGTGAAGTTTGAGCATTATTTTATTCTCTTGCATCAGAAAATGAAGATGACAACAGTGCAGAGGAAGCCAAAATTATACGTCGTCCTTGGTCCACTTGGAAGTACATTAGGTAGGCCTCTGTTCATTATGAAATTATATAAAATGGCCCAAGTGGAAAGTGTAGAAACACAGAGATTAGAATATCAAAGGGTAGAAGAACTTTTTGAAGATAAATACACCGATTTTTTTTATACTATTCTATTAAATGGGCCCATTGATGTTGTTAAGAAGAAATTGAAACTAAGTAAATACCAAGGAACTGACCTTCATAATATTCACCAGTGCTACTTTCAGTTTTTTACTATTGAAAAAACCCTTAACTGTCCAGATTTCATTGAGTGGTGTGGCGACAATTATTCTCTTTTTGAGAGGGTGATAATGGAGATTACTAGTTCCACAATATTGTGTCTTGTTGATTATGAGGTAGTTAGGAAAACCCTCCTAGTCCCTCATGAATTTACCCTCAAAGCCAAAAATTACAATAAAGAATCTATAGTCCAATGCTTTAGAGAGTCCACAATAGAGAAGAAGCATGCATTTTTCAAGAATTGTTTCAAGCTAGATGTCAATTCATCAAACCAACCATTTCAAGTTTATGCATCCCTTTTCACTAAAGAAACCCAGTGCATGGTAACCCCGTTATGTCAATATTTAGGTATAGAAACATATAAGTACATTAATGAGCCACTCATGAGTTTACTATATGTCTTGAGTAATTTTCCAATTGATTCAGATGAGTCAAGTCAGTCAGTATAAGTTTCATTCCTTGAGTTTGATGAGTTCTTATCTGAGAATATTCATTCTTGGTTAATTAACTTCCAAAAAACCAAAAATTTCAGATTTCAATATTATCTATTTCATTAGAGGAAATTTCAACTCAAAATGAGCCTCCTAAGGAAAATTAATAAAATAATAGTTAAAATAATAAAATAATAAAATAATATTTATTAAATTTGAAGGAAGAAAAGAAAAAACTACTTTTTTGTTCATATTTTCGACATATCTCCCTGTGTTTTTACTCAAATTTTGATTGGGAGAGCTCGTTGGATGCGGAATGAAATTCCACATCCAACGAGTACCCAGTTAGCATAATTTTAATGGGCCCAGCTACCCCAAAAACAAAAAAGACCTGAAAAAACATGATGATGACATCATCATCACATTTTTTCAGGTATTTCTTGTTTTTTGAGTAGCGGGGCCCGTCAAAAATATTCCAAGTGGGTACTCATTGGATGTGGAATTAAATTCCACATCTAATGAGCTCTTCTAATCTAAATTTGAGTAAAAACACAGTGAGATATGTCGAAAATACAAACAAAAAAGTAGTTTTTTTATGATACCTATCACTAAATTTATATTAAAAAATTGTTTAAGAGGTTCTCCCTTTTTGAATTTTAAAGCATTTTTATTGGCTAATACATTATGACATGGAATTTGTATTATTTTTGGAAGGCCCATTTTAAATTGAAATTTCCTTTAATGAAAATGTTTCTTTCTTTCAATGAGGATATTTTCCATCTATCAGAGATGATGTTTACTGAAGAAATGAGCACAAATTATACCAAATTTATGAGCTTCCTCATGTAAGAGGTTTATGCTGCAATTTTTTCAAAGAGTCTTCTCAGGGTGTTTCCAGAGATGAGAACTATTTTGTATCTTTCTATAGAAAAGAGGATAGGTGATTGGCTTTTGTTTGAGATTGGAACAACGATCAGACTATATGGTTTTGTGCATTCACCTTATATGTTTCCATATTACCTAACCCATAGAGTTTTATCCATGGAATTCATTAGATAAAAGTTAATAATAGAGATATAACACTTTTTAAACTTCAAGAAATCTATAGAAATCAAGTATCCATGGTCTGTAGGGCCATTTACCATTAAAAATAAGGCTTCTTTACCAATGGTTGAGGGATTCCTCAAAGAGATGGGATTTCCAACAGAGCCTATAGTTAATTATGACCCTCATCATGTTATATCAAACAGAAGGAAATTTGTGAAATGAAAACCTTTTAAGCATGAAGAGATTGTTGGATTATCCAATGATTGCAATTGGTCTGACTATCCAAAAGAAGCCCCAAAAGATGTTAACATGTAGGAGGATTCAAATTCTCTTATAAGAGAGGTTGTCTCATTGCCACTTGATATTTCCAAATTGATTCCAATAGTTGAGAACATTACACCATTGGCCAGTCATTCAGAAAGAACTAACAAGTGATATTTTTCAGATGGAATGGACACTAAAGAAGAAGACACTTCTAGAACTCCTAAAAAGAAGAAGATTGAATCAGAAGGACCGTAATATCCTAAATTTTGGACCTAACATTTATAGGCATGTGCCTATTGATTATCATGATTATCTTGATGTTTTATTTTATATTAGGTCAAATACCCCACTGCATATGAACATGATGATTTGTTTCGTATATTGGGTGTAAGCCAATTATTGATGATATATGTATATTCTTGTTTGTGTTGGGAGTGGACCCTGAAGCACATGATTGACGAGATGTTTTGTGTTGAGCGGGGATCTCTGGAACACTTGAGTGATTGATAAATTGTGTTGAGCGAGAAGCTCTAGAGCACATGAGTACTTACCTTTGTGTTGAGCAAGAAGCTCTGGAACACATGAAAAGATAATTGGATGTGTTGGGCATAAGACCTAGAGCCTTCCATGTTGATGTTGATCATAAGCTCTAGAGCATAGAACCCTTGGCCATTGTATCCCTAAGTGTATTGTACAAGTACATTCTAGCATTTAGTATTGAGCGAAAGCTGTGGAATTGCACTATGTTTGTAAATCCCTGCTATACGCGTTGAGTATGGGATCTATTAAGGTCTAGGGGTTAATGAAAATAATTTAATAACTTTCTAGTGAAAACAACTCAAGAAAAATATTGTTCTCATCATACTTATTTATAAGTGATTAAATGAAATTTTGAATTTTTTTATTGTCATCAAAGTACTAAAGAGCTACCACGTTATACAAGGGAAATCCAACATGCAAGGATGTTTAGAGTTGCCTAGCCTAGTAGACCTAAACCATCTACCTACTTGACCTTAATGAAGAAGTGTTATTTAGTCGAGGGATCATGGTATATGAAGTCCATAGACAAATGTTAACAAGTTTTATAATAATATGTATTTTATGCATAGTATGTATAAGGAATTAATTATGAATTAATATATAATTAAATAAAAGAAATAAGAGAAGCTCCATCAATTATTATTTATTATTAAAGGATTAATAAATAGTATAATACCTATGAAAGTTTAAGTAGGAACTAGTTAAAAGTTCCTAGGTTAAGTATTGAAAATTACCCCAGTAATTAAAAATGGTTAAATCAAGAAACCAAGGTTTCTTGATTTAAATGTCCCTTTGACTAAAAAGTTTGCCTATAAATACTGAATCCAAGAAAAGTCTTGGGGTTCTGATTTTTTTTTATTTTGGGGAATTATTATTCTTCCTGATTTTTCTCTCAAGTGTTTTCGTGAAGAACTTTCTCCTGTAAGGAAAAGAGGATTGATTCAAAACTGAATACCAGTTATGAAAACTAACTATATATTTAAAAAATCCAAAATTTTATAACTCATCTAAGACCTTTCAAGGTATGTCATAGTAAAATTATACTAGTATCAAAACTTTGCTTTTAAACTAATCAGTATCAGTACTGTATGAATGAAGGAAGCATAGTGACCATCCATCTAGTCCTTTACAACTCTTTGTTCTTAATTCATACGAAAGAATCCACAGTTCTATCCATTTTTCATCTATACATAACCATAAACAAAATTACATAACTCATCAACTTTACCATAATCCAAATATAAATAATACATCTTTACAATAATTATAACCTATTAAAATAACATAAAAAATCATATTATAAATCCATGTATTCCAAAGAGGAACAGGAATCGAATCCTATGGGCATGCAAGCCTAGTTGTTTTTAATTATTAAAATACATTTCATTATAACTCGTTACTTTAAAATCCTTCTTTCCAATAGAGGTCGTGACATTGATTCCCATGGATGTCCAGACCCACGAAAAATCCATAATAACAAAACCATAATTAATGTGTATACAAAATGACAACCAAATCCTATAACCATTTTACACAGGCCACTATATACATCAAATCGTATGCAGGTTGTGGTTATTAAAATAGAACCAATACATATTAAACAACAAACACTATTAAGGGTCTTTAAACCCTGGCACTATGAAACCAACGATTGCACAGCACTCACATACGTCACGGCCTCAGGCAATTTTTATGTTAATACACAATCCTACCAAAATTAACCCTACATTATACTATCGCAGCACTGTGGGAAGGCTCATGCCATTCACAGAATGGCCTATACTGTTGTACAGGATTACACACCTAATAACCTAAGGTCTAGGGTTACTAACATACTCAATTAACTTGCAGACAATTGACTTCTAGAGTGCAGTAAAGGAAATAGGAGGATGAGAAAGGCTTACTCGATTAACAAAGATCGATCCTTGCTTGTCCTCTTCCGTTCTACTTCACCTCCAAAGTCTTCAAGTTTGCTCTTCCTTCACCTGTCAAGAGTCAATCTTTCAGATACAAGATGATTCATATATATATAATCAAGTTAGATAAATCATATATAAAATGCAGAAACATAAACATTTATCAAACCAAGATACATGAGACACATATGGAAGAAGGATTCTCTTTATTATCAACAATGAAAGAGTTCAGATTACAACCCAACGCTTGAGACAAGGACTCCTCTGCAACTAAAGGATTCTGAGTTCCACTGCTCCAAAGACTTCTATATAAAATCCACCAGCATAACTTTACTCTCCAAGTCTATATATCCAACACCCTCCCCAAGGCTTGTATTTATATGGATGAAAATAAGGCAGTTTCGAAGGTTGAGGAGGTTGATATAGTTAAGAAGATTAAGGTAAATGGATTAACTAATCTCAAGTAATCACGTGTTTTATTTTTAAATGTCAAAGATAGGCATCCGTGGGTATAAAGAAGGACAACTCGTGTATAATCCCTGACTTTCTATAAGAGCAACCCGCGAATACATCCATCCGCGACTTGCAAACACCAACACTCGCGGATGATCCGCGAGTTGCATATGGATAGGGTCGCGAATATGTATTGACATATCTAAAAAGGCAAAGTAAACCACTGGATGGATAATGAATGTCATTTACAAGAAGCTCATTTATAGTGTTTTGGGAAAACCTCAATCCATAGATGTCCTTTTGTGTGCCAACATGAGGGATGTCGGCACTTGGATGGAGAGGTGCCATTCAGGTGGATAAAAAATTCCCCCTAATGTGTGAGGTCAGAGGGAAGCGATGGCCAAAATACATTATAATCAACATCTTTGGAAAACTCAGAAATCCAATGGAGTAGAGAGAGTACCTGAAACAAATACAGAGTAATGTCATATACAAAGTTACATCTGAGGATGCTATGTTCAATTTACTAGAACACTAGCTCCTTTACAATATTTGAGTACATCATATGATATGGGTAGAAACCACGTATATTACAAAGGTGGATCGAAGCCACAATATACAATAATGATGAGTCTTCAAAGATCTGGAAGCTGTGTAAAAGAATGGAACATAATCTTGTGCAACTTAGTCCATCAGTGAGGAACTAAGGTCTTCATAAAGGATCCCAAAGAACCAGTACAATCCAAGCCATGTGAATAAGGGTAAGCTAAAGTTGAACATGGAAAGGATTCAACAATTTGTCAATCAATAGAGGATAATCAACAACTGAAGCAAAGGAATTCACCAATGATGAAAGTGAATCCTGAGGTACTATCGTCAAAACTCTAGGTCGTCGTCATCAGGAAGTGCTGAAACGAAACCATGATGTGATATGGAAGGCAATAGATCCTCCAACAGATCATAAAAGTGACTAGGAACTGGGCAAATAGAAGGGAGACACAAATAGATAACATATATAACAATGATGGGATCAGGTTGTAGATCAGACACTGGGAAGAGTCCTTGAACAGTGAGCACAACACAGAGATGACCCAAGGTAGCGTATAACTTATAGATAGAAAAACTACACCTATCTGTCATGTAGGATACATGATCAGATTCCCCAGGTATAACAGACAAGAGGAGGAGTAAGAAACTCAAAGTGATAGCTGAACACAAGTGGACACTGAAACATGGATATCGGAAAACAAAGAGTGCTATGTTCAAGGATGACATGCTGCCATTATTGAAAACAAGAGAAAACTTCTTCCTTACCTTCCCTGTTAAATTTTAACGAGTCCAGGAAAGTCAACTTGGGTCCCTCTTCATTTTTTAACAAGCTTGAAGAGATGGGAAAATAATGCTTGATAGTGTCACTGATTCATGGATTTAATGAGCCCAAACTAGTACATGCTCAATTGGTGTTTTCACATTTAGAGAGTCTGAAAACTCCAAAGAAGACTCCAGGGGGGTCCTTTTTCATCCAATTTAGTCTCCTGAGGCCGAAAAAGTATAAAACAAACCACAGAAGAACTCTCTTAACTTCCAAAGAAGAAAAGGTGAACCTTTTTTGTACTTAGTCAGGAAGGTCCAAAAAAGATTAAATTACCACCTACCCAATGCTCCTTCCAGAACAACATAAAATAGATTGAGTTTTATGAGTGTGAAGGAAAGCAAGATCACTCGGAAAGATCCATTTGGTTACAAGAAATGGGGCTTACAACAATAAACTCGTTGCTTTGTTCTTAAGTGTTTAACGAGCATGACAAAGACACAAAGTACACTCGGAATCTTTTTCCTGTTTGGGTCCAGACCACGAAAAAGAGAAAACTAAGCTCAAACCAGGTGTTCCTTTTCCGTAAATTTAGTCCCTTAGGTCCGGAAAAGTGATAAACCTATACCTGAGAATACTCTTCTCAATTCAAAAAGAAAAGAGAGCGATCCTTTCTCGTATTATTTCGCATGGTCCGAGAAAGAGATAACCTACCACCAATGCGGATGCACGTTCACATATTCTTAACGAGCTTGAACGGACGAGATAACTCGGTAGTCAAGTTTGTTTTGAAGGAGTCAGACCTGGGCCTAAAGAAAATCCATAAGGGAGGGGAGTCCTATAAAGGGATAGCTTGTAAAAATATATTCAACAGAAGCTCTATTTGGCATGAAAAATAGCTAAGAGGATACCCCTGAACCTGGAACAGTGGTGGCATGAGTACCAAAGAATGACCAAGGCATATAAGAAGGATGCTCATGAAAGAAGGGTCCTAGCCACAGAAGAACAATGGTAGAGACAAGGGACTAATGGCTTATAATACCATAGTCCATGGCAAAAATGTTGAATGCTAAGGTTAATGTGGAGTGAGAAGATGCCAACATGTATTGGAAACAACAAAACCACCCTATTGGAGCAACAACACTTTGTAAAAAGTAATAAACCTGTTCCAAGGCACAAAAAGTATGGTATTAGTTGATTAGCATTTCAAACTATAGAAAAAGACCCACTTTATGAAATATAATTTCTATAAATAGGTTGAAAATTAAAACAAATCTCACCATTTTAACTTTTGAGCCAGAAAAAGCAAATTTACCCTCTACCTTCGATCGATCATTGTGGACAATTGGACCGACAAAATCGAAATCCGCCAGCTGCAGGTAATCCTACACCCTAAGCTCTTTAATTTGATCCAAACAAATGTTAAGTTTAAGTGTGGATTAAGTATTTAACAACATACTAAACTATAGCAGTGTGCATCTGTGGGTTGCTAATAGGGAAACTTGCGGATACGCGTTATATCCGCGAGTTGTTTAACTAGAGAGCCACGGATGATACACGACCTGTCTAAAGAGACAGTCGCGGATACTGTGTGGACAAAAGCTTACATATATGCAAAAAAATTTGAATTTTGATATGGAAATACTGAATCTAATTGCTTGTATTTGCTAGGTAAAATATGGTTCTAGAGTGGAGGGAAAGGGAGCATGAAATAATGGACCATGCGGCGCTGCAAAGTGTGCCCACCATACAGGCATTGAGGACTAGTGGGCTACTGAAATTATTTTGTACATCACCCATGCGGGATAATGTCCGCATACTTGAGTTCATGGTCAATTATTGGGATCATGATATGGGGATGTTCAATCTACAAGGGGAAACCTTAGAGCTTACCAAGGAAGACATATATTTCATTATCGGGTTGTCACGACGGGGAGCACCGGTGAACCTGGAGGGCACTGGCAGGGGTGGTGACCCCTTAAGTGTCCAAAACTATGTAGACATATTTTGTACACCAGGTACTCAGAGAAGGGGAACCAACGTTCCAATTGTAGATATCCAAGATTTTACTCTCCAGGTATTAGCTAGTACCCTTGTGAGACTTGCAGGATCAACATCATTACATTTGGCCACCAGGAATCAAATGAGGGTGGCAGTTGACTATTTTAGAGGCGCTCTCTATGATTGGTGCTTGGGAGTTGCCTCCATCATGAGCAGACAACTAGCTGACTGCAAAAGAGGAAGATGCAAGAATTTTGGCTATGCAAGCATACTAGTGGCGTTCTTCTTCTTCGAGAGTACCGACCATGAGCCCTGCCATACCGTTACAGGTCAAATCTCCATGTCATCCAAGGCTGAGCAGGTGGGGAGACATCTTCCTTCGTCAAGGAGGAGGAGACATAGTGCACAACATATATGATGATGACTTCTACACATGGTGGGAACGACAGCTACCGACATTGGAGCAGTTTCCATATACTGGGATGGACTTCTGAGGTGACCCCAACCTTGTCCTCCCTCCAGGAGGAGCTAGGTAAGTAATTTTTAACTTTTATCATTTTCATTTTTTTATTAATTTTTCAAATGATAGATATATACATATGTACAAGTATTAACCCTATTCATGTGTCAAAATGCAGATATTGGACCGGTCCACCCTGAAGGGCACCCTCGCATGTTCGTTCATCCTATAGTGGGCGAGGAGCCAGGATTGATTAGGGTACTAGAGGGAAAGCTGGCCAGGTTGACCCAACGAGTACCAACCATACGGATAGAGCATATCCATATAGCCATGCAGGAGTTTGTTGTGGGGGTTCCACCAGTTTGGCTACGTCTTTTTAGAGGAGTGGCTAGAGCAGTGCTCGTATATAGAGATGCGGTGGAGGCTGACGAAGCCGAGGAGGCTGAGGAAACCAGAGCACAGAGGCACCATGGGGACCAAGGAGGTCTCAGTGGCTAGGGCAGGCCTGCTTAGACCTAGGGAATTTTGATGGACTATGATCCACATTTTTGGATATTTTGTATATGATGGGATCTACGGATCAGACCTAACCTATCTACAGATAGATATTTTACATATATATATATATATATATTAGTCTGTGTTGTCAATTTATTTACAAGTGTTTCTTATATGTTTACTGTATATTTTTATAAAATGTGTGTGAGATGCCAATCCAAAATGTAATTAGCATATGCATTAGTCAATGAATTTTGGTTTCGTGGAATATGATTGAAAGTAATAACCTCAAAATGTCTTTCCAATAAATGAATTTGCATGAACTGACGTAATAAGATAGGATTTTGTACATGATAAGCTCGATTGAGCTGGGAAACTACCAACTGAGAATCCAAACGGACCTCAAGCTGGGTTATGCCACGTGACAAAGCATCCCATAGGAGCTCAATGACGGCCCTATACTCAGCAACATTATTTGAAGCAGGACCGAGACAAGTGCCTCCTGCGGCAACAAGCTGTCCTGAGGGAGAATAGATAACCCATGCTACCGAAGCTAGGTTACAAGTATGATGGCTGGCGCCATCAGTGAAACCTACATACGTTTCAGAAGACACCTGCAACAACCAGCAGATAATATAAAAAACAAAACTGACAACTTAATGTACATAAAAATACATATAATAAAATACAAGAAAAAGTGCTAAGCCTAAGCATAGTACTTCTTCAGGTAGAGCCCATTTCTAGGCTCAGGAAACTTATTCCCATCGAAATCAACTAACTCATATGCACCCTTACTTAATACTTTCGACACGACATAGGGTCCTTACCACATTTCCTTGAATTTTCCTGCCCCTAGAGGTTCTTTATCTTGGTCCCAAATCAAGACAAGTTCCCCTTCAGAGAAAACCCTAGGTTTGACCGATTTATCATACTGAGATTTAACCCTATTTTTATGAGCCTGATTAGCAGTCAGCGCATCTCTACGCTATTCATCAAGGTGTTCTAAATGTACCAGGCGTTCTTCAAGCTCAGTCGTATAAGGTAACACATGAATGGCTATCTATAGAGACAGGATTTCACATTCAATCGGAGTAACTGCTTCCACCCTGTTAATGAGTTGGAAAGGGGAGAAACCCATAGCAGTCTTTACATTGGTTCGATAAGCCCAAAGAGCAGGATATAACATGATATGCCAATTATAACGGGCTGCATCAATTGTACGTTTAAGGATAGTTTTTAAAGTCTTGTTGACATCCTCGACCTGACCGTTTGCTTGCGGATAGTATGGAGAAGAATGTTCTTGTCTGAATCCAAGCATAGTAGTCAGTTCCGTCATCATGTTATTTTGAAAATGACTGCCATGGTCAGTGACAATCACTTTGGGTATACCGAATCGTGCAATAATCTGATTGAATACAAAGAAAGTTGTTGTTTCCCCGTCGGCTTTGAAAGTAGGCATTTCCTCTGCCCATTTTGTAAAATAGTCAACAGCGACAATGATGTATTTATGCCCCCCAGCCGAGGCTGGGTTTCATGTTACGTAATCAATCCCCCATTTCGTAAAGGGGCCTATCGAGACAACAGGAAATAACGGAGCAGGATGCGACCGCATCTTCCTAGTGTAAAGCTGACACGGATGATAGTGCTTCACGGCTTCCACACAATCTTTAAAGATCATGGGCCAGAAATAATCGGCTCGCAATATCTTATGGGTCATTGCTAACCCAGACAAATGACCCCCACATGCTCCACTATGGGAATCATTTAGGACAATCTCTGCTTCCTCATGAGTAAGGCAACGACGCAACATGGAATCTACCCCTCGTCGATATAATGTATCTCCTATAATGAGGTAGTTCTTTTCATGAAGGCGTAACTTACGTCGTTCCTCCCTAGAGGAAGCTGCAGGGTACTTCAGAGTCTAGAGATATATAAGAATATCTCCGTACCAAGGATCAGAGGTGGATATCAGGAAGATGTGCTCATGTGGGAATGATTCATCCTCAACGACTACATCTTTTTCTGTAGGAAATTATGCTATGAGCTCAGCAAAAACTAAGGACTTCTTAGACTTAGCGGAATGGAAATCCAAGTCAAACTCTTGGAGAATGACTATCCACTTGTTAAATTTTCCCCCAACAATCCGTCGGTATAAAACATATTGGAACGAATTCACATCCGCCATAACTGTGGTGGTCCTCAGTAAAATGTAGTGGCGCAACCTTTGCATAGTATAAACAGCTGCTAAGGCTAATTTCTCGACGTGAGAGTATCTAAGCTCAGGTCCAGCCAAAGCATGGCTAAGATAATAAACAACATGCTCTACAAGCTTATTGTCCTCCTGAACTAGTACTACCCCAATGGTTGACTCCGACGCGGCCAGATATAATATAAAATCCCTAGAATAATTTGGTGGACGTAATAAAGGTGCCGACAGCGAAGCTTTTTTCAATGCCTCGAATGCAAGTTGTGCGGTCTCAACCCATACAAATGGGGTGTCCTGTTTGAGCAGGTGCATGAAACCCTTAGTGATATTGGCATAATTAACAATAAAACGTCGAAGGAAATTAGACTTTCCTTGCAGGCTTTGAAGTTGCCTGAGAGAACGAGGAGGAGGAAGATTTACAATGGCCTCAACTTTCAAAGGATCCACCTGGATGCCTCTACTAGAGACAACGAATCCGAGTAATCTTCCTGACTCGATGCAGAATACACACTTGTGGGGATTCAAGCAAATTTTATAATACCTACATCGTTCAAAGATCAACTGTAAATGATCTGGATGTTGGATCCTCTTGCGAGAATGTGTGGGTAGATCATCCAGGTATGGTTCGACAATGGCTTTAATGTCATGAAAAGCAAAGTTCATAGCTCGTTGAAAGGTTGCCCCAGCATTTTTCAATCCAAAGGGGATTTTCTTATACGCAAATGTACCCCAAGGGCAAATGAAAGCAGTTTTATGTTGGTCTTCCGGTTTAATTTGGATTTGATTGTAGCCGGAGAAACCATCCATAAACGAAAACACCTCACTTCCCGCACATGCATCTATGATCTGATCAATAAATGGTGTGGGGTAGTTGTCCTTAGGATAGGCTTTATTGAGGTCTCTAAAGTCTGTGCAAACGCAAATAGTCCCTTGCTTTTTATCAATAGGAACAGGGTTAGACACCCATTCATTCAAAGCTATGGGATATATAAAACCAGCTTTCAATAGCTTTTCAACTTCAGCTTTCACAGCCGCCGCTTTACGCAGGTTCACGCGTCTTAATTTTTGTCAAACTATATTGGCACCAGGATAGGTTCGGATTTCATGTTCAACAATAGATGGATCTATGCCCAGCATCTCCTCATATGACCAGGAAAAGACATCACGGAATTCCTTAAAAAGGGAAGTATAGATAGCAATCTCCTCAGGAGAGCAGTTTGCACCTATATAGATGTTTTCCACGACATCTGGGTTCACAGAGATGTTAATAGGTATAGTGGTGGAAATGTTTTCCATATTCCCCTCGGAAAACACTCCTTCCCTAGGCAAAGGCTTGATATGTATATCAACATCTTCTGACAGTCTCACGTGAAAATCTTGGTTTTCTATCCTGCTCAGTTCTGGAAGAAAATAGGATCGATGATAAAGATCCTCACAAATCTTATCACGTCCACTTAGGGATTCCAGAATAGCTTCATTGGAAGGTAGAATTGTGTCTAAGCAATCTATAGAATGTGAAGAGTTTTCGGCCCATGTGGGCAAATAGAATTCTTCCAGATCATCTGAGACTGTTAGAGGATCTGGAATGGGATTAGCAGCAGCTTGAGTGATAGCTTGATAAGCCACCTCTACTACCGATAAGGGCACTTCAGGTTCATGGGGAGTTGGGAGAACCCAAGGATCATTCCTATCGACAACCGTAGTGATGGACTTCCCCACACTAGTAGAACCAATGTAATTAACCGAGGCTGGAAGATCAAATGTGCCCATCAATGATGTGTACATTCCAGCCCCCAAGCTTTGTGCAACAGGTTTGACCTGATCAACCAATGGCACAGCAGACTCATTTGACTCTAAACGACCTTTTCGGGTAAAATCAAGTTGATCAATAGTAACCAACTTGCCCTCATGTGGAAAAACCACTATACGAAAAATGGTCGACGCAATAGCGGACATTGCATAAGTCCAATTCCTTCCTAGAAGCAAATTGTAGTCCAAGGGAGCATCAATCACTTCTACCTCAACAGACACTACTTTTCCTGCCAACTTAATTTCAAAAGCGGGAAAGTTACCATGCGGACGGAAAGATATTCCATCGAAAGCAGTAATTAAAGTGTTTGATGGGACCAGCTCTTGGGATTCGAGAGCTTTCCAATAGGTCAAGGAAATAACACATGTAGAGGCCCCCTCATCAACCACTTCCCTTCCAATGGTCTTACCACCATGGACAACATCTATTGATAGGGCTACATGGTAAGGTAGTTGAATTTTGACATCAGATAAATGAAACTTCACCATGAGACTCGAAGAATCCATGCTACCTAAAGCTGCTAAGAGGGCATCCCGCTGAGTGGGACAACTCTGTAACACCTCCAAAGCTGACATTGCACACGGGGTTTGAGATAAGTCTTCAACCACAGAGTAGTTTGAAGCAGCCCTAACATTATGGTTATGCAAGGTCTTCTTGAATACACCTTTCAGTATCTTCGGCATTATTTCAGTAGGTTTCTCTATTGTGAGAGGGTTGGAATTTTCACCTACAGCTTTACCCTTCTCAAGAGTCTCTTTCTCATAGTTTTTGTTCCTTGTCTGCAACAAAGTCGAAGATCGAACCATGTTGATATAGTTTGGGTTAGGGGAATCTTGAGTTCCCTCTGCTACGTTAGAAGCTGAAGCAAAGTTCTATCCTTGGGGAAAAGGATCCTTCAAGATAGTCGGTTGTTGAGCTTTAAGCAGCTTCTGGGCTTGATCCATAAGGGGATAAAGGTGAGTAAGGTGGTCCTCTTGGTACAACTTACAAGGGAACTTGACCTTTTTCTTTTCTTTTTTTCCCCCATCAGCATTGTTTGCGGGCTTTGGCTTGTTTTGGTTTCCCTCTCCCTTCTTACCTTTCTTTTTCTTCCCACCGGGCTGCTGATTTCCCTTCTGAGAGGTTTGTGCAAAAACATTTGCACTCTGGGGGGAGGGGGCAGCCTTTGTTGCCTCCACTGTAGACTGTTTGACAGACAACTGATGAAGTGCCATTCAGGTGGATAACATATACCCACGTTGTCCATATATTTTCATTACAAACTAAGTAAGGCCGTAATACACATAACCTTCAAGTCGATGAATTCCCACATAAGTCTACCATAACCACATAAAAACGCAGCGAAATCATGCTATGCACCTCATGAGATTAAACCATGGTAAATCAAATACTTAAAATAGTTTGCATCCATTTACATAGATATTGCCAAGTAAAAATACAAAGTCATCATTTTAAAATTTATAAACAGTTTCACATAAAAATGCCAATGGGCTAACCCACCATTGCAAGAAATGGTGCATCCCATGGCTAAAAGGCCCCAATGAAAACACGATTTGCATAAACAAAAAGAAAGTATGCTAGAAGCTCAAACTTTCCTCTCTTCACTACTAACAGCCCAAGTAAAATTTACAAACCCAAAGTTACACATAGAACCAGAGGGAGTGCAACTTCACTCCACGGCCGAAGCCTTTAAGATATTGTTCAAAACCCAAGTCTGTAATCATATGCCTGAAGGAGAATCTTAAAAACCCCCACAACGAAATCCACAGCATAAAACCCCAAACCAAGCAACAATCTATGCGCAGTATGCCTAAGAGGGACGAAGGGTAGCAAGTAAAATATTTCTCACAGGCTTACCGTGGCCAGGAGCGTAAACATTGAGATCCCACCAAAGTAAAGCCATGCTGCTCCTCATTCCCTTTTGGCACCTGCAAAACACAATTGAAAATGGATGAGAAGTATGGCCACATTATCAAACTTTAAACCAAAACCAATGTGCAGGCGAATAAACCCAATGAGGACATACCTTAGAGTTGGGTGGTTTCCTCCATGGTTTTCCCCCTCTGCAGAGCCATAGTGCAAAACCCCAAATGACAAACAACACACAACCATCGTGAGCCAAGCCTAAGGGAAGGATGTCACGTTTCACCAACTGCATTGAATGCACCGGTTGGAAACCATTAAATCCACATAAAAGCCCACTCTCCATATTTTTTTTTGATGCATTACAATGTATGACCACCTCTCACATAAGGACTTAAACCCTGCTATTGTATGGTTTATACCATATATTATGTCGCCACCCCAACTCTATCATAGCGTTAATATAATTACAAGGTTTACATTATGGTATGAGTTCGATAATACATAGTCCATAGGATGCATTAGTCCAAGGTGTAATGCCATAAGGAATACATCTTATAAGTTAAATAAAATACACTTTAGGCTTATAGCCTTAAATTAAATCCAACACAAAATGTGTTAAGCTTAAACGCTTAGTCAAACATGGTATATGAAATATGCCATGTTAACTTTTTAACCCTCATAAAAATCAAAGGTCCTCTCTTAAGCCAATATAATAACCTACCAAATAAAAGAACATAAGAGATGTTAATAGGTATAGTGAAAATATATATAGAACGTAAAAACTATTAATGACATATAGACTAATGAATTCAAAACAAATGAACAAAAATTAGTACATAGGAAATTCAACCATAGTAGCTACATTGACGATAACGACACTTACCAAGTTACAAGACTAGGTCAATAAGCAACGTAACAACTAGCAGCAGGTACTTTAGGATCAAGACTGTCAACACACTTTACACTAGATTGCATCACAAAAGTAATGTACTGCATATAAATAAAAGAGGGGCCTTAGCTCGATTGAACTAAGTAAGCCTACATAACAAAGTAATACTTTACCTCTCAAACCGTCATGGGAGAATAAGTCCTGCCACTCCGCCCAGTTTGTTTCCACAAACAAAGTTAAGTTAGGACTCCATAATTAACATGTGCGACAATGCAGAAAGGACGAAGCACATAAATCCAATGATGACACATAAGCGACAAAAGTGTAAACGTATTACTAAGTAGTAAATAGCAGTACAACATCATAAGTAAAATACATTAAAAGTAACAATTGAAATATAAACGACAGAACATAAGGATAGCTTACGACTAAATAGAGATACATAAAGTGTATGATAGAGTTACATAAGTAAATAATGTTCCATCTAGGTATTTTTTACTAGCCTATAATTTAGTTTTTTTCGATTTTTGGGGACATTACAAGGAAAAAATTTTCAGGTTACATATGAAGACAAAGGGAAAAATAATATGGAAGTAACAATCCCTTCTTTTGAGGTAAAGGAGTATGCATTTGCAAATACTCTAGTTGATTCCACTTCCCAGTCCAAAAGCAAAACATAATTGATGGAAAGATACAAAGAAGCCAAAGAAATAACTTTAGAGGAAAATTTGAAGTTGTATTCATAAGTTAGAAATATTTCCAATCAAAATGTATCCCTGGTTTGAGTTAGATATTATGCTCAAAACACTCTAAACTTGGCCTTGGAAACCCATAACAGAGTGGTAGAAATGAAGATGAATTTGGAGGATATCCCTATACCAGATATGATCCATTTGCACAAACATAGAGGATATATCTTTTTTATTGATTTACTGAAGGCCACTTTCAGATTATCGAAGTTGCATACCCTCAAAAGTAAAATTGAAAATTAGTTAGGAAAAGAAAAGGTGGATAATAGAGCTCACCAAACACAATTTAAAATGTTGCAAACACATCTATTGGCTTCTAAAATCCAAACTGACAAGGGAGATGGGATCCAAAAGTTGCTGGATGAGAAACAAAAAGACATCTAGTTGTTGAAAAATAAGCTTAAAATACCTGCTACACAATTGATACAAGGACCTGAATTAGATGAGATAGAAGAAGAGAAAGAAAAATCTAATAATGAGCTGACTGATTGCAAGGATAAGCTATTAAAATTTACTAACAAATAAAAATGGTGGTATAAAGACATGGCCTTGGTATTAGAAAGTGAGAATAATATGAAAGAAAAATTTGAGGAGATGGAAAAGAAATTAAAGGATAACAAGAAATAACTTGAGAGTAGGATTATTCCCACTACAACTCAATCTAGTGAGTAGTCTATAGTTCAAGCCATGTCACATGTGAGCATAAAATATTTAGAGCTAAATGGAATAAAGAATAAAAAAAAAAACTTGGAGAACCTGGAAGTGCAAAGAGAACAAGAGAGGAAGACTTGGGAGGCCAAATATCAAGCATGGGAGGCTAAATGTCAGGAGCTGCTAGCTAAAAATGATAAATTAATAAAGCAAAAAATAGGAAAATCATCCTGATAGGGAGCTAAGCATATCATCTGGGATGTGCTTATAACAGAAGCAACTAAGCTCAAGCCTTATTTAGATTATAATTTAGAGAAGGAGATTGTGACTCAAGCATCTAAACAAAGTGTCTTGGTAGTGAAAAAAGTATTGAATAAAAAATCCAGAGACACGGCTCAAAATGAAATCATTTTTCTAAACAGTTTGATGGAAGAAGACATAAGGAAAGCAAAATTCTTAGACAAGATCTCAACCATTACATGGGAAAGAAAAGTGGTGAGCAAATATCAACATTTAGATACAGTTCAAGCTAAAATGGATATTATGAATTACCAAATTAAGGAATTCATTGAAATGTTTAATCCCTTGTTGAAAAGAGGACTTCATTTATTTTGGGAAGAGAAAGGAGGAATTTTATCTCAAAAGGAATATAATGATAGATTTATTAGTTGTATACTAGATCACAGGAAGTTTGATGACATGTAGTAGGCTTTGTTTGGAAAAAAAGTGGTTGAAAACTTGGTTGGGAATTTTGAGATGCTTTTTTATTTCAAAGCTACATGTGCAAAATTCGCTGATTATTCTTATGTCGAGAATGTAGAGCTCAGAGTGTTGGAGAAAGAAATGAACAATCTATATTTTCCAACTATCGATCAATGGAAGATCGTTGAAAATTTCGGGAAAAAAAATGTAAGTTGTGCCAGTAAAGATACGAAGATTGTGGAAAGTTTAAAGTTGAAGATCATTTATTAGTTATTTAATTTGTCTCTAGAAACAATTATTATTTAAGAAATGTCAAGTGACACATGTAGAGGCAGTTAGAGATATTATTAGCAGTTAGTTATATTTTCAGCTCATGGAGCAATGTCTAAGTTGTTGATTTATTTGTAACTTCGAAATGTATTCACTTGTATATTATACCCCAATGTCCCTATTGGGAGTATTAGTGATGTAATTGTGTCATGTCATTCCCCAATTATTCTATTAGAAGAATCAAAAAAGTAAACAAGTCATGGAGAGAGACTACTCCTGTCGGGAGATCATCTTTGTATCTTTGGGTTTTACTTTTGGTGTTGATTCTATCTCTGAGGAAGTTTCAAGGTTTTCTCCTTTATGGTTTGCCCGAGGAAAATATTTGTGTTCATTGTCTCTTGTGATTTATTGTTGTGCTTATTATTCTCTCAGATAAGATCCTAAGATCATATAGCTTACATAGGGGATTCACCTTGTTGAGCAATACCTTATCACGTTCATTCATATTGGGGTGTTTTTAATTGTGAAAAATAAGGTTAATATATTGTAGGTATTGGGGGGCAGGGAATAGGGTATGGGGGGTTTATAGGTTTTGGGGGATATCAAAAGGGGTTTTTAGTAAAAATAAGGAATATATTGTAAAAATAAGGGTTTTTCAATTAGAAATATGTATTAGGAGGGGGGCTCAACAAAAGGATTTTGCATGTAATTTTCAATATCTAGTGAAATTAGGGGTATTCTTTAATATCCCATGAATGAAGGCGCTATGAAATAGTTTCACTTAGTGAAGACCCCGTGATAGCTTAAATGTTAAAAATCTAACATCGTATCAGAGCTAACCGGAGAAGAAGACAGTGTGCAGCTGTTAAATCTAGGGCTTCCTACTTTTTGGTTCTTTCTCCATATATTTTCAGCAAAAGGAGGCTAGGATGACTCTCCTCTCTAGGGTGCATCTTTCTGTCGAAGTAGAATCTTATTCTGAGCATTTTCAGTTTTTGACCCGACACTGCTGCGAGAAATTAAGGATTTCCACAGAAGTGGAATTTTTGAGTGAGCCTAGGCCTCGATTGATCTCATCCCCAAAATCAAAGTTTAGAGATGAAGATCAATTTTTTTGGTTGGGTAGAACTCTGGGAAAGACAAACCCTAAATCTTCTCCTGAACCAGAAAACCAGCTCTGCAGAAATTCAGCTCTAGATCCAGTTCCGACATATTAACATGGTAAGATCTAAATATTTTTCATTTCCATTTGAGGTTCTTCATTAAGATGTCTCATCATACCAAGCTTGATGAAAATATTGAGGGAGCTAATAACTTCCGAGCCTGGAATTATAGGATCCCCTGGTCTTGGAAGAAAATGAATTGGACTCCTACATAAGTGGAGAAGTTCTAGTTCCAGAGGGAAATGAGGCTAAGGCCTTACACAAAAATAAATTTGTCATGTCTTAGAGGATTATTGCTGATTCAATCAAGGATCATCTTATACCTCATGTGTCCTCCCTAAAGACACCTAAAGAGATGTTTGATGCCCTGACCAAGTTATTTGAAGGGAAGAACATAAATTAGAAGATGACTCTGAGAAACCAATTGAAGAATGTAAATATCCAGAATGCAGAGACCATCCAGTCTTACTTTACAAGGGTCTCTCAGATGAAGGAACAACTTGAAGTTATAGATGAAGAAGAAGATAATACAGAAATTGTGATGACCACCTTGAATGGTCTCCCTAGGGAATGGGACTCTTTCATTCAAGGATCTGTGCCAGAAAGAAGCTATTCAAGTTTAGCAGACTATGGGAGGAGTGCTCAGAAGAAAAAGCTCGAATATTAGCTCAAGAAGAAAATATGGGAAGTGAAGATCAAGCTCTCATGGTAAAATCCAAGAAAAGCAGAAGATACCATCACAGAGGTAAGCACTCTCGACAGAAGAATAACACTAGAAAATGTAACAAATATTTGTCTAAGTTCATTTTATATACATGTGATGAAAGAGGAAACCTTACAAGAGATTGTCTTAGAAACAAATATAGATCTCACAAGAGGAAGGGAGACAAGAAAGGACATCATGATCATGCTGCAGAAGATTATGAGCCTTCCAAGAAGAGAATCAAACAAGATAGTGATGGTTCTTCAAGTGATGAAGAATATATGTTGATCCCTGCCCTCATGGGAACTCTCACAAATGGAAGCAATGATTGTATTATTGATAGTGGGGCTTCCAAACACATGACGATATTTAAGAAATTCTTTGTGAAACTATCAAAACATGAATCATCCCACAAGGTGAAACTTGGGGATGACTACCAGTATCCAATAAAAGGTAGTGGGGAAACCTCCTACAAATTAGACTCTGGAAAGTATATGAAAATGAAGGATGTCCTATTTGTACCAAGACTAAGGAATAACATTCTCTCCATCTCTGCATTATATGCAAAAGGCATAAGAGTTGCATTTATAGATGGCCAAGTCCTCATGTGGCCAAAACGAAAGACTATTGACGATGAGGTCATTAGAGGAAATTTCAATTTAAAATGGGCCTTCCAAAAATAATACAAATTCCATGTCATCATGTATTATCCAATGAAAATGCTTTAAAATTCGAAAAGGGAGCACCTCTTAAACATTTTTTTTAATATCAATCTGGGGATAGGTATCATAAAAAAACTACTTCTTTGTTCGTATTTTCAACATATCGCCTTGTATTTTTACTCAAATTTTGATCGGGAGAGCTTGTTGGATGCAGAATTAAATTCCACATCCAATGAGTATCCACTTGGCATACTTTTGATGGGCCTCGATACCCCAAAAACAAGAAATACCTGAAAAAACATGATGTTGTTTTTTCAGGTATTTCTTGTTTTTGGGGTATCGAGGCCCATCAAAAGTATAATGAGTGGGTACTCATTGGATGTGGAATTTAATTCCACATCCAACGAGATTTCCCAATCGAATTTTGAGTAAAAAATAGGGAGATATGTCGAAAATACAAACAAAAAAGTAGTTTTTTCTTTTCTTCCTCCAAAATTAATAAATATTATTTTATTAATTTTCCTTAGAAGGCCCATTTTGAGTTGAAATTTCCTCTAATGAGTAATTGGAGAACAATAGGGAGGACTATATAGATTAAAGGGGCAACCGGAACAAGCTTTGGTTCATGACTCAGTAGAACCAAATGAAGTTTGGCATAGAAGGCTTGCACATGTGCACTATAGGGCACTACCACTTGCAAGCAAAGTTGTTGAAGGTCTTCCAAAAATGTAGGAAAAACATGAAGGAGTATGCAAGGGATTTGCGAAAGGAAAGAACAAAAAGAATACATTTCCAAGTAGTGAAAGCAAGGCTAAAGGAATCTTGGAAATCATTCACTCCAATGTATGCGGTCCGATGTCATCCAATTCATTAAGCGGGTGTGTATACTATGTTTCTTTCATTGATGATTTTTCTAGGAAGACATGGATATAATTGATGAAGAACAAAGATGAAGTATTCAGCAAGTTCAAGGAATTCAAAGCCTTGATAAAAAACCACACAGAGAAGAAGATCAAGATTTTATGATTAGACAATGGCGTAGAGTTCACATCAAATGAATTCAAGGAATTATGTAGAGATTTAGGGATTAAGAGGGATTTGACCACTCCATATAATCCACAATAGAATAGGGTTACAGAAAGGAAGAATAGAACAATCATGGAAGTAGTAAACACAATACTCCATGATTAAGATCTTCCAATGCATATATGGGTAGAAGCTGTCAGGATAGCTGTGTATGTACAAAATTGTACTCCACATAGAGCACTCAAGAACTAGACACCTGAAGAAGTGTTTTTCGGCAAGAAATCAAAAGTTAGTCATCTCATAATATTTGGTTGTCCAGTGTACTTACACATTCCAAAAGAAAAGAGGACAAAGTTAGATCCTTCAGGAAAGAAGCGTATATTTGTGGGATACTCTGAAAGCTCGAAGGCTTACAGAATATACTTCCCAGGATTCAAGAAGATCGACATCAGCAGAGATGTAGCATTTGATGAAGACACGAATTACAACAAACCCAAGAAGATACCAGTTGAAGATCCTGAAGAAACTGAAACACCCAGTATCTAAGATACAACCATGGATGAAGCAATTCCAAAAGAATATCGAGAACTAGAAGAACCTCAAGAACCTATAGATCCACCTTGGGAGAAGAATCATCACAAGAGGAAACTTGGATGGGTATGAGAGGCTATCCAAGGTGCAGAGAGATATAGGGCTCTAGAGGAAATGCATAGAAAAAGGAAAAGAACTAGGTCCTACTCTAGATATGTAGCCCTATTATGTGACATCATCGATAAAGAACCTTCCAACCATGAAGAAGCGATAGAAAAGAATGAATGGTAGGATGCTATGATCAAGGAGTGTCAGTCGATCATGAAGAATGATGTTTGGGATGTTGTCCCAAGACCATAGGGGAAGTTTGTTGTGACTTCCAAATGGATCTATAAGATTAAGCATGGTGCAGATGGTAGCATAGAGAAATATAAAGCAATATTTGTGGCTCATGGCTTCTCCTAGAAATAAGGTATAGATTATGAAGAGACTTTTGCACCTGTATCCAGATAGACTTCCATGAGAACAGTAGCTTCTTTAGCTGCAGTAATGAAATGGAAAGTACACCAGATGGATGTCAAAACAACTTTCTTAACTGGTGTGGTAGAAGAGGAAGTATATGTGGAGCAGCCACTTAGCTTTGAGACACATGATAGGAAGACTCATGTGTGTAAATTGAAGAAATCCCTGTACGATTTGAAACGGGATCCTAGGACGTGGTACAATAGAATTGATATCTTCCTAACTAGTTTGGGCTTTACCAAAAGTAAAGCAGATTCCAACCTTTACTACAAGGTTGAATAAGGGAACCCAGTGATGCTCCTACTGTATGTAGATGACCTATTTTTAATAGGTACATATGGGTTTATTGTTGACACAAAGAGGAAGTTGGTTGCTAAGTTTGAAATGAAGGACTTGGGTATGATGCATTACTTTCTAGGCATGGAGGTGTTGAAGAATGTGGATGGAATCTCCCTAGGACAAGGGAAGTATGCAGTCAAGACCTTGAAGAGATTCAGGATGATGGACTGTAAAGCCATGACCACACCTATGGAATCGAATCTAAAGCTATTGAGTGATGCTTCATCAGAGTCAGTCGATGCTACGATGTATCATCAAATGATTGGGTCCTTGATGTACCTGACGAATACAAGACCATATATTTTCTTTGTTCTGAACACATTGAGACAGTTCCTAACAAATCCGAGACATGTTCACCTGATTGTTTCAAAGCATATTCTGAGGTACCTAAAGGGTACATTTGATTATGGGCACAAGTATGAGGCAAATCAAAAGATTAACCTGGAAGGTTATGTCGATTCGAATTGGGAAGGAATTTCCATTGATAGGAAGAGCACTTCACAGTGTTGCTTCAATATGGGATCAGGTGTGATCTCCTAGTTTAGCAAGAAGCAATCCTGTGTGGCACTGAGTATAGCTGAAGCAGAGTATGTTGCTGAAAAACCTGCAACATACTGTCTGACTTATTTGATCTCCATTTGGATGCTACTTGTATATATTGTGACAACCACAGTTCTGTGAAGTTGTCAGAGAACCCAGTTTTCCATGACAAGTCAAAGCATATTGAGATCAAATATCACTATATCAAGGATATGGTGCAGAGAGGAGTAGTGAAGCTCCAATATGTTGTGATGGATGAGTAGATAGCTGATGTGTTAACCAAACCATTAGCTAGAGTGAATTTTCAGTACTTCAAGGAGAAGCTTGGTGTTCTCCAGATCGAGGTTCCCTCCAAAGGGAATTGATGTGTCCATTAGCCTTTCTGATATGGTGGAAGGTTCGGCTCCACATGGTCAGATGTAAGTGCAGAGATATTATGATGTGATTATGGAATGGGTTCCCACATGATTATTGTAGAGACATTCTGATGTGATTGTGGGATGCGTTCCCACATGATCAGTGAAAATCCATTTTGATGTGATTATGGGATGTATTACCACATGATCAGTGCAGAGACATTATGATGTGATTGTTGGATGTGTTCCCACATGATCAGTGCAGAGACATTCTAATGTGATTGTGGGATGTGTTCCCACATGATCAGGGTAGATCCATTCTGATGTGATTACGGGATGTATTCCCACATGATCAGATATAAGTGCATATCCATTCTGATGTGATTGTAGGATGTGTTCCCACATGATAATATGTAAGTGCAGAGCCTTTCTGAGAAGATGAGGTTGGATGTAAGTGTAGATCATTTCTGACAAGATGAGATCAGATGTAAGTGCAAATCCTTTCTGACAAGATGATGTCAGATGTGAGTGTTGGGTGTGCCTTTTTGACATGGTTCTTGGATGTGTTCCTCCCATGGTTAGATGTAAGTTTTGGGTGGGCCTTTCTAACATGGTTCATTCCATGGTCAGATATAAGTGTTGAATATGATGAAGACTCTACATGGATTCTAGGCCTACAACTAGCATGAAAAATTACTGGCTCTGTAGAACTTCCTGTTAAGAGTATAATTGAGAGATATCACCATTTATTCAAGATAGTAGAAGTAGTGATGATGATCTAGTGATGATCCAGACTTGATGATGATGACTTTATGATGATCCAGTGATGACCCAGAGAAGAAGACTTGTGCTGATAAATTTTGTCGAGAGAACACCTTCTTAGTTAAGAGGGAGTGTTAATTTATTTGTAACTTCGTAATGTATTCACTTGTATAGTATACCCCAATTTCCCTATTGGGAGTATCGGTGATGTAATTGTGTCATGTCATACCCCAATGATCATATCAAGAGAATCAATAAAGTAAGCAAGTCATGTAAAGTCATTGAGGGTAACACTCCTTATTGTTTAAGGGTTAAAGTCCCCGCAGTTGCAGGTCACTAGGGTTATTAGACTCTCCTTGTCACATGCCCCAATTTTGTAAAATAATGTTATCTTATTTTGATTTTATTCCAAGACATTATGTTAAATTTAATGCTAAGTTGAAACTAATGACTCAACAGAGTTAAGGATGTGGAATGTAATTCTGAATATTTTACTTTTAAATAAATAAAAGTGGAGACAACAGCTTGGGACAACTGTTAAAAAGAGTGTTACTAGTCAATTTGGTGGAGGAGACTAGGTGGAGAGAAAATAGACAAGTGGCAGCATCCTCAAACACTTCCTATGTTGCAGGTGCCAACCTCCCTACATTTGGGGTCATGATCGCCCAAGAAAGTGGGATCAGAGTAGGTGGCTCAATTAATGACAACTAACCCAAAAAGGCCTAGGAAATCTTAATAAAAGTACCCATTGAAGAGAGATCAGGCTGCTCATTCCAGGAGAAGAATAATTCAGGTGAATGCACTTCAAGGAATTCATTGGGAAGGGAAATTTTGAAAAAGGTGTTTGAGGGGTAAACTACAGGAAAGTGATCTAGTACAACTTTGCAGCTGAAGATCTTACTGGAGTGTGCAGAGTTGGTATTGAGTCTTTTGACTAGTACTTTGTTGTTTGCTCCACCTAGTTCCAGCCAAGGAGACCATAATAGGCTTGGGGGTCCTGAGAAGTCACTGTTTGAGCACTCTCTAGGAGTTGGTAGGGAGGAACGGCCTCCCATTACTGTTGTCATCTAGTTTTAAGAACATGTTCTACTATTTTTTAATTTCTGTGTGTGAACAAATAATGAATGATTATAGGTTATGATGTAAACTGTTAAGTGTGAAATCTCTTAGTTGTTTAATGCTGAATCGATTCTTTGATGAAAAATAAATCCTACCTGTGTTTTTCCCCATCTGGAGTAATCCAGATCGTACTCTAGCATAAGTAGTGTATTTAAATGAATGAAGTATGATGGAAATATGAAATGAGATGTTTTTCAAAGTATTGAAATGTTTTCTTTCAATAGATAGTTGTTTTTCCACAAGGAATATTAATCTGTTTCATAGAGTAGTTGTCAGATCTAGACTATGTATTTTAGAGTATTAGAAAAGAAAAAGAATCATAATATTTACTAACAGTAGTATGTTCAAGTATGTAATTCATTCTTGTACACAGTACCTATTTATGTAAACATTATATCTATACTGAAACAGAAGGAAAAGAAATATCAGTTGAATGCTTAATATTTAGGTTAAGTAAAGATGCCAATACAGTTCTGTTAGTTCATTTCTTTTCCTATTAATGATAGCTATTTTACTTGAAACTATCTAAACTATAAGTAAAGATAGGTAACCTGATTAAATTCTAATGATAAACTAATTGAATTAAGAATGCTAGCTAAGAAGAATACATAATACTTTTCAAAAACTGTAAGTTTATTTCTTCTATGTTGATTATTGTAAAGAAGTTATTTATCTTAGTTATTTATCTTCTACTTCTACAATCTGGAACTACTAACCTGTCACCTAGGAAAAGATTCAACTTAAACAAATACTCTTTATTTCTGCGAAGAAAGAACTAAGTTATTTGTTCTTGCAGAGTTATTTTATTATACTTATTGCTTAACAATTTCTATTAATGTTCATATTCAAATAGGATATTCCTGGTATAGTATTTTTATTTATAAATAAATTAGCTATACCAATTATAATAGTATAACAATGAGTTATTAATAAAATCTTATCTATACACTTACAAAACAGACTAAGTGCAAGGTTAAAATAGTATTTATTAAATATTATTTATTTATGAACAAATTTAATTCAAATGAACTAAACAAAAACAATTATAAAAGAATTAACAGGGTCGAAACCCTCATAAGATAAAACAGTATAAAATATAGTATTACATTACAACATCATATCTGATAGCATAAACCTTGTGCTTTAAAAGTATAACAATATAATGAAATAAGTACTAATCCAAAGAGTTGGATTACTTAGTTTTCTGAAGATATCATCCATAAAATAATTATTATAGTCCTATAAGGACAGAGAAGAAAATATTAATGAAAGTATAATTACTCATACCTATAACACATAGTTATTTTAACATGTATTATTTAATTAAGTTACAGAATAATTTAAGAAAGTATTTACATACATGATTACTAACATAACATAAACTTGTTCGAATAACTGAGTTTACTAGCAATTATTGCGATAAAAAGAAATAACAGAATAGATAATAGTAATATATTTTAATGGAAGATAATTTTAAAAACAAAACAGTAAAAATATCTTTACACAGTCAAGTTAGGGTGAAACCCCAATGTACCAAAATTACATTTTAAGTATCAAAATAACCAAGTCTAAGCTCTAGGCAAATACATATTTTCACTTAAGGTTAACAAAGAAAGGCTCGATAGGCCTTATACTATTGATTACATAACTTTATACAAAATCAGTAAACAGGGATTTACAAGTTACGGCCTAAGCTGGAAACCCTGCGAGCAACAAGGGTTTGTTAAACAAAATAAACAACTGAACAAGTTAACCATGAAAACAATAACCACAAGTGTCATTTGCAGGCCACGACGACCAACCAAAACTGTTCCATAAGGAACTGCACATGTAGGAACTACCATGGGTTGACCAGGGCTTACCCGTGAGCAGAAAACTGACCATGCTTTTGCACTAGTTGCGAAGAAAGATGTAACTATCACCTACGAGACAACCCATAATGTTAATACTATTGCATATGGCATAATGGAGCTAAAAACAAATTTAAAAACTGTTAAAGCAATTTTATTTACCTAGATTTAAAAGTAATGTAGCCACCCACGAACAAGAGTGCCGCCACCAACAAAATGAATAGCAAAACTTTCATCCCTTTTGTGATAGAGGCAGGTTAAACAAGTGCAACCACAGCTAGTAGCAGCCAAAGGATGGGAGCGACGGCCAAGCAGAAAGCAGACAGTAAAGCACACGTTGTCACCACCTTCATAGCATGAGAACCCACTTTACCAGAAACCCTAAGACAGACCAGACCGCAAGATTAGAGTCACGGCTCTCATTGCTTTGCCGCCACGATAAAATTACAGTTCGATAATTATTCCAACAAGCAAGCCATGGAGGAATAATTTAAAATAAAAACTACACATAGTTTAAGCAGTGAACAAATTGTCACGGCTCTCCTTAAATCATTGCAGGATGAGCTCATGGTGCAACATGAGATAAGAACGATGAAGGAGGGTTGAACACATAATTGGACACAGAGTTCACATGGCGGGAAATACACAGTAGCAGAGCGGCCCAAAGGCCCGAAAACGATAGAGGAAAATGACCAAGACTAGGGTTCACAGTCCCTTTTTATTGTCTCAACACTTGGCCAAGGAGAAACCACGTGTTCATGCAAATAATTTACCCCACAGTGGGTAATTCCCATAGTCCATGTATGCATTCGATTTTCCAATTATTCAAATTAATCTTTTCTCAATCATAAGGGATAACAATCATTTCACAAGGTTCCACGTATCCCGGAGTCAACCAACGAGTGCATGCTATAAACAATTGCAAGCATAAAATTATAATCCTCAAATCGATGCCAAGCTTATATCATTTTGTATAGTTTTTACAAAGGAAAATTTAAAACCTTGGTATATTATATTCAACCTTATCCATAGTTTCTTTGTTGGAGTGAACTAAAGCACGTCCTTTAACCATTGCAAAGTTATAGCATGCACATTTCAAATCAACATAATATATATATCAAGCTTATGGTTGACCACGAAATCAATGAAACTTATAAACCTTATTCATGCCAAGTAATTGTTATGTTGGTACATATCCAAGATATGTCATATGTATATTATTCGAATTACTTAGGTTTGAAAGTTTTAGTTTATGGACTATATAGTTGTATGTTATTTCATATTAAGTTGTTAATAATCATTAAATAGTTGAAATATCATAATTGATATTTTTTCCTCAAGCACATTTATGCATAAAAATATTTAGTTTTCACTAATGGATAAACCATTTAGTCATAGCATAAAAAGTATAGTTACAACTATCGATAAGCCTTGAGCTATCAAGCTAGGTTAATTAAGTAAAATTTGTGATCCTAAGGAGATGCAAAGAAAAAGGCTATTTCTTTTCTTAGCCAAACTATGATAATAAAGTTTTACTAACAACCTTGCATAGTTAATTGTGTTGTCACCAACATCTATGTTGTGACTTGAAAATGTTTCAGAACATAATTTTTTTTTAGGATCATGAACTTTATAAACCTTATCTATTTATAATCCAGAACTACTGGTAAGTTTAATTTCTTTATAAACAGGATGATTTGTGTAAGTATCGTTGAATATCATAGAAATTATAGATTAGTGGGTGACAATTACTAGGACGATGACTATGAATCCTGTAAGTAGTTCAGTTCAATAAATTTTAATAACTTCTAACTATTTATCATCCATTACAAGTACTTTCAGCTTCCCTATGTTTTATAAAATAAGAAAACTGGAGTAAAAACATTTCACTAAACTCTAAGTCCTTAGGACTTGGTACTTTACAGAAAAGCTTAGAACCTTATAGACATAAATCTGCATATAGAAGATGAATAACCCATAATAGCTTATACACATTTTATAAGTCATTAATGTATTGTACTGTTAGATCAAACATTACAATATTATAGGTCGTGAACCAAAGAGATACTAATTGACGTTGTCTACATTCAAGAAAGAAAACTCTTCTATACATGTTTCATTGACAATTTAGATGGAAGAAACAAATTGCTTGTTTTACCTCATAGAAGCAGTTGAAATTGTAACAGCTTATCTACCGAGCTATTTATTTTGCAAATAAAAGTATATCTTAATTATTTATGAAAATTGATAGTCATTACTCGATCATTCTTACCTGTAAACCTATGAGGACAAGTTAACTTTCTGCGTTAGCTCAAAAGCTAAGTAAGCCCCAGAATCCAAGATAGATCCACCTACTTGTCACAAATTAAAACTCATCAGCAAACTGGAAGAGAAATTATTATACAAGTTGAACCTAACCTTGTTTTAAAAAGTAGAATGCTAGGTACTTAATTCAGATCATGTATTAACACATTTGTTAACCAAATATTTTATAGATAACTGTTAGCTGTTAGCAGACCACTTTCTCAATATTTTATGTATTTTCAAAATTTTAATTTTTTCTGAAAATTTGGGGTTCTAACACTCCTAGAGAAGTCGGCCTTGGTGAGTTAATGTAAAGTCAGGAATTAGTATAAATAGAGAGTGAGACTCTCTATTTACCAGATAGACACACACACTCAGTTGTAGCGCATAACTAAGAGAGAGAGAAAAGAAGTTGGGACAAAAGAGAGAGAGACTACTGCTATCGGGAGATCATCTTTGTATCTTTGGGTTTTACTTTTCATGTTAATTGTATCTCTGAGGAAGCTGCAGGGTTTTATCCTTTATGGTTTCCTTGAGGAAAATCTTTGTGTTCATTGTCTCTTGTGATTTATTGTTGTGCTTGTTATTCTCTTAGATAATATCTTAAGATCATATAGAGTAAATGTTAAAAATCTAACATAAGTACTTCTACATTTTATGAACAAGGGTTGGAACCCGAGATGTTTTGTGCTATGTACTGTGTGACCTATTTTTAATAAAATTACAGAGCCAAATGCTGTCCTTTTGCTACAAAGATTCATGTGTATTTCATAGTTATCATCTATTGTAAAGGAAAGTGTCCTATGGCTAGGGTTTAAGAGGCCATCAACATACTGGGGTTGAAAGAGAGATGCACAATGTTCAGCAAGTATATAACAGCAAGTTTCAGAGATGAGAAAGATCCACACCTGATTAACTGAAGGCTGGTCCAATCTTTCTCTTCAATCCTCTTCTTTCTCCTCTCGCTCCAAGAGACCTGCAAAACAAATTATACCTTCCTCAAACCATTATGACCATATATAAGACAATGATAATCAAATAAACATAAACAAATGATCTGAATAACATCATCATATGATCAGAAACAGAGATTCAATCACACATTGAACAATGATTTGGGAAGAAGAAGGACATCACATCTTTATTAATCTTGAAAACAAGTACAAGTATACCTTCTCTTCAAGTTAGGCACCTCACGAAACCTTGATCTGGATCTGCTGCTTCTTTTCTCCAAAGAACTCAGCCTCCAAGCTCTGCAACACAAGGGAAAGACCTCCAAGGCAAAGGTGTAGGCAAAGAGAGTCCCGATTCCTCTAGCATAACAATGCATAAATTCCAAGTCCCCTTTCATGGACCTCCCTACCTCTATTTATATGATGAAGAAGAGTTAGGGGCGAAGCCAAAGTTGTTACAACTGAAGGAGTCAGTGGTATAACTACCCAAACTAACTCAAAAGGTGTGTTTTTATGTTTTAATGTTGAGAAACAGATGCGCGACTATGAAGGAGAGAAACCCGCGCATGATACGCAAGTTTACACAAGAGCAACCCGCGAATATATGCATGCGCGACTTGCAAAACACAAGAGTCGCGCATGATGCACGGGTTGCACATAAGGAGAGTCGCGCATACACAAAAAACGCATTTTTAAGGTATTTCTGGGCATTTTCAGACTTTGGTGTCTTCTGGAAAGTTTTAGCTAAATGAAATACCTTTCTAATGGCATAGAAATGAGGTCAAACGGAGTTACAGAAATCAAGATATGGGTCCTCCAAGATAGGTGTTTTTTCAGTGACTTTCAGTGACTTTCAGGAAGTGTCGACATGTGACGAAATCATGGGAAAGTGGTCACAGGCAGAGATGTGTCATTTTGGGCTATAACAGATCCCCCCTAATGTGTGAGGTTAGAGGGGAAGACGATAGCCGAAATACATTATAAAGGAAATAGCTGAGTATGGAGAGAGCAGAGAATCCAAGATCAAAAGGCTCGAGTGAAGGTACCTGAAAGAGAGATAAATGTCAGAAAAACTGATCTCTGGAACATCCACGTCCATATACAAAACATCGCCATAAAGATACAGGCGGATCCCACATATGTATAACTGATGAAACTATCATGGTCGCTCAATATGCAAAAAGGCGCCATATCAAATCTAAAGGAGCCATGGCCACAAATGAACAAGGGGGATCCATGCTCAACAATCGATCATAGCCACAAAAATACAAGGTGGATCTATGTCTCAGCAAAATGTCATATAAAGTATAACAAGGTCTTGCACAACTTGGGAAATAGCAAAATGACAATGCTACTGTCAGCCCCAAGGTCTTCAATCCAAACTGCCCAAAAAAGGTACGAATCCTAACCATGCGAATAAAGGAGATGAAGTCGAACATGGAGGAAACCGTTTGATTACCGGTCAATGATGAAAACCGTTAACAAACGCGAGGGAAACCACCATTAATGAAAATGGTTCCCAAGGTACCTAGTACATTCTAACAAGTGTGATTACAAGGACTTGAAGTCAAACACTTGAAGAATCCATTGAGTAGGAGACATTAAGGTATTCCCAACTACCCAATAGCGAGGGAAATTGTCATTGAGGACAACAATTCCCAAGGTACTATCATAAAAATCTAAATCTCGTCCCTAGAGCAAGATGTGTTGCAGTCGATAGGAAGAGATCCGTTGGAAGGAAGGCATTAAGGCATCCTTCATCATCCAACACGAGGTAGCTCAAAGACTAATTGGATCTGGAATTGGTACTGAATTTCACAAAAAGGACCGCTGAAGACATGATGTAATGAACTGATACCAGCGAATGGCCGACACAAAAGGTCAAGGCAACTGCAGAATGGCCGACAAAGGTTTAATCCTTGAACAGTAAGCACGACACAAAAGTGACTTAGGCAGCTTTTGACACAAAATAGGACCAACGAAACAAATCTGCAATGTAGGAGACATTGACAAGTTCCCCATAGAATTGGAAAAGAGACCAACTGGAGGAGTAAGAAACTCTGAATCAGGATAAGGTCAAAATACTAGGACCCAACGGTTGATAGAATCAAAACTGGTGCTTTGTTCAAGGAAACAAGACTTGCTACCATGATGTAAAAAGACATGGAAATAAACCTTCCCCTTCCCCTCTTTCTTGTAAAGGTTTAACGAGTCCAAGAAAGCAAACTCGGGACCATCTTCATTTTTTGACAAGCTTGAAGAAAAGAAAGAAGAATGCTTGATAAGGCACTAATTCGTGGATTTTACGAGTTTGAACTAGTACATGCTCGACGGTGTTTTCATAGTTTAGAGAGTCTGAAAACTCCAAAGAAGACTCTAGGGGGGTCCTTTTTCGTACAATTTAGTCTCCTGAGGCCGAAAAAGTATAAAACAAACAACAGAAGAACTCTCTTAACTTCCGAAGAAGAAAAGGCGTACCTTTTTCGTAATTAGTCAGGAAGGTCCGAAAAAGGTTAAATTACCACCTACCCAACGCTCCTTCAAAAGCAGCATATACAGCCTGAGTTTTACGAGTGTGAAGGAAGGCAAGATCACTCGGAAAGATCCATTTGGTTACGAGAAATGGGGCTTACAACAATAAACTCGATGCTTTGTTCTTTAGGGTTTAAAGAGAATGACAAAGACATAAAGTACACTCAGAATCTTTTTCATGTTTTGGTCCAGAGCACGAAAAAGAGAAAACTAAGCTCATACCGGGGGTTCCTTTTCCGTAA
>LPNX011113731.1:16196-29440 GCA_001517045.1 Pseudotsuga menziesii | reverse complement strand
CATAAGTATCTCAAAAAATCCAAGTAAGTTGAGGGATGCCTGATTTTTCAGGTTTCTATTGCATCTAACGCTCCAAAAAGGTCCATCATCTTCTTGCACTGACCCAGAGATTAAAAAAAAAACAAATCCGTCACTGTAACATTATACCTTCAAATTTGCCGAAATGGGTGTTTATGGAATAATCAGAAACAGTTTTCGATGAAATGAAAACTATTTTCCAATGGAAACGGTGCTCCAGACGCAATGGAACACCTCCCACAAGCCAAAAATTCACATAAAATCCAGAACCGGAAACCCTTTCAAAGTTTCGACAACACCGGTTCCAGATCTAGATCAAAACCGAAAGCGACTCTTCATAAAAGCTTTGATACCATGTTCGGGTACACACGGTACTCCCAAAAGACCAAACACCTTGAGCAACCGCTTCACACAAATAGATCATAGATCAACACACCGATGTTTGTCACGTGGTTAAAACCCTCAAGAGGGAAACAGTCCATGGCCCCAGCCAAATAGCTACTTGGAGCAATCTATTATGCAAAATAAAGAAATCTACATGAGCTTCTCATAATCAATCAACTAGCCAAGGACCCTCTATGCTCTTTAAATAGAGATCATAGACCAATCGGGTGTTAAGCCACAGATCAATGTTAGGTATGATCTAAGAGAAGTTGAATCGTCGGATCACTCTATGTCTAGAACATATCATGACCGTCGGATTAGAATATCTACAAATGCATACTAATGTATACTAAAGAAACACACTTTTACCTAACGGATATATTACATAAGTTGATCTTAACTAACTCATAAGTGTATACATATCCTAACAATAAATCCCTTGTATCCTACCCCCCAACACCAATATACTTATAATATATTGACCTTATTTTTCAAAATTTAAAACCCCCCTTTATGAATGAATGTGATAAGATATTGGTCAACAAGGTGAATTCCCTAGATGCCTCTTGTCAAACTAGATCCTCTTCCAACTTCTCAAGAAATGGTCCCTCATAACTTCTTCTAATTCTATCTTCCATCCTCTGAATGTGTGCCTTCACCGTTGGTTGAACAATACCACCTCCTCTAGTCCTTGAGAACTCTAGGCATGTGTTTCCTCTTGCGTCTACTTGGAGTTTGACCCACCCATCCTTCTAATGTTGGCTATCTTGGTGAGCTGAATGGAGCTATGCATGTGATACAGGTGACATAATTCATCGAGGTAAAAGAGCCTTCCAAGATAATTCTAATGTTGAGTTATCTTCATCATCTTTTTTATCCTTCTTGTTTTGGGACACCTGTTAAAGGATAGGGAGCCAAATCGATCCAGGAATGTTCCCTAAATGTGGGCTTTGAACTAGAGTACTTCGTAGAAGATGGACAATCGAGTTCTCACTTTTGAAGATGTACCCATCCAAAAAGAAATCATATTGTAGTACAATCAACAGGAGGGAAACTCGATGCCACAAACCAACATGATTAGTTTTCTATAACTTCCCACGACGAGAGTCGTCTATTGTGGTGGGATGGCATACCCTCAGGCGTTCACTTGTACATGAATTTGGAAGAGTTCCTCAAAGAGGGACACCATTCGTGGGAGAATGAGTTCAAGCCAGAGTTAAAAATAATCCATCACAAACTTATATTAAGTGTCATAATGTGTCATTGCATACTTTGGCTATCAATATGTTGCTAGAAATGTATATAATATTTGAGGAATGTAACAATTCAATATAACACTTTAAAAATACTATAATGCAAATTCCCTTTTAAAAGAAGGGATCTCCTGATAGTAAAGAAGAAAAAAAAGATGAAATCTAATTTTTACATTGTCTAAATATTTCATTATGCTATGTTTTTCTCTATTTTATTATGCTATGTTTTTCTCTCAAAAAGTATGGAAGTATCTTATAACAAAATAAGAAATGTTATATATTTGGTAAATAGAAAAAAGAAAATTGAAAGACTTATTCTTTCTTTAGTTTATGTCTGAAGCTTATAAAATAGAATATTTTTTTTCCTTGTACTTTCAATAAACTAAATGAATTTAAGCATATTCCTAGTTTATGTTTTAAGCTTATAAAATAGAATTTTTTTTCCGTATGAGGAATGTAACAATTCAATATAACACTTTAAAAATACTATAGTGCAAATTCCTTTTTAAAAGGGATCTACAAAGAAAAAAAAGATGAAATCTAATTTTTACATCGTTTAAATATTTTATTATGCTATGTTTTTCTCTCAAATAGAAGTATCTTATAACAAAATAAGAAATGTTATATATTTGGTAAATAGAAAAAGAAAATTGAAAGACTTATTCTTTCTGTAGTTTATGTGTGGAGCTTATAGAATAGAATTGTTTTTTCCCTATACTTTCAATAAACTAAATGAAGAAGCATATTCCTAGTTTATGTTTTAAGTTTATAAAATAGAATCTTTTTTTCCTTATACTTTCAATAAACTAAATGAAAAAGCATATTCCTAGTTTATGTTTTATGCTTTTAAGATAGAATTTTTTTCTTTATACTTTCAATAAACTAAATGAAGAAGCATATTCCTAATCAAGGAATCTATGGATTTGTTTCCAGATTTTCTATATATTTTATTATCATAAATATTTTATAATATGGGATACTAGGAAGAAGCATGGAATTCTCTTATACAAAATATAAAATATGTAGGATATTTGGTGAAGAGTGAAAAGAAAATTACATACCTACTTTTTTGTTTATATTTTAAGCTTTAGAGAATGAAAAACGAATTCTCAACACAACTATATTACTAGTTCCGTAACCATACTATTAGTTGGTTGTTATATTTAAATTATAAAAAAAATACTTGATAAATATATATTTTTTAAGTTTTTCAGGTTTATGTTGTAAGGCATCAGTTGTTAGGGTTGTAGCTGTACATTTCTTACATCCAGGTTAATGTTGTTAATGAGCTCAATAAAATCTAAAAAAAAATAAAAAAATAAACACTTGTCAATTTAATCGTAATTAAATTGTGTTTCCAAATGCAAATTATCATTTCAATATGTTTGATCTTGACCTATTAAAAGTTGAATTAAATAAATAATCTGCATAACGTAACCGCATACTAAAGCTTGCGTCTGGACTTGGCGAGAGAGTGGACCGGACCGTATCAAGTGGATCCGGCGAGTTTGATGTACTTATACAAGGATCCAGATAAAAACATGTGACTAATGTTCGGATCGAAATTTATCACCAAGTTTATCTGAAGTCATTGGTAAGGTTTTGAGGAGATTCCGGTATGAAATTTTGTCAATTGAGACTGCCAAGACACTAAATTCGATGTATTTTAGTGGGGGATAGGTGGGAAAATTTGTTCGGTATAGAGATTGATAATTTTATCTTATATAGAACAGCGCTTTTCGACTGATATCTATAAAATAAGGCGTTTTAGTACCATGTTAATAATATGCCAAGATCATCTCCTCTGGTGAAATAAGATCTTGCGTCTCTCAAGTTAATTTCAAGAGGGATGCAATTGGAGTGTTTTAATCTAGTTACATATAACGGTGCCAAATATATATACTTCCAAACGACGCTCGGAAGAAAATTAGGTCTAAATCGGAATACACTGTACAGAACTAGATAAATAAGCATGAATAATTAACCTTGTTTGAAAATTTAATAGGTATGTGTTCAAAACGTGAATATCGACATCTTTTTTACGAAGATAACTACAACTATAAATATGCTATTTCATCCGATGTGCACCTGTATAGATTCCCAAATCGTATACCTGACAAAGGCAGAAGAAAGAATAAACAAATCTCCAAGAACCGGTACCGCGGCCTGCGACACTATAAGCAGCGGTGTGTGCTGATATGGTTCTTGGAGACGTGAGCCAAGGACAGCAGATTACACTTAACAATGGTATCCACGAATAAACATGTCTCCTCTTTCGTATTCCCATAGGGCACATCCACCACGTAGGATTCGATCACAATGGTTCCTGGTTTCCCTTTTATGAGCGTCTCGTGCAGACTGGTTATGGACCTATAATTGGTAAGCCTGTGATCACCCCCCACGATGCTGAAGCTTAGAATATGCTGCTTATCGTCCAGAATGTCCAGTCTCTCGGTACTGCTGGTCGCGGGGAGACCGGAGACGAGTCGAACCTCCCTGAGGCAGCCGACCTTGACCTTGAGATCCCCCTGACAAGACCGTATGAAAGAGCTGCGGACAAATTGCTTGTAGATTTGGGGCTCATCGAAGCGCCGCACCAGCGACCATACGACGCTTAGCGGCGCCTCCATTTTCTGCACCACCACCGATGAACACCTGCTCTCTCTTCCCCCATCACGTGTGTGAGAATGGTATCGTCCCACCAAGTCTTGCAGCCATTCCCCATATCCTTCTGTCCTATGCAAGTACTGCACGGAGCCCATTTTGGTAATTTGTTTGGACCCGCCGGACAATCTATAGCTCGGCTCCTCCTGAGATCAAATCCGGCAATGAAGAGTAGTGATCGCAGAGGACCAGCTCCTGGAACTCATATAAAAAACCAACCCCAGGGCCCAGTCCAGTTTGCACGCCTAAAGAATGCACTCCAAATAGGCAGACTCTTGTGGGGTGGAGCGTTTCACACTTGTATCGCCTTTGATCTCACGGACTCTCAAAGTCTTAGAGCCAAATTTGAGGAGACGCTCGTCTTGGAGTTGTTGCGGTAGTCGCTGTACATATGGCGCGCAAAAATCTAAGACAATGATGGGATACCCATCCATCGACATACATAAATACCCATACGCGTATATTACCGCCCATCGATATTGACTGTGCGAAAATAGGTAGGCTAAAGAAATCTGTGGGACGCATCAAGATTTGGAAAACTAGAGCAATTGGCTCGTAACTGTATAATATCACTGTCATTAAAATGTCATTGGTTGAAAAGGGGGCAATGCTATCTGTTACAAGCTATAAAAACTGGTGCCATAATTGACCAAGAGGTTGGCATTATTGCGCTTATAAATTGAGGATCCGATATCGTTGTACCATAATTGACTAAGAAGTTGGTATTATTCCACTTATACTAGCAACTGTACCTAGGGCTTCAATAAAAGAACGTAGTGTTGTAAGCTAAGCAAGGAGATGTGGATATATACAACAAGAAAGACAATTTAAAGTGTTAAACCACAAATTTTAGTAAATAAAATCTTATGGTTGATACAGTAACTAGACTACACTTTACATCCACACCCCACAGAAAGTCCTTAACTTTGTCTAAGGCTTTCACATAATCGGTCATTACATTATGGGCATGTATTCTTCTCTCATCCAAATGAGAATGGATTGTTAGTTTTTGTAGTTCTCATGTTACAATCAAGTAACATTGCATAAATTTATGGATCTATCTACTATCTTGTTGCTTATACTAAAGATTGTCAAAATCCAATATATTAATAAAATTTGGTTTTTTGTATCTTTATCTTTCTTAGAGTTTATACAAATTTTATACTTGCAGAATAAGTATAATATCCGAATACTGTTCTGTTCAAAATAAAAGTTATAACAGTTTCCTCATTTTCAAATGCCAACCATTATCTATCAACCCTTGAAAATTTGATCCCCTAATAATTGCACTTGGAAAGCTGAGGTACAGACTACCCATGTATTGATGACAAAAGCTGTGAAGTAAGTGTATAACTAAGACATTTCTAAAAACCCCTGATATAGTTCTATACCAAATAATATTGAACTCGACAAAGAAGAAAAGAACAAAGGATGTGGTTTACTTAAAAGTCTAAATCCTCTAAGAAAATGGATTACAAATCAGCATTCTTTTATTTATTTATCCATTTTCTTATCTCCAATGCCCCCTAAAAACGAAGGACCCAGGGGGCTCTTTATTTGAGGTATGAAGGCGAGGTTTATCTAAAGGAAAATATTGAAATAGAATCACTTATGTTTACAGATCAATGGAAATCACCTTATCATATTAGCTATGTTGAGATCACTCAAATTAGACGTGTTCAGTGTTTACAGTAGCTTTACCATAATGAACACCATATGAATTACACTAATTATGTACACTAAGGATCATTGGTTCCTTTGTATCAATATGAGCTATAAGGTATTGGGATAGTTTAGGCAAATAGCTATAACAATCATAGAAGTAAGCTGCTAACTGTTCTCTGTACTAAGCTTTGAGTTATCTCTACATGATATCATTGTTAATTACGTAATATGCTATGATTACTCTTACCATCAATCCATACCATCAAACGTATAAGCTTAAGTAAAGCCATAACAAGTATCGATATAAGGATCATGTATAAGCAAATCACTAGTAACTAGTAATCCAATCTAATGAAAGCTTTGAACTATGATAGATTATGTGGTTTCTATAAGTAGAGCTAAACCATGCTTCTTGTTTCTACTATAAACACTATTCACATTACCATGGCTATTATAGTAATGATGATTCCCTGTATGCACTCAACATAAGTATAAAAAGAATAAATACGTGTACTTTGGATAACGTATTTAATAGAGTTGCTTAGACAGAATGAGTATTGGAACTACATGTTGGAACCTTATGAATATTGGGATCACTATGTTCACGTAATGAATGTAATGACTATTATTACACCAATACAAGTCCAAGCTATAACTCGTATGTACTTGGTTACTTCATTATCCTTATTTAAGAAAATATCAATAATAGTTACATTAGTGATACAAGTAAATCCATATCTGAGAGTATGATCATTGGGACCAGTATTAGCATATATTAAGAACACTATGACTAGAAATATGTAAGCTAACCCATAGCATTATCCGTAATGAGTACAATATATAACCTATTTTTTATAGGTAAAGCTCAGCATAACTTATGGAAAGTGTTATATTACGATTACACATGAACCAATAGCTATGATGTTATGTATAAACAATACAACAGTACTGAAATCAAAAACCTTATTCATATAAAACACAGAGCTCCTTAGACAGATACTCACAGATGTTTGTTGATATCGAGCACCGTGAGCGATATATTCACACTGTATTAAACCTTAAGTTCCCTTCGACACGTGTCACCGATCTTGCATGCATGCCCACCTTGCATGCCCATCCTGCATGCCGCCCAGTTGGAATGAAAAAACACACAGTCGATCGCTCCACAGGATGATAGGCATATACACACCGTTCTTTTCGCTTTCTTTCATCCATTCAATCTGCTTTACTGCTTTCTGTGAATGTTGTTCTTTCTGTTCTTCCTGGGTGCAACAACTACGTGTCTACTAGTTCGGCTGCACCAGAACGAAAATGAGTGAGCTCATGCAACAAATCCATGGATACCAGTTTGGCTGCACCAAAATGGCAATGAGTGAGATTGGATCTGCTCCACCGTGATGGAAACCATCCAGCTCGGCTTAGTTCATTCATGATGCATCCCGGTGAAGGTTTGTTCCCTTCTTTGCTAGGGTTTTAGCAACACAGATTGTTGCTCTGGTCATTAATGTGGATTCCCATACCTCTTAGCTGCTTGGCAACATCCCTCCCTCCATTTACTATTATTTTCCATATATTTATATATTCTCTAGTTCTGTAAATAGTATTTTTTTTTCTTTTGGACGGGGCAGCCTCTGGCTCGCAACCCCTCCCTTCATTTTTACATCCATGCTGCTTGGTGTGGTGTGGTGTGGTGCTCAAGAAATACCAAGAATTCATTGCGTATTTAGATTGATGATTCATAAGGCATGGTTTATTTACCTCTGTTTTCTTCCTTTGATATAGATGGATATCGAGATATATGGAGATAGATAGATGGATATAAAGCCGAGCGAAGGGAAGCTTTTACTAATAATGCCTATGCCTATAGGACTAGTGCTAGGTCAACAGGGTATAGATATTTGAATAGATCATTGATTGGACCTGGATCTGTAAGGTATGCTACTTATGGGTAATTTTTATAAGCTACTCGTGCTGCTGAACCAACCTTTGTTCTTTAATTTGGATCTACTGCTCCTGTATTTTCTCTTGCCCCTCCTCTAAGAAGACTGGCCCTCAAATCAATCAATCCAAGCAGTTCGGCACCTGATCATATACCCTATGTTTCCTCAAATTGCATATCAACGTAAGCATATTGTAGGTTCAACAGATGGGAAGGCTTTTATTGATTGATTGAAATGGCCAACATATTGGGGGTGGGACTACGGACGGAAACAACACACATTCATCAGGCAGAGCCAAGAGGTAATCAGTGCCAGGAGGTCGAGAGACAATCCTCATTGCTTCCTGCCATGTTTCAGTATAACCGAGCCTACCAGTGTTAGTATGCATCCAAGAAACTGACTTCCATTCATGCTAGCTTACAAACAAGCACTCATGGGATTCGATCCAGCCGCAGAGAGATCCCTCTCCCTTATGGTCGAGCGACTCCGTCCCTATGACTGCCTTCGGCATAAGATGATTTCACGTATCGAGGTCAGTATGGGATCAGGTGTTTTCTTCACTTGAATGGCACACAGATTGGTATCTTCGAAGAGGCCAACGAGGTATGCCTCTGTTGCTTCTTGCAGTGCAGCCACTGCTGATGACTGGAAAATCCCTGATGCCATGAACGTGAAAGGATAACGTCCCTGATGCGATGTGCATTTAAGGAGGAGTAGGTGCCATATCGTGCATTTAAGGAGGAGCAGATGCATATTGCCAGATCAGCAGGCAGCAAATCAAATTCAACGAAATAGATTAATCCAATCGTCGGACGAAAGCATCCTACGACTGGAAAAAAAAAAGCATTAACTTAGGGAGTCGACTCCCACTTGTTGAACTCCTTATGGCATAAATATAGAGGATCCGACCGAGGATCAAATTTGAAGGGTATGGTCCTAGGATCAAATTTGAAGGGTATATAGTCTTATTATTATGTGCAAGTAGGGAATATTGAAATAGAATGGGTTCTGAACTTTGTGCAAAGTAAAACACAATTTTTAATGTTATGATTTTTAATGGACTGTAGTTGTTGTGGACACAGTGCATGTTGGGAGTGTGGTAATGTGTTGAAAAGTTCATCATTATTGTAGTTATCTCAGATTCATCCTGCCTATATTGTTTTTTACTCAGCTTGCTCCTCGTCATTGTAGTTGCAGAAGCTACTTCACCAAAGAAGCTTGATAGAAGCACACCATTTTAGTTGCAAAAATTCAGAATCTACACACTTTTGAATAATTCCTTCCATTCCCAACTTTTCTGCAATGGTATTCAATTCTCAAATTGCAGTTATTGTGTAGTATTGATTATATCCCTTATACCAATTTTATCATGTTTCCACCGTTCTTGTATATTGTGTGCAGTTCGTTGAACAATCCATAGAGGATTTTATTTATAAATCCTTCTAGGTATCTTCCATTACACATCCCTTCAATTGGGTTGTCATCAGATTTAGTAAATTACTTAATTGTGTCCATATTCAATACATATTGTTAAAGGGTTTCAATCCAGTATTCATTTTCAGTAGAAAACCCTCGTACATACCCAGATATAATATCATGTTGTGCTGATTATTTTGTGCATACTCGTATAGGATTCCTATTGGGTTTATTGTTCTGCTGAGATCCATAGAATTACTTCTTGGGTTCGTTGTTTGGTCCATACCCGGTTTTGAATCCCTTCTGAGTATATATCTATTCCTTCTGGTTTGATCAGTTATTGTGGTTTTTAATTGGATTTGAATAAGTCTCTGGTATTTTTAGTGGATTTTTTTCTTCTTTTTCAAACACCAACTTCATATATTCTCAACTCTCTAGGTTTAATATCACTTGTAGGGATTCCTTAAATCAGAAAATGACGTCTTTTCTGAAGCACTATACCTTCCTTGAATCAATGGTAGTATGAAAATGATGTATTTTTCTGAAGCATTGCTTTTTTCCCTTGAAGCAAGGGTGTTCTGAAAATGATCTCTTTTCTGAAGCACTGTTTTTTTGCTTGAAAGCAATGGTATTCTGAAAATGATGTCTTTTTCTAAGCAATGTTTTTCCTAAAGCAATGGTGCTCTGAAAATAATGTCTCTTTTCTGAAGCGCGGCTCTTTTACTTGGATCCATGGTGTTCTAAAATTGAAAATGATGTATTTTCTAAAGCAATTTTTTCTTTTTTCTTTTTTCGTGAGGCAATGGTGTTCTGAAATTGATTTCTTTTAAGCATTGTTTTTCCTGAAGCAATGGTGCGATGGAAATGATGTCTTTTTTCAAGCACTGTTTTTTCCATTAACCAATGGTTTTGAAGGAATTCACCAAACTATATTTACAACTATCATGAATATAATTAAAGACGACCAAAAAAGAACCTTACTATACCTGAATTTATTAATCTTATTACTTTCAAAAGGTACGAATGGAAGATATACAGTTGCAAGTTCAAATTCCTAGTAGTCAAATCACTTTATCTCATAAACAAACATGCCATTATTATTATTATTATTATCAAATTATAATTGTGCATTAATATGGTTGGAATTGTTAAAGGTGCATATATAAAATTTTAAAATTGTACGTGATCCATGATGGAAGCCACTGGGGACGTTTCTTGCATGTTTCTTCTTTATTGTTTTTTTCTGCTTTTTTTAGGTTTCCCATGTGTGGGAAGGGTTTTTGTAGCATTGCCATTGTTTTCTCTACTTAAGCCATCATGGAAGCCAATGAGGACGTTTCTGGCATGTTTCTTTCTTCTTGTTTGTGTTTGTACTTCCCAATTTGCAATGGGTGGAGAAGATAGAATAGCAAGTGAGTTTAAAATTAAGAATACAACACTCAACATGAGAGGTGGGATTTGAACCAATGCCCTTTTGAACGGGAGTCTAAATATGGCGCTTAAATGACTCGGCCAAATTATCATATGGAACTATAGAGCAGTTTTTAGAGGAATAAATACCCATAAAACATTAGAAGGAAGAAATAAATGTCCAAAGACATTTATTTCCGGATCAAATTGGCTCATTGTGTGGAAGTATTGTACCCCCTAATAAGCCTTCACATTATAAAACATCTTCTGATTGTCCCTGCCTGAGGTTGGAAGGAATATATCAGCTCAATGGGAGCCTCCCTTAGGCCTTAATTGCAAAACCCAAGGACCTAAAGTAGATTTTGATATGCAGTCATCGAAAGTTTCTTCCTCCTCTGTAATCCCATGTAGTTCAAAGAACAAAACTAGCTACATGTTTACATTAAGTACGAGATAAGATTTAATTAAACAATTTTTGAACGAAGCAATTCAAAGAAAATTTGTGTTTTTATTTTGAGTGTGTGCACTACGAGGAACAATATGGTAATTATTTCTATTTTCATTGCGAACATTGCCATTCTGATAGAAAACAAACACAATTTAAAATGTATAAATAGTTTTTGTCTTATGACATTCCAAGGGTTCAAAAATTTAGGGTATCGAACAAGAATAGGGACTTATAAATTATTAAATTTGTTTTATAAGCATTTGCACGTGTATGGAAAGCTGCTTACAAAGTGTCATCTGAAACTTTGCTTGTGCCATGCGGTAGAATGTTTCTTCTGAACCATTCCATTTTCAGGGGCCCTTGCAGTGGGAACTTCACTTTTTTCAGGTATTAGTGATGAAGGGAAAATAATGGCTTTAGATAAGGGTTGCTATTGACGATAACTAATTATTTATTTCTACAAGATTGCAGGTTGATGTAATGTTAATGGATCCTAAGCATCCATCAAGATGCACCAGTTCAAAAGTATGGCTAGAATTTAAGCAACTTAAACAATTTTCTCTGGGATGAAGAGGCATGATTTTTGGAGGAGGAGACAATTGGTGGTGACTGTCATGCAGGATGATCAATCATAGGACCTGTAAAAGTTTCTTTTTAATCTTTCAATGCAGTAAATTTCAAGTATGGGGAGGAGAATAAACTCTTTATCTATTTATATCCTTAAAACTCATGAAAAGCTTTAAAGATTACTCTAAAGCAACCTAAAATTCATGTAATCGTGAAAATATTTAAAGATTACTATAAAGCAACCTAAAATTCATGTGATACTTGAAAGATTACTGTAAATCAGACCGGAACACATGTAATGCTTTAAAGACAACTGTAAAGAACCAAAATTTCATGAAATGCTTTAAAGATTTATTTCAAGTAACAAAAAAATCATGTGTTTCTTTAAAGATTACGTTAATGCCCTAAATATTTCTTTAATCAATTCGACTAACACGTTCATTGTGTTGTTCCTTACTTCAGCGAATATGTCGATCGTCACCAATAGTAAGTAATCATCAATTGAATGTCTTTTAACGAATTTTTCTCTGTTTTAAAAGAAACAAGTTAAATGATAAGGTAGTTTCATGATTTCTGGCTATTGTAGGTCATTCAATTTGAAGTGAGCATTGAGGTAACAGTCAAAGGATTGAAAATTGTGGACATCCCTCACTTCCATTTGCATTTCCTTCAATGCGACAATGTCGGGGCACAAATTATTAAAGTTGGCCCCTAAATCCAATCAGAATACGGACGGGATTCCTTTTACAAATGTTCTGATAAGCGACTCTACTATCGGCTCAGGTATTATATTGACTTCCTCATCCCTCCTCTAACCTTGAATCTTTAAGAAAAGAGGCTCGTCTAACAGAAGCTACTAATTGCATTAAGAGATTTAAGAATCTTGTGTGCTAATGAGTATGTGAAGGTCATATGGTCAAATCTTGTTTAATTATTTATTAAACATACAATTTAGAAAAGTAAACATACTCTAGCCATTACATAACATAGATTTGTTGTTGTGTTTAAAATTAAAGGGATTTCATAGTTATAGTAAAGCAACTGCAACAATGCAATGCATGTTCAATTAGTCCAAAGTTAGAGAAACTCCAAGACTATTTATCCAACCTCTCATCGGAGAACATTGGCAACAGTATTCTAGGAATACACAGACAATCCATTGAAATATTGTTTTGTCCATTGTATTCATGGGAAATTATTCTTCTAGTGGAATAGTAGCAAGCAACCATTCCATAAAATGTTCACACCACGAACGAAATGATTCAATAGCAGTATTCCATAGGAGTATTATTTAATCAGTATTATAAATGCTATGAAGGGATAAAACAATTCCAATGTAGAGGCTCTAAATCAATACAAATGATATGATAATTGATAAATAAAAAAAACATGTGTGAATGATATTAATAACTCACCTTATTTATTTTACTATAATACCAAAAAAAATACAACCCGTGTTTATATTTCAAAATATGAACT
>LPNX011113731.1:0-10728 GCA_001517045.1 Pseudotsuga menziesii | reverse complement strand
TGTTATAAACATTTAGTTTTTTTTTAACTTGTAATTTGCATGAAGCCTCCTTTTTAAATATGATAAATGTACTACGACATATCAAGCATTCCCTTGTTCGAGGGCAACTTGCAAGTTGACATATTTCTTGTAGTATATATGAATGTGAAATGCTCCTGCAAAGAGAGTTGTTCAACCGTTCCAACTTGAAAGAAATTGTGAACAACTAGTTGTGAGACCCCACTCAACTTGTTCATACAAAACTCATGCTTACAATCATGTCTACGTAACTAACCCTAACAACTTTTTGGTATTTTCTCAATTGTGTAGACTGACCTTGTCCTCTCCTTTTATTTATATATATAACAACTTTTTGGTATTTTCTCAATTCTGTCGACTGACCTTGTCCTCTCCTTTTATATATATATACGCGCAGTCTGATGAGCATGCTATGGATCATTGCTAAAGTTGCTCCGAAACAGCGGAGAAAGCCACGGAAATGAATATGGCTGAGAAACTCAAGTTGCAACCATTGGTGGGTAGCTTTCATATTGCTGCCGCCGAGCCATGCAAGTTGCCCCGGACATTTTTACAATTACTTTAATTGAGTTGGCGACTTATTAATCCAAGGAAGTTTTCTCTTAATGCAACTTATTTTTAAAAAATGCATTATGTCGTTATGCTTGAGTCAACATCGACAGTGAAGGTAATATATAAAATAGAAATAGAGAATACTCACAAAGTTGTTGAGAAAAGAACAACTTGTCGGAGAAACTCGTGGAAATGAGTATGGCGGAGAAACGCAAGTTGCAACCATTGGTCGCACCTTTGATATTGCTGCTTCCCAGCCATGCAAGTTGCTAACGTGTTATAAATTGTGATAACTTGAAGTAGTAGTCTAAACTAAAACTATTATAATAGTACGTTAAACACCATTACACGTGAATGTATGCAATTAAGAAACAATCGCAGTACTAAAAATGATCGACGAAATATGGTTTGGTTGTTAGGTGGGCTAACTTTATTTCTATTTTGAATTTCATATACTATTTTTATATTCAATTCCAAGTGTTATGGTATATTTTTCAATAACAAAACTATAACACTATTTAGGATGATTACTCTCCATCAGAACTAACTTTAATCTTGATTTCATGAATTTAAATAACTAATTAAATCATTGGTCACGTAAAATGATGTTCCATCAATACTTGTCATTTGATTATTTTTTAATCACTTATCTCTCATTTTTGCAGTTGTCATTTATCTATTTTTTTTGTTATTTATAGCGATTATATATATAAGAAATATAGGAATCAAACCACTAACCTCCTCCCTAACTAATTGGTAAATGCTCTTCCATTAAGATATCACTCTTAAATATAATATTATATAATTTTACATCAGTTATCTAAGAATTTTGCAACTTCTAAGCTTTTTCGGCAAACAGTGGCTATGTTACCACATAGAGTTAATGAAGTTTTCTTGGAAAGAGTAAATGGTCATACAATTGGTTGTTACTAGTAGTTGGTTTAATTATGTCTATTTCAATGCATGGGAACTAAATACTACTTGATGCAAATAACAAATACCTTGTAACAACTTCCATCGAGACCAAATTCTTATGAAGGATTCAACACACATCCGACACACTAGGTAGGCACTATGAGTAAATTACATCGAGACTTTTCTTTGGATAGTGATGTTATTACAAATGAATTATTTCTCCTCCTTCATCTCTGTACTATTGCACCTATGCTACCATTTATATATTTTGGTCTTGGACTCTTTTTTTTATATATTCTTACCTAGGATGCACTATAATTTTCTTTAGCTGTATTTATTATGCTTTCAACATTTCTTAGCAATTTCTTTCACACTCTTATATTTAAATTGTATTCACACTAGTTATATCCTTTAGTCCAATTGACTTACTTTTGTGCTCATTTGTTGGACTTAAATAAAATTACCTTTATTAGTAAATTTGACCTACGTTCAAGATATCTTATTTTCCCTTCTTTATTCCCAATAGGAGAATGGGAAAATCAATAAATATGGATAAAATTTGTGTAATGATCATTCGTATCATTTATCTAGTCCTTGCTACCCACTTGAATAAGATCCTATGTTCAAGTATTCTGCACCCCCTTCCATACTCAAATAATCTATTTTAGATTTACATCTATAAAATATCCATCATGGATCCGCATCCAAAATGGATATAGTATAATTTTCAAGTGATGCAACCTTGAACCATATGGCACAAGGGAAAACAATTTTAAACATTGAGTGTTTTGGGACTGTTATTAATCCTTGCTTCGAGCACATAGTCAATTTGTTCATTTTCCTATCTTACGAGGTCTTCATCACTTCACTAGTGCATGGGGGATACACATAGGGGAAATTTTACACTTACTGCACCTGCTTGCATGAGTTCAGGTGCCCTAAGGACCAATCCCTTTAATTTAGGAACCCACTCTAAGTGCCACCAACAATCTCAAGCAGTTGAATCTAGTAGGTATTCAGTTAAGTTCAGTTATGCTCTGATTCCCATCAATTAGATCATTCTCAGTCATCCTAGAGTCAGTTTCCATGATTCAGGGGAAGTAGGGTGCATTTTCTTGCCTACTATCATCAGTTAACTCATTGTAAACTATTTTAGTGATCCGGAATTGCATTAGTGAGCTCTAGTGGTGATTTTCCCACACCGAGTTAGCTCTGGAGTCCGTCCGAGTTGGTAGATTCGAATCCTATCTTAGGCATTCAAATTTTCCTATATGTAGGACCATTGCATTGCTTAATTATATACTAATTAATGGATTATTGTTACTATTCCAATTATTGGTCTCACGGGTGATTTATCTGCCATGAATTAGAGATCTGAGTTACTCAATCCTTCTCTCTTCTACAATCTCATTCTCCACTTGAATTTTTCAAGCTTGATGATCCTATGCTTCATTGAATTTAACAGAGTGTTAAAGGAGAACCATTCCTCAATTCTTGAAGGTCATTCAAAGTCTCTAATACATGTACACAAGATAACCTCTCAATTTTTCTAGAACATAAAAAGAAACAAAAAGTTGTTGAGGAACATAAAATGTAAAAGGAGATTGGAAGGGGTCATTGCTACCATCATCAAGAAAACAAATAAATGAAGCTAACCAAAAGGTTTAAAGAGTGACTTAATGAAATTCTAGTGTGACAATAAAAATAAATGAAAAAAACATATCCCTTTATTACAACACAAGTGTAATACACTTTTCATACTATCACGTACCCCAATTTAAATAACATTTTATGTTTAAGAAAAAAATATATTTTACTTTTATTGTAAAGTTTATGACTATTGACCAAGTGGGGTCAAGGATGAATGAAATTAATTATGTTGAATATTTTATTATTAATAAATAAAAGATGAGAGAAATAGCCTAAGAAGGCTGTTGAATGAGTGTCCACTTACCCACTAGGAGGAATAGACTGGGGTGAGAGAAAACTGACACATGGTAGCATCCTCAACCACTTCTAGTTGTTGTAGGGGGCAACTTCCTTAATTTTGTGGTCATGTTCCCCATGAAAGTGGAACAGAGCAGGTGGCTCATTAATTGAAAAACAGAACAAAAAGACCTAGGCATGCATATATATGTCCATCGAATTCAGTAGGAGGCTGTTCAATCATTACCTTGTGAAATTTCTGAAGTTGAGAAAGGAGCACAAGAGATTTGAAGAGGGGACAGTTAGAAGTGTTTGAGTGTTAAGACTGCTTGCAAAACTAGTGCAACTAGATAGATGATTTCTATACCACCGAGGACAGAAGTACCATTGTTAAGTACTTATGTTGAGTTGCAGGGGTATTGAATCCCATTTCTTCACATAATGCATTCACCCTGGTGGGTCAGTGGACAGGCTCGAGGGTCTTGTTGAGGCCCCAAAATTCGCAGGCAACAACAGTCAGGGATTCTCCCCAATCAACGTTCCCAACTAGCCTGTTGACTATTTGGTATAGGGAATCCGTCTGGTTTGTGGCCTGGCTACCGTAGGTCAAGTACAAAACAAAGGCTTTACCGGTTACGGCCCGGTCCACCGTGAGTTTTGCATTTTTTGACTTAATGTATGATATGCAAGTGCCTAATTAACCATGCAGGGTGATAAGATGCGAGGAGTAGTCACAATGTGATGCGCAGGTTCTTACCTCTCGTCTTAGACTCACTAGCATCCCAATCACAGACAACAAGAAAAAGAAACTAACTACCTAAACTATCCCTAGGGAGCAGGATTATCACTTGTAAGTGAGTAATACATTGTGTACATGCATTATGAAGAGTTACAGTTAGCTGAAACTTCTTTCAAGACACACAAACAATTACAAATATTTAAACAACCAGATAGCCGATTATTTTATGAACAACATTTATTACTCACAATGGAAAACATCCCAAAAGATACTGGAGAACATTCAACACGAACATAGGTTCAGGAAGTTAAATACTCTCACAGTAAATGAAACACAGCTGAAAACGGAATAGTTCCTCTTCAACATTATTCATTTAGTCTCATTGATAAATTCCACGTTTCGCTCTCTCCAGCAGGCAAAAGTTGCACTTTCTGACTGTAAAACGAAGTAGTTCCTCTTACAAGCCAAAAGAGTTTACCAATTTTTTCAGCGAGAAAATCCCCTCTAACCTCTCACTTTCCAGTATTTAAACAGAACAGTAAATCGTTTGGGTTTCCCCCAACGCGTGACCTTTTGGTCTCCCCAGCGTTTCGTATTCTTTCGAGTTGTCTGTATGCACTCATGATTCTTTTAGTAACAAACCAGCAGTCAAGTTCATGCCTTTAGCGTTATTGACTTTGTCTTCCGCTTCGAGGGCCCTTTTAGTGATCTGGTCGGTGTCATTTCGATCTTTTACCAAACTGTTCTTCTATGTCTTCACGCATCGGCGCCTTACGCACACCTCCAATTAATCCATGTGTATTATCCATTTGGGACTGTGTTATGAAATAGAGCGGCAAATTATACAAATTGAAATGACTACTCCACAAACACAAATGGCCTGGTGCACCATGGCAGAAGTCGGAAGGATATTGACATCGAAAGTCAAAGGCTTGGCTCAGCCGCAACGATGGGAAGAAAAAGAACAAGAGGCGCGATTCAAAGCTGTGGGCGAGAAAACTCCATCGGAGATCAGGTGATTTTGACGTCGGACGCCAAATGGATTTCCCATCCGTAACGGCAGAAAGACAAGCGCTAAAATGATGAGAAACGCGGGTGGGAGAAAAATCCTCAGTCGAAAATCGGACGGCTTTATGCTTCGGAGGCTAAAGGACTTTCCCAGCCGCAACGGTGGAAGGAAACTTTCAAATATGAAACTGGAACACTTTGCACTTCAGACACTAAACCCCTCGGGCATCCACAACGGCAAAAGGGAAAAAATATTATAGCTTCCGATCCAACATAAAATGACGCCCGATCAAGAAAACTTAAGTGTCAGAGAACTCAAAGTCAGCAAAGGTCAAACTGTCTCACCTCAGAGATAATGGTTTGTTCAAAGGGCAATGATCTGATGAGTTTCAGGTTAGCCCTCCAAATTCTATTCTGTGCCGCACAATAAAATCTTAACAAAAGCATCCCTTAAAAACAGGCAGCCAACTAACCTTTAGAATCAACCAAAGTTACAGCAAGGCCAAACATTCATGAATCAGGAGACATCAAAACAACTCTTAAAAGATAAGGAGGGCCCCAAAATTTAAGAAATTTGGGGAGAACAGTTGCACCTGCAACAACTGGCGATTACCTGGTGAACCTAGATCTCTGGGTGATTAATCTTTGAGTAGCAGACTGTTTAACAGCAAATGCATCTATTGAATTCTTCCAGCTATCTGGATTTCTCAAATGACATGAGTGTGTACCCTTAATCATTGATGATAGTCCAATTTGGGAGAGTGGAAACCAAGATTTTCAAGTCCAGATAACTCTGTTGAGGCCAGAGAATGAGTTTTATTATTACTTCTATCCTCAGGTGGCTGATAGCGTTGGACACCATAAGATTGTAGCATATGGTAAACAGAAACATTCATTTGTTCCTCATTCCCATGCCATTTTAGCACTTTTGTACTTTTAGACTTTTGTCCCTTTTCATATGAGTCCTCCTGCATGCCTTTCTTACTGAATTTTAATTCAGGATCCTCTATCCCATAGTGTCCTTTTGTGTGAGTGGTGTACTTCAAGTTTAAGATCACGGACAAAGAGGATCTTTCGGCAATTTGGTACTTATGATTCAGCATTTGCTTTGATGTATGATGTTTTTCATAGGAGTTCTTTGACTCTCATTTTCCTTTTGGCATTCGCTTCTTAGCATGGGATAATTTATATTTAATATACTGTTCACCTTGCTCTTTTCTGTGGGTCCTTTTTCTATCGCCCCTTTGGACATTTTAAATATGACGTGGATGGAGCCTCAACATAGTACTCCAGGCTCTCCAAATCTGGTTTATTTTACAGGGTTTAAGCAGGACTTCAATGCACGCCAAACTTATTTGAGAAAACTGCTAAACTGGAAGAAGTTCTTTTAGCAACACACAGTCTAAAACCCAAGAATGTTTATCATTCCCAAACATTTAATGTTCTCCATGCAACCCAATTTATTCCCTTTATTGAAACCAAGAAAACTCAAAATTAAAACCAACTGGAAAACATGACTCAAAAGACAGCTAAACAACTTATTTATATACAAACAAAAGAACTCAAGAAACTCAAGAAAAAAATGCTTGAGAACCAAACCATTCACTGGTAAGTTCTCTTCCCACCCCTGAAGATCCTGCAACTTGTAAGTAGAGGGGCCAAGCTTTGCTGCAATCTGAAAAGGGCCTACTCGTAATTGCTGGAATTTAGTGTGCTTTTTTTTCTCATCATGGGGGTGATCCCATTTGAGGACTAAGTCTCCTACTTCAAATTCTTTTGTTCCAACTTTATGTTTGTCCAACCACCTCTTTACTAACTCCTGCTGCTGCTTAAAGCATTCTCTGGCTTTAGACCTAGCCTCTTCTACTTTCAGAAGGTTGCATATACTCATCTGTAAAACTTCATTCTCCGACCCACTAGACTCTTGGGCTAAAATAGAAGACGGCAGCATGATGTTGGGTGGAAGAATGACTTCTTTCCCATACACAAGGGTATAAGGTGACACTCCTATTGCAGACTTGGGGGTGAATCTATCGGCCCACAGGGCGTTTGGTAGTGCTGAGTGCCAACTCCTTTGGTTTTCTATTACAGTCTTCTTTAGGATTCTAATCAGATTTTTATTAGAGGATTCAGCCAGGCCATTCCCTTGTGGATAGTAGTTAGCAGAATAATGCAATTTCATTCCTTTATCATGAGCAAAAGCAGTTAATTTAATTGATGAAAAGTATTTAGCATTATCAAAAACTAACAAAATTGGAACTCCAAACCTGGTCATGATATGATCTTGCAGAAAGATGATGACTTCATCTTCATTTATCTTGCGTAGCGGGATAGCCTCGACCCAGCGAGTGAAATAATCAGTCGCGGTCAGAATGTATTTGTGTTGGAGGGAAGAATTTGGTTTTATTTCTCCAATAATATCCAGTCCCCATTGCTCGAATGGTTCCGTGATCATTACAGGCTTTAGGGGTGCTGCTGCTTTAGGTTATCTCCCACCACACCTTTGGCATATGTCACATCTCCTGATATGTGCATGTGCATCTTTGAAGAGTGTAGGCCAATAATAACCTGCCCTGAGGATTTTGTGGGCTGTAGTGTCTCCTGAATAATGTCCCCCAGCAGGCCCGTCATGCAACTCTATCATTACTTTCTTTGCATCTTCCTTTTCTAGGCATCTGAGAAGAACCCCGTCATAATTCTTTCTGAACAACACTCCTTCAACAATTTGATAAGATGCTGATTTAAGACATAGAACTCTTCTTTGCTTGGAATTCCAATGTTCTGGTAATAGCCCTGCCTGCAAGTAATGCACAGGGTCTCTGTACCAAGACTCGGGATCTATAAATAAAGGACATACATCCATTACATGTAACTCGGCCTTGTCCTCCCAGGCTTGTTCTTCATTGTTCCCACTTTTAGTCATCAGTTTGCACAACCCTTGACCTTTCACTATAGAAGCTGGCTTGAATTCAAGGTCGTACTCTTGAAGAGCTGTTACCCAGTTACCCCTTCTTTCTCCTAACTCTTTCTATATGAGAAGGGATCTTACAGCTGGGTAGGGGACTATTACCTTGGTTCGATTCTTCAAAATATAAGGCCTGAATTGCTTCACTGCCTTAAATACTGCGTAAGCCTGCTTATCAATGGCTGGGTAGTTTAATTCAGCCCCTTGAAGACTAGTGCTCATGAAAGCTATTGGGAATTCATCCCCCCCATCTTTCTTTTGCATAAGCACAGCTGCCAGTGACTCATCGGATATAAATGTATACAGAATAAAGTATTTATCAAAGTTTGGGATTTTCAGGGAGGGTGCGTGTGCAACAGCAGTCTTAATTTGGCTGAAAGCGTTCTTTTCACTCTCTATCCACTTGAACTGTGCATTTTACTTCACCATCTGCTGCAATGGCTTGACAGTTTGAGCGAAATCAGGCACGAACCTTCGAACAAAATTTATAGTTCCCATTAAAAGATTGCATCCCTTTTTTATTATGGGGCAAGGGGATTTGCTGAATGGCCTTGATTCTTTCTGGATCAATAGAAATTCCCGTCTTTGAAACTATGTGACCTAGCAACTTGCCCTCTGTGACAGCGAACACACACTTTTTAGGATTGAGGGAAATGCCATATTTTCGACAGCGTTCAAAAATCTGCTTTAAGTGAAACGCGTGCTCCTCTCTTTTCTTCAAAAATATTGTAATGTCATCAAGGTACACTACAACACTTCGGCCAATCAATCCGCAGAAAGCTATGTCCATAGCCCTTTGAAACGTTGCTCTAGCATTTATTAGCCCAAAGGGCATTCTTCTGTAGGCAAAGGTTTCCCATTTGGTTCTGAACGTTGTCTTCAATCTGTCTTCTTCAGCTACCAATACTTGATTGTAGCCAAAGAAACCGTCTAATAATGAAAACAATTTAGAACCAGAGACCATTTGCAGCAATTGCTCCATGGGCAGCACAGGGTAGTTATCCTTATCGGAAGCACGATTCAAGTTCCTAAAATTTACACAGAGCCTGATTTCTCCCGACTTTTTTCTTACTGGTACCAGATTTGATACCCACTTAGAGTGTCTGACTTTGAAGATGATTCTAGCATCCAATAATTTCTTCACTTCACTCTGAATTAGCGGCTCCAATTTTGGATGCATTTTTCTTAATGGTTGTTGATATGGCTTGATGCCTGCTTTAATGGGAACGACATGCTTGATGATGCTGGTGTTGTATGTTTTCAAATCTTCATAAGTCCATGCGAAAACATCTTTATATTGTTTAAACAGATTGATGAATCTATCTCTTTCTGCAGGCGAACAACACTTGCCGAGATTTATAAATTTGGGATTCATCTCAGTCCCTAAATTTATTAGCTCGAACTGTAGCGACGAGCTGTGGGTCTTCACGTTGGTTGGTCTTCTGAACTTTTCATTTAAGTCGAACATTTTTTCCAACGTTCTGACACCTTTAGGAATAAAATTGTCATATTTCATCTCGGCCTAATGCTCTTCATTGTCTATGATCGCTCCTTTAAACACCTCGCCATTTGTCAAACATTCTATGATTTGCTGATCATCGTCGAACACTCGCAAGTTGGTGATCATATCCGGTACTGAAGGCCTGAAAAGCAGTTCGACAGAACATCTATTATTAGTGGGTACAAGTCTAGCGGCTGATGTGGCCAACAGATCACCAGCTGTGTTTTTAATTCTTGGAATTGAAATAATGTTAAATGCATTAAAATATTTAAGCAAATCCCATACCTCGTTCTGGTAAGCCTTTAAGTGAGGAGAAACATAATGTATCTGATTCCGGATTTGTTTCACAATAATTTCAGAATCTCCAAAAACTTTTGAATTACTTACCTTTAACTCAATCGCTTTCTTCAGTCCCTGCACCAGCGCTTCGTACTCAGCTGTATTATTAGTACATTCAAACTCTAATCTACAAGAAAGAAAATGTTTATTCTTCTGTGGGTCGATCAGGACACAGCTAGCCCCTGACCCTTCTAATGTCTTAGAGCCATCAAAAAATAGAATCCAAAAATCACTAACTACTGAATGTGAATCTATTCCTACTGCTAAGTCTACTATTTTACAGTCAATCTCATCAGCCTGTGAGAATCAAAGGAGATCAGGCTGGGTGTCAGATGTGTTGCCGGCTTCTTCTGCTTGATAATTCCATGGCTCCGACTCAATAAAATAGTTTCCCAAGACAGAATCCACAGGTTCATTCTTCTCCTCAAGTCGAGTAACATTGTACTTCATGTGAGGCTCCCTCAAAACCTTAATCTAGTTCAGACTTCCTTTGTATGGCAACCACAGATGTGACCAATCAGAAGCGAAATATCCATTAAGTTTGACCGACCAATCTCTGCTCAGGATAAGGCCGTATGCATCTAGTATATCAGCCACCACGATATTAATGACCTGGCATACTTTATCACTTGAAGACAGATGGACTAGGACATCTTCCATCTCACCAACACTAGTGCAAAATGAGAGATTAGTGACCAAGAGACCAAAAATTTTGGTCACCACAATTTTTTTCAAGGGATAAATGACCAAAATTGATAAATTTAA
>LPNX011113728.1:58963-77712 GCA_001517045.1 Pseudotsuga menziesii | reverse complement strand
TTTAACACTAGATGCAAAAATATCAGAAGAATTTTTAACAATTAATCCCTAGATGCAAAAATATCAGAAGAATTTGGCTTACCTGGAAAGAACCCGAGGATTTCAGCTCTACAACTAAGGATGTCCTTGCATGCCTCTTCAAAAGCCTCCACGTCCGGTCTGATGCCCTCTTCATCTCCATTGCAGAGGCTATCACTCGTGGATATATATTAACCCAAGCAATATCACTCCCCTCCCGCCAATTAACCAACATCAACATTCTATTTCTGTAATAACAAAATCTCCCGCGAATTACCACAGCAATTACCAGAATAACAAAATCTCCCGCGAATTACCACAGCAATTACCAGAATTAACTCCAGGACAAGCTGTCCAATATGAAAACCACCTTATGAACCCTCGATTCTTCCCCAAGCCGCTGGCTCTTCATCATGTCGGCAGTGATCAAATTGGAAGGGCTCGACTAAATCGGGAAAGAAAGTGAAACCACCAAACCCGAACCCTCTGTTTCCCCCACGCGGCTCGCTCTTCATCATGTTGGCCGTGATCAACTCTGAAGGGGCTCGACTCAAAAGAGGAAAGAAATAATTCATACCTTTTAATTATATCATATTCCAAATTATCTTGGCCAAAACGAAAGTGACAGCTATCACTGCTTTATTTTTCGGTTGTGATGTGTTTGTTTGTGTGGTTTAACATTCATCTTCTTCACTTTATCCATCTTATAGATGCAGTATTAATATTCATCTTCTTTCTTTTTATTCATACCATATATGCAATATATTTCTTAATTACGATAAAATAGTTAATGTTATATTGTTACTTCTAAGTAGCACACTTCATAATATATATAAAAAAAACTACTTAGACGTAGCTGAAATTTAAGTTATTTAATGAAAACAATTAATGTGACGTAAAGGAATGATAATCAGGAAGAAGACCTGAAATTATGGACTTCACCTTCAAAGAATGCCTTGCAATTACATTGGTTATTAATCATAATTAATTAATTAGGAGTGATAAGAAGATCGCAAGAATAAAAAATGACCAAATAAATGACCAATTGTCATGTGGTGATTTTTAGTCTAGATATCTCGTGACCAAATTTGGTCATTTATCTTGGTCGTTTTCAATTGGTTTTTATCCAGTGACCAAAATTCGTCATTTATCTTGGTCTTTTTTAGTTAACTCACTTAAATTTATCAATTTTGGTCATTTATCCCTTGAAAAAAATTGTGGTGACCAAAACTTTTGGTCTCCTGGTCACTAATCTCTCATTTTCCACTAGTGTTCACTCTTCTGAAAATTCTTGAAATAAATCACCTTGGGAAAACGCACATAAGTCCCAATTGGTGAAACCAATTCTGCTCAAACCTGGTGTGTTGGAAAGAGGACAGACAAGGCTACCTCAGTACTAAATTGCAGACACAAGGGAGTATTACTTTCAAAGATACAGCATAAACCATATCAGACATTTTTGCAGAAAAAATTGAAGAAAACTAAGGCATCAGATATTTTGCAATTCTGATCACAGTTTTGGGAAAATGAATATGCTGCTCAGCTCGCCTTCAGGAGGCACATCTTTCTATCCAATCAAATCTAAAAGATTCCAAGTTTTGAAAATTAGGGTTTCTCTAACAAACCCTAGATCAACCAGATTAGCAACCAGGATGAACACCTCAAACCGGTAAGATCTAATCTTTTACTATTTACATTTGAGGTTCTCATTTCAAAATGACCTAGCACACCAGCTTGATGACAAGCTTGGTGAAGCTGAAAAATTTCGAGCATGGAAGCATAGGATTTCATTGGTTCTTGAAGAAAAGGAATTGGACACATGCATAGGTGGAGAGGTTCCAGTTCCAAAGGGAGATGAGGCTAAAGCCTTACACAAGAAGAACTTGGTCAAGCCCAAGAATATCACTATTGATTCAATCAAGGATCACCTTATACTACAAGTTTCTTCTCTGAAAACACCTAAAGAGATGTTTGATTCCTTGACCAAGCTATTTTAAGGGAAGAATATAAATCGAAAGATGACTATGAGAAACTAGTTGAAGAATGTAAAGATCCAGAATGCAGAGACCATACAATTATACTTTACAAGGGTCTCTCAAATCAAAGAACAACTTGAAGCAGTGGATGAAGAAGTAGAGAATGCAGAAATTGTGATAACCACCTTGAATGGCCTCCCAGGATCATGGGATTCATTCATTCAAGGAATGTGTGCAAGAAGGAAGTGATTACCTTCAGCAGACTCTGTGAAGAGTGCACACAAGAAAAAACTCGATTCATAATAAGAGAAGAGAAGATGGGAGCAACTGAAGATCAAGCGCTCACGATTCAAAGAAGGTCCCTCAAGCGATGAGGAATATGAAGAACTCAATTCTTGAAGAACCTCTTATCCATCTTAGCATTTGGATAAGAAATGATAATGTCATGCATGAAGAAGATGATGAAGCAGAAGGATCAAGAAGGAGTCTACCCACGAAATGAATAAAAGATAAGCATTCAATTTTCATTTCATGATATTGTTTTGTTATGCATTTGTTTATATTCAGTTGATGTGTTATGCATGATAGAATGTTTACATTAATGACAGTATACTACTAATATGCATGTGATGGGTAAGTAGCTCATGGTGCTATACAACTCTCCATTTCTACTTATCTAGAATGAAACCTCTTTGTTGACATATTGGATTAGTGCACAATCTCAATGATGTCATGGTAGAGATGGAAGGCATCTAGAAAGTTTCCATGAGATATGGATGAATGTTGTTTTCACTAAAATAGTTGCATAATTATATATTTATGCATAAGAATTTGTCATTATGAATATGCCCTATGAAATGTTTCTAACCATACAACTAATGCATTTGACTTGTAGGAAAGATTGCGTACAATCGCCTACAATAAAAGAAGGATGAGACTTGTTCCGAAGAACAAGTGATGACAGTTTGAGAAATAATACAAGATGAAGAATAATATGACAATACTTTCAAAGAAAGAAAGAGGTCTCAGACACGGTGCAGTTATGTGACACTGTTGAGCAACATCATTGATACAGAACCTTCCAGCTATGAAGAAATAGCCAAGAAGAAAGGGAAGGAGTGCACCAGTTCAAGAAGAATGATGTATAGGATGTGGTATTGAGACCTGAAGGGAAGTTCGTAGTATCCTCCACAAGGATAAGAAAGAATCCCAAGCCATTTTCCAACTATGTGCGATCTTGTAGATCAAGAACCTACAAACTATGAAGAAGTTGAATAGAAGAAAGAATGAGAAGAAGCAATGATGGAATAATACCAGTCAACAATGAAGAATGCTGTATAGTTCCCAAACCATAAGGTAAGAGTGTGGTATCTTCCAAGTGGACTTACAAGATAAAACATGCAGCTGACGAAAGTATAGAGAAATACAAGGCAAGATTTGTGGCTAGAGGTTTCTCTTAGAAAGAGGGAATTGATTATGAAGAAACATTTTCACTGGTAGCACGGTATACTTCGATTAGGGATATCATGGCACTTGCATCCATGATGAAGTGGGACTTACACAAGATGGATGCGAAGACAACTTTCATGAATGGTGTGATTGAAGAAGAATTATACATAGAACAGTCACAAGGATTTGAAGTTGAATATGGATGGACTCACAAATGCAAGTTAAAGAAGGCCCTGTACGGTCTAAAGCAAGGTCCTAGAGCTTGGTATGGAAGGATAGATAGTTTCCTGACGAGCTTGGACTTTACCAAGAGTAATTGTGATCCTAGCCTTTACTTCAAGGTTATAGAAGATGAAACTATCAGACTATATGTGGATGATCTATTTCTGACAGGGAATGAGAAACATATTGTAGAATGCAAGAAGAAGCTCGTTGAAGAATTTGAGATGAAAGACCTTGGGTTAATGCATTATTTCCTAGGCCTGGAGTTATGGCAGAACTCAGAAGGAATCTTTCTCAAGCAAGGAAAGTATGCAGTAGAAATCTTGAAAATATTTGATATGTTGGAATGTAAAGCCATGGCCACACCGATGGATACCAACCTGAAGTTGTTGGATGATGAATCATCAAAATTGGTGGATGTGACTCAATACAGACAGATTATTGGTTCGTTGATGTATCTGAAAAATACTAGACCAGAAATTTGTTTTGTTGTGAACACCTTGAGTCAGTATCTAGTTCAACCTAGACGTGTTCACCTGATAGCTACAAAACATGTGATGAGATATCTGAAAGGGACTAGAGACTTTGGTCTATACTATGATGGAAACCATGAATACAGATTGTATGGCTATACAAATGCAGATTGGATTGGAAATGTCTCAGACAGAAGAATCACATAAGGTGGATGTTATGGTCTGGGTTCTGCTATGATTTCATGGTTTAGCAGGAAACATTCCAGTGTTTCTCTTAGCACGACTGAAGAAGAATATATAGCAGCTTGCTCTGCTAGTTGTGAATCCATATGGCTTCAGAAGCTGATGTCAGTTTTATTCAACCTGGAGTTGGATACCATCATGATTCTATGTGATAACCAGAGTTGTATAAAGATGACAGAGAACCCAGTGTTCCACAATAGTTCGAAGCACATAGAAATCTGGTATTTCTACATTCGAGATATGATGCAGAAGGGAGATATAAAGCTCCAGTATTTGAGTACTGATGAACAAGTTGCTGATGTGTCGATGAAGCCTCTGTCTCGTGTAAATTTTGAATACTTTTGAGACAAGCTTGGTGTTGTTCAAAAAGACCTTCCCCGAAAGGGGGATCAATGATGTTGAAGTGGGAGTGTATCATCTGTGGACATTTGTCCTAAAGTGATCCGTAGACTTATGTCTCCAAGAAAGAAGAAGGATTGTATCATCCCTGAACTTTTGTTCAGAACAGATATGGTGACTTCGGTCCTCAAGAATGTAGTGGGATTGTATCATCCCTGAAATTTTGTTCAAAACGAATACGGTGACTTCGGTCCTCGAGAATGTAGTGGGATTGTATCATCCCTGAACTTTTGTTCATAACGGATCCGGTGACTTCGGTCCTCGAGAGTGTGGTGGGATTGTATCATCCCTGAGCATTTGTTCAGAATGGATCCGGTGCCTTTGGTCCTCGAGAATGTGGTGAGATTATATCATCCCTGAACATTTGTTCAGAACGGATATAGTGACTTTGGTCTTCGAGAATGTGGTGGGATTGTATCATCCCTGAACATTTGTTTAGAACGGATCCAGTGACTTTGGTCCTCGAGAATGTGGTGGGATTGTATCATCCCTGAACATTTTTTCATAATGGATCTGGTGACTTCGGTCCTCGAGAGTGTGGTGGGATTGTATAATCCATGAAATCTTGTTTAAAACGGATCCAGTGACTTCGGTCCTCGAGAATGTGGTAGGATTGCATCATCCTTGAACTTAGTCCTAAAGTGATAGGGAGTGATTATCCCGTAATTGTATCCGGTGACTTCGGTCGTCGAGAATGTGGTAGGATTGCATCATCCTTAGAATTAATCCTAAAGTGATAGGGAGTGATTATCCCATAATTATATCTAGTGACTTCAATTGTTGAGAATGTGGCAGGATTGTATAATCTCTGGACTTAAGTCCAAAAGGGACCCAAAGACTTTCGTCTTTGAATTGTGTATTGTAGGTTATTTTTTGTTGATGATGGTGTTACTAATCAAAAGATCAGAGTATGATGATGATGATGTTACTAATCGAAAGATCAAATTATTGATGATGATGTTGTTGATCGCAAGATCAAAGTATTGTTGATGATGTTGCTTAAAGTATTGCTAATGATGATGATGATGATCGAAAGGTCAAAGTATTGTTGATGATGATGATGTTGTTGATTGAAAAAGACTAAAATGTTGATGATGATGTTGTCAATCGAGAAAGCTTTGCTACAAAGGATCGAAAGATCGAAGCGTTGCTACAAAAGGATCATGTGATGCAGAAGATGGAGAGTAACTGTTCTGAGTTACTGATTGTGGAAAACATCCTGTGACGTATAGATGTATCACCCTGATGTTGTTGAAGATGCTCTCTCTCCTTCTCCTACTGTTGTTGTTTTAGAATACCCTTATCGTTAAGGAGGAGTGTTGAATTATTGTAACTTTCAAGTGTATTTACTTATTATCCCTGATGTTCCTATCGGGAGAATCATTTGTATTTCATTATACCCCAATGTTCCTATTAGGAGAATCACTAAGAGTCATGAGGAAATTCCCTTCGTTGTAAGTCAGGTCATCAGCACCCTAATTATAATAATATTAAGTTGTTAGAGTCCTCCTAGAGAAGTCAGCCCAGTCAGTTTTAGTGGGGCCGACTTGTTGGAGTGGAAAATCAAGTGAACGGAATATTATAAATAGAAGTGAGGCTCTCGTCATTTCTGCACACACTCACTCACTTGTGGAGCGCATAGGAGAGAGAGAGAGAGAGAGAGAGAGAGAGAGAGAGAGAGAGAGAGAGAGAGAGAGGAGGAGAACACCAGGTTTTGGGTTTGTCTTTTATACATCTTATACAAGGGAAGTTTTTGCTGGGTTTTCTTCCCCATGAGGGTTTCCCAGAATAAATCTTTGTGTTTAAATATTATAAGATCTCAGATCACCATTAAAAACTTAACAAATAATACCTATAGATTCATATAAGGGTAAACATAAACCAAATAACCTCCATTTTCATTCCACAATTATACATAATTAGAGGGATATCAATGTCTAATTATATTCTCAACTTTGAATTTAATCATTGTTTCGATTGTTAAGCACATTAACAATTTATCTTTGTACTCCATGCCCCATTTGAGTTTAACTTTTAATTTAACCATTGTTTTGACTATTAAGCACATTAACAATTTGCCTTTGTACTCCATGCCCCATTTGAGTTTCATAATAATGAGATTCCCATTTAGGAGAATGAAATCTAACCTACAAAATTTGGTATTTATGTGGGATTTCTATGGGATTGAGTAAAGGCTTGAGTAAAAGAATGGAAGTCTTAAAAAGTAGACAACAAACCAGTCTGATTCTATTGAGGCTTAGAATAAGGGTAATTGTGAGTTGCTGGAAAGGCAAAAGCAAATTCTAATAAAGCAATGGCAATCAAAAACCTATTGTTATGACCATTCGGTGGAGTGCACCAATATTAAAAACTAAAAGATAAAAAAGGTGGTAAATATTCTTCAATAGGTTCCCTAAAAAAAGACTCATGCATCATTTTTCCTTTGTTAGTAGTTTTCTCATAATTTCTAGTTAGTACAAGTAGTAGAAAAATAACAAACTTTAACTTTTGGACTTCAACATTACTATTAGTATTTTCTATTTCTAAGACTCCATTTTATAGGTTGAGGCACCCTGAATGTACATAATATTCAAATTTCTAATAATAAAAAAGCCTTTTACCAACAAAAAAATATGGCATGGCTTCAGGGTGACCATAAACTAGAAGATACATAACAACCTCGGGAATTTTGACTCAAACTAATCATGAAAATAGTCTTAAAACATAAATTGTACTAGATAAATTATATTCCTATGTTACATACTAGAGAAATTGCAGTGTTCCAACGAGGTTGAGGCTAGATCAGGGGGTTATATTTTTTTATTATACAAACCAAAGTGGTATTTATTGTATGGATATTTGGTTTGGCGGTTGTTTACCTCCTGGATTCGACATGGCCTTCCCCCATGGTTTCACTCTTAGAAGTACTTGGATTAATGGCTTTGCTGATTACCCCTTCAATGTGATGATTATCTCCACCGTGTAGGGCTTTGCGCCCATGGGTTTGTGCTCCAGGGCTTCTAGGGGTGACCCATTGGGGCACATAGCCATCCTAGTTATTTGACTTATAGAGGTGCTTGTGCTTTGTAAAGGAATGTTATCTCCTCCTCGCACACCTTCTTGCACATACTTGGACCTTTTCCAGCTTCCAAAGACCCCTCCTTTGATGCATGTATCCTAGTGCTCCCTTCTTACAGCTGTTACACACCAATTGATACTACAGTTGCTTGGAGGGGGGTCATTGAGTAACTTTTAGCACTTTGGGGTTAGATGGGGCATGGCATCCCCCCTGGCTCACTACTTCCTCAAGTGAATCCATTTCTCTGATTATCTTAGCTTATTTTTATTGCTTTTGTACAATTTACGATAAATTTCCTTTATTTTGTAGAATTTACCCTAAAATTAATATTATTTTAATATTTAGGATTGTAGGCACAAAATTAAAATATTCCATTGAGAAAGGTTATAAATAAGACTTATCTCGTTCATTGTAAATAGTAAGACGAGAGTTCAAATTATGATTATTACTCTCTTTCTCTTGCTCTATGAGGATCTCATGTGATGCGCACCTCTTGGGATGATTTCTTTCTTGGCTTGAAGTGAAAGTGGATGATTTTTTCTAGAGTTTCTTCAAACATGCATGGTTGATGCTAGCATTGTTGGACTAACACAAGAACAATGATGACCTATTTCTCTTCTTTGATAAATTCTCGTTAAACATTGGTGAGTTAATGCTTCTATGTGGATGGAATGGAATAGTTTTGATGCTGCGTTTTTTATGAATTAGGGATTCTTATCAATCTTTTGTCAACTTTGCAAGGTGGAAACCGTCCTCATTGAAGGAGTTTTCTTTGTCTTTTTTACCTTGGATCTCGTCTTTTTGGCATAATTAGAATCCTTCAACAAACCCTAAAGGTTGTTGTCGAATTCCCTAGTTTGCAAGTTCAGGTAAACATCTCTAGGAAGGATGTTGATCATTGATCCCTCGTGCCCTAGGGATTGAGGTGATAACTTAAACCCCCTTATCTTGTCACCTTTTTTACTCAAATTCTAAGCATTCATGTGTATTATATTTAGGATTGCATTTTAAACATAAAAACTCTAAAAAAACAAAAAACCTAAAAATCTCAAAATTCATAATTCCAAAAATATTATAAATTTGGCAAAAATAGTCCCACATATTGTTGCGCCCTAGTTGAATTTCCCATGAACCTCCAAGGGCATCATCGTTGCTAACTTTGACAATGGTAAAAGGGGTTGAATTAGATTTCACGTTGATTGTGGAAATGAATTTGTAGACTCTCAATTTTTGTAGACCTTATTATGGCAGATTTGATTAGTTTGTCTAGTTTGCCTTAGTCCATTCATTGTTCCTCCCTTAAAATCGAAATTTTATGAGGCCTCTAACTCCCTTTTAGATTTGTGTTGACTAGGTATGCTACATTCCTTTATAATTGCTTTTAAAATGCAGATTCGACTCAGTGTAGCAAACTTGTCCTTATCCAGTGTGTAAACCATCTCTAAGGCTACAATATTTACTAACTTTGTTGAGCATTATTTGAAGACTAGTTTCTACTCTGGCATATATATAGTGGTTGTCATAAGTTAAAGAATTTGCTAACTGCATAATTTGTTTTAGACTTTACTTATGTCCTATCTCATCGATGCTGCATGGTTACTATGTTTGAATGTTGATAATCTTGTAATTGTTTTAATTCAAAACTTGCATTTTGCTACTTAAAAGATTGATTTAGTATAGCATATTGATGTTCAATAATTGTTTTCGTACACTTTATTAAATGTTGATGCAATTAAGTAACCTACCACGCTTTGCATGCTTTACACTAAAGGTTTACGGTATCATTGAATGTTAATCGTTTGACTCGATACCCAGGCATTGTCATTGATTGTAAGATTATAAAGAAGAATTTGTCTTATGTTGAGATCATTGGAAGGTGTATTAGAAGGACTCTCCCCTCGGTGAATAGTTCCCAAAGAATTTGAGAGATTGGACTAAAGGGATAGTGGGTTTGAGTCTCTGTCATGCTTACCATTCACTAGCATCTACTCCAAGTCGTGCCACAAGAAGCTATAATGCTAGTTTGAACGGTAACATTTTTTGCCTCATTTCCGAGAACATTTCAAAACAAGTGAAGTGGTTTACTCCGAGTCATACCCTTGGCAAGAATGACACTTGGTAATAACTCAAGGTGATTCCTCTTCTTTAAGTCTTTGAAGTATATTATTTTACAAGGACTAACCTTGCAATACTTATCTAATGACTCCATTATAAAGTGCTTTCTCCAAATTAGGTATGCTCTTGTTTTTGTACTTTGGTGAGACTTGATTTGAAAGGTCTCTTGTGGCGACTCCTACTAAGCAAAACTAAAAAAGATACGTCACAAGAGGCAACTCAAAAGGTAATCTCATCCCTAGTCTTGTTTGCATTATAGATGAGAGAAAGCAAAGAACACAAGTAAGATTAGTAAATGGCCTTGTATATTTTGAAGATTTATTGTATATTAGCCACTTATATATTGATTACACTACTACATCCAACATGGCATATGATTCTCTTGATTTCATTCACACTTTTGGTTATCCTAATAAGATTCCAAAGCTGAAGGAATTACCTATTTTTATTGGTCAAGATGCCATTACTTCTACACATCATTGGGATGAAGTAAGCCGTTATGTATTGACTAGATATCTTGAACATCTTGATATGAAATTTAAATGCTTTACTTCAAGCTTAAGGTATGATGCTAGAGAATGGTGGGATTCTTTACCCGCTAGTGGTATATCTAATTTAGAAGATCTTAAGAAATTGTTCTTTTATAAATGGCTGGAAAAGAAATATATTGTTTTATTAAATAATCCTTTGATGACTATAAAGAGAAATGAAAACGATACTACTGATGAGTTTGATCACATGTTTGACATGTTGATAAAGGAGTGTCTAGCTGACTACAAACCTCCTGATACAATTATCCTCTCATATTATTTGAATGTGTTTCCATGGAATTTTATCTTCCATCTAGGCCTAGACAAGCCTCAATATTTAACAACAATAATGAAGAAAGTAAAAGCATTAGATGAGTTTCGGAGAGCTGCTGGCATACCCGATACTTCAAGACATTCATGAGCGAAACCTAAGTCAAAGAATAAAGCTACAACTACTTCATGTGATAGACAATACTTATTCTACTTGTTGCTTGAAGAAATGAAACAACTAAAGGTGGATGTGGGCCAACAAATAGATCCCCTTCAAAATAAATTTTTTTAGCTAGAAACGAAAAGGAATCAATAGCCAAGGTTCCCTCCAAGGAATTTTAACATGGTAACTCAACAAAATCAAAGGCATTTGTTACCCCTAAAGTATGCACTAGAGTTCTACAGTGCAAAGCTATGGCACTCAGGGAAGGGAATTGGATACATTTGGTTTGTTTTAGAGGGTTATTTAAATATTGGGAAAAGGAAGGTCTATACGATAGTATGGAAACAACATAGATTAAAGAAGGAACTATGAACCAAGAGGTAATGAACTATGAACTAAATGTATCATAAATTATAACCATAAGAATGGAAAGAAATACATTAAAGAAATAGCATATTACTTTCATGCATATAGATTTGATTCCATACATAAAATTGTTATATAAAGAATCTTAAAGGAAACAAATAATGAACCCACATGCAATGTGTACAAAAAATGTATATACCATTCTACAATTGAAATCATGCAATGCATACAATTCTGTAATTCATTCAATAATCAGCTATTAACATAATAGTGGGCACAAAGTTCATGATTCATTCAAAATGATAGAAACTGTATTGTATTCTTACAAAATGATATGACTATCCTCCAACCTCCAAAATTGAATCCCCAACTTTACATCAGTTTTACAATATCTAGACTTTCATGACAATAGTCTTGACACTTTCTTTGGGATTCGATGACTATTCATTTTACTAAAAATAAACTTCATAATCATAATATGATATAATTTAATCAAAATCTTTCGAGGTCATAATTTAAACGGAACACCTCATCAAAATATAGATTGATTCTTAGACTCTTATCTTATACTTGACATACTAAAACACAACATTTACACTAATTTGTTCAAACTTTAAACAAACTTAACAAATTAAAAGGTTCATGACTTGAAAATTTGATAACCATTTAATGAAATTGCTTCCTGCCAGTACAAAATTATGAGCATCCATTTGTAACTGCTACTTTAAGGTCCAATATTTATTCTTATCAGATTTCCAAAGGCCGCTTCTGACCCTGCATCGTGTCCTAAAGAACATGTGTACCAAGATCAATCAATATTCCCAACTTTTAATTGCTTTATATAGTCTTTTTATTTTGTTACTTGCATTCTTCTTTCCAATATTTATTTTGGCATAGTAATTTTTAATTAATATTTTTTAAGTTTTGAGTGAATCGACACACCTTAGTGAATCTTACCATCAAATTTTCCCTTTTATTTCCGACCTTGTTCACTTTGTCCAATAATAGTTGATTTTCCTATCTTAAACACTTGACTAAATCTTTATATTTGTTTACTTTTTCTTCAACCATTGGCTCTACAATTTTAGATTGATTTCCTTTGCATTCTCTTCAAGTTCTAGGGAGGCAAAATCTTCCTAAGGTGGAGTTGGTACAACTACATCTTCTTACTTAACTTTAACATTAGACATAACATGCAAATTTGGCTTCTTTCCTGTATTAGGTTCTATAATAGGATTTTCTTCCATTTATTAAAAAAAAATGGGACTTACATCCACTAGTTCATGGGAGTATGGAATGGCATTAATGGTATTTTCTAGCCCACTACAAATTGTGCTACCCCTATTTCCTTCTCTTTGGATGATCCCGATTCATTCTCAGAACTTTCTTCAAGATATGTTTTCTCTTTCCCTTTATTTGTGAAAAAACCATTCTTTGCCTCAATTGAATTTAGTGTCTCAGCCTTAACCTTCTATTTTCTTGGACTCTTGATGCTTTCACTCGTACATGATTCTAAGTCAATGACATTATTATCTTTAAGGGAAGGATTAATTTGAGATTTAGAATTTAACCTAAACTTGTCGGTGGCCCTTGTGTGTGGCCCCCGTAATGGATATTCTTTAGGTTTTTTATGATTCCTTCTGTTATTTTTATCTATGTTTGAAACTCCATCTAAATGATGTTCATTTCCCTGTGTTGGCATGCTAACAATTCCATTAACGGGTTGCTTCAGTGCTCCCCTCATCTGCCGTGTCATTCTTATATCTCCTCCTTTAATATTCATCTCGTTCATTTCAAAATTAGGGATTTTAAATTTCTTCTGGAATGCAAACTGTAAATACCTATTGACATAATCTTTAGGCTCACATTTAGCTTTCATTTTTCCTTTACTCGATTTCTATTACCTTCCTTTGTACTAGGCTCAGATGAAGAACTATAAATTTCATCCATTTCATATCTCTATATTGTGTTTTAATAGAAATAGTCTTTTGAATTTCGAGAAGGGTATTTGCGGTAACAAACTAAGAATCTATAAGGAAATGTTCGTACCTATGCTTAAATTGATTCAATTAATGTAAAACTAGCAATTTGATTAGGGCCTAATGATAAATTTCATGCCATCTATTTGGGGATTTCTCTGCCCTAGCAACCATTTTTTTTCAGAATTTTGAGAAAAAATAAGGGAAAATCATGGGAGAAACATCATCTAGATGCAACAAGAAACACATACCATAGTAACATACCTCCCTTCACTTGTTATGTACCACTGAACCAGCTTGAGCAGGTTACTGTACTCAATTTTGAGCTAAGCCCTAGGGATTTCCTTTCGCCAATTGGGACATTGATGTGTACATAGCAGAAAATGGTTACAGTCATGTGTACTTACTCCTTGCAATTTGAACCAGTGTTCACCTTCTTGGGATAGCTCGCAAGCGATTGTAATGGACTTCTCTATAACACGCAAATTCAGATAATCAATTGTAACATTTTTCCCATTGAAACTCTGTGCAAACACCTGAGTAACTAGAGTGAAGTGGCCTTGCAATTTCTACCAGTATCAGAACCATCCCACTTTCTTAAACATTTTCCCAAAATCTGGGTATGCTTATAGTACCTCTAATCCCATAGCCTCATACCTAACAAGCTTCCCACTTCGTTTTAATGTTATTATGGTATTGTAACAGGAAAATAATAAGTACTCGTAGATGACGAGAGTATTCTCTAGATATGGATTAATTCGAGGAAGAAAGGAATGATAAAACTCTTGATATGTTGGGTTATGGGTTAATCATTTCAGTTACTGATTTGATTCATATCGTGATTGTAATAGATTCAATGAAAGAAATCCACACATTTGCATGATTACCCACTTTTCCCACGTATCTTCACTCAAAATAACATGAAGGAAGGCGTTCGGGGTAATGAATGTTATGACCTGCTGTACTACCTAATTAATTTTGCACATTTTCTGACCCATTCCGCAACACAACACAGCTGCACAATCATTCTGTTGCGTTGTTACATAACAATTTTGCAATGCAACGTGTTGGAACAACTTCATTATCAATTTATCTTAATTTCTTCTTGAATTTGAAATGTGAGCATTCAAAACCTGCACAACTAATATGGTAAAAAAACAAACAAAATTGTACTAACTTAACATGCCATTGAACTAACTACCAAACTGAAAACATGAAGTAATACAACAAGCATAATAATTATTGTTGTAGAACTTTAAGATAAAGACTTGCTTAGTAAAATTTTGAAACATCTTTCAAATGGGTTCAAAAAACTTAGGGCCTTAAGTTTTTCAAAGTAGACAACCCTAGGTGTAGAACTAGTTATTAAGATTGGATCCTACTGGGGATAACACTTACTTGTGAGGTGATAAGAACCCACAAAGTAGTGTCTTGTCAGTCTTGATTGTTGATATGTTGCACCTTTTTATTGAAAACTACTACTACTGAAACCAATAAAGTGAAGCTATTTACCAGTGGCTCTGTTGGGCTTGGAGTCTTATTATGAAATATACATCTCACCCATATTTACAATGGAATTAGGCTACCAACACCCTTAGTAAATGTGGAAGTGCTTTAGAAAATGCCCATTAACTGGGATTCCTGAAACTGTACTGCCATCAAGCCCTTCTACAATGAACGTATTGTTAATCAAAACTTCAAAAATTCGAAAAGGCCCAAACCATAAATTGTCAAACTTACCATGTTTTGGTCTTTTTGTGTGCATCCCACCTTAAAACTAGATCACGACGAGAAAAAGTGTCTTCTTTTTTCCTCTTAACATAAGTGGATTTCATCCTATCTCAGTTCTTATGAGTTTTTTACAATAAATATTCTCTTAACTGTCGATTTTCGATCATCCAATAAATCCTTCGTTGAATGGCATTTGGTTCCTCGAATTCATCCTGCATAAACTTTAAAACTGGCAAACCCAACTGAACATGAAAGGTTGCATCAATACCATACACAAATTGAAAAGGGGAAGTGTTAATTGATTTCTTAGTACTTACCCTATCATCCCACAATGCATATTTAGTCTAGTATCTCATGCTCTCTTCTTTTCAAACAACAACTTCTTGATGATATTGATAAGGTTCTTATTAATGGATTTTGCAAGGCCATTACCCTCTGGGTAATAAGGTATATAATGCTTGAGGATGTAAACTTCAATGAAGCATAGGATCATCAAACCTGCAGGATTCAAATGGAGAATTGTAGAAGAGAGAGAAGCAATTGATTAATTCAGATCAATAATTCATGGAAGATAAAACAAAACACTCATGAGACCAATAATTGGAATAATTAATCATAATCTATTAATAACTATTAATCCACATATTTAGTAAATAATATGTAACACAATGGTTATACATATAGGAGAATTCAAATACCTAAGTTAGGATTAAAATCTACCAACTTGGATTGACTCCGGAGCTAACTTAGTGTAGGAAAATCACCACTAGATCTCACTAATACAACTTCATATCACTAAAACAATTCACAACCAGTTAACTAATGAGGGTAGGAGAGCAAATGCACCCTACTTCCCCTAAATCATGGAAACTTGCGCTAGGATGAGTGAGAGTGATCTAACTGATGGGAATTAGAGCATAACTGGGCTTAGCTAAATACCTGCTAGAGTCAACTGTTGGAGACTGCTGGTGGCACTCAGTGCAGGTTCCTAAATTATAGGGATTGGTCATTGGGGAACCTAAACTCATGCAGAGTCGCAACAATGGGAGACAAGGTCATCATATAAAGATAAGAATATAAATAATTTACAGACTTTTAATAAAAAACCAATGGATGAAATAAATACATTAAAAAGCACTTCATCCTTAAAAGTATGCGATGAAATTGCAAGTGAAGAATCCTTAACCAATCAGATTTAATTAAGTAAGTTGTCAGTATTTGCCACTATGTATACGAAGATCATAACAAATGTAACTGAATATCCAACCATGTTTTAAAATACATCGATAAACACTGAAGAATCTATATCTCATATATTAATCAGTGCCATACCCAAGCATGCAAAAATACCAGGGTTCAACATGTCGACACAAGTTCATCATCAAGATATTATATTGTAAACTCAGAAAAATACTTCCTATAGTCATTATGGTTTTATGTACAAAATTATATGCATGAAGAAATTTGAATGGAAATGTGACCAACTATTTCAAGCATTATTAAACCGTGGTACCATTATTCGTGGCAAGAGTTCCCTTGTCAGCATCAATCACACCTATGCCCTTAAAGAAAACTTCACCAAGCACAACACCTCTATTGAAGTTGCAACTAATTAAGCATTTAATAAGTTTAAGTTGAGCACTCTTCATACAAGATTCGTGGTCGAATATTTTCAAGGCCATATGACCATTAGTAAACCTTAATGGTTATTACAGTTGTTAATAATATCAATTATTATATAGTCACCAATAGGTTAATTAACTATTAATTATTAGTTATGATATGGTATGTCTATTTATTAAATAGACGTGTCTACTACTCTATCCTCCATATTTAAGATGGCTCACTATCTTTGCAAAGACATCATTCAAATTATCATATATATATATATATAGTATCCAAGATGTAAGGTTTTAACCTTACATACAATGAATTAATGGTCATATTGAAATGGCCTCATAAGCGAGTTGGATATGTTGCAAATTGATTATGAAGGACAACGACTGAGAACTTACTGGACTTGGATATTGGTGATCATTTGAAGGTCACCTTATGCACTAGTGTAAAAGTTTAATTTTTTTTATCTAGAAACAGTTTCTTGACCATCATGCTAGTGTTTACAAAGTGGAAACCACTGAGGGGATGTTGATTGATTGCTGGAACAGGAACTGGAGTGACAATTATGGGTGTTAGTCAATATTTGAAACGACAAATCCAGATAAGAAGATTATTCCTGTGGATCTAACCAAGAATAACATAGTGTCTTGCAGAAGGCTATACCCTCTCAAAATCCAAGACATTAGTTCAGGTTTTGTTCCATATAATTTGGATGAAGTCATACAGATTTCTAATGATGAAGTTGTTGAGATGGTAAAGAAATTGCCATTTTAAAGAGGATTGGTGGTTGAAATTTCATTAGGATATTCAGTAAGTATGCAAGAACACATTCTATTTTGACTTCAAACTAATTTATATTAATTGTTGTAAAGAATTTTTGCAGAATGGCCAAAAGCACAGAACTTCGAAGCCCCTTCATTTAAAAAGTCGTGTTATGAAGACAAGCTTGGATAGAATCTATTATGTTGCCTACAACAAAGAGAAGAAACAATGAACTCACCAGCTTGGTGTTTGTTCCAAAAAGCAAATCAATGTCGAGTTTAGATGTGATGGCTCTTTATATGCTTATGTGGAGATCTATAGTTCCAGTGGTTTCACAAAGATCTCAGTCAAAGCATAGTTAGAAAAATATAACAAAAAGGAAGAACAATTAGGAACAAGGATAAGTTAAAATCCCTTATTTTTAGATCGAAACTGAGGATAAATGAGTTTGAGATTTCAAGGAAAGTTGATCCACCTTTCTAGGAAGAGGATCAGTAGGAAAAGTATTTTTCTCAAAACTTGGCAGTGTTAAGGAATTTCATTCCAGATTTTATGGCAACTATAGATCGCATACCAACATCCAAAGAAGGAAGAGTCAACATTTTGAAGACTAGATGGGGTAATTGAACACAACGTTTGATGATTAGATCAGTAGTCAAAGAATAATTATAGATTTAAAGGCATTTGATTCTATCAATTCTGGATCTCTTAAAACTAATTCAAGATTCAGCTTGTGATTTTTTGCTTTATTAATTTCTATAAAGTTTAGCATTTTTTTTGTAATGAGGGTTTAGTTAGGGGCCTAAGAGAGAGTTGAAGGGAATAAAAACTTGTATGCATCAGTGTAAACTTGTGGGCATATGTCTTTGTAATTTCCATTAATTAAATATTTCTTAGAGCTTGATATTAGATTGTAAGTCTCTTTGTTCTTCATTGTCTATCTTCTTACTTGAATGAATGTAAATTGTTGAGTTTCAATAATTTCTCAGAGGTTATACATTCTTGAGCAGGAAATTATTTGTTGTGATTTCCCATTTTCTATGTTTCTTTCAAGCATTCATCCATTAATTTGTAGAAGGTACTTCAGTTTATTTAAAGTTCCATCCCATGAATATTCATACGTGATCTATTAGAGATGTATGTATGTTCATGTTGGTTTCCTTTTCTTTAATTTGTGATTATTCCCATTACTTTTATCTAATATTAACCTTGATCGCCTTTCATTTATATAATGTCTATAAAGGGAATCCATGCCCAATGATCTTTCCCCATTTCCTTTCTTGTTCACTCTACTTGATCCACTACCTCAATTAAACAATCAAATCCTCTTGAACCACAACATAGCCCATGCATACGA
>LPNX011113728.1:41814-58770 GCA_001517045.1 Pseudotsuga menziesii | reverse complement strand
GTTGGTCATAGTTTGGTGAGAAAGAAAACATGCTCAAACGCTCCTCCTATGACTCGGATTCAAAAATATCATATGTTGGATTACTACTAAGGAGCTCCATTCGTGTTGCCATGAACCTTTCCTTGTCATTGTCAAGATAATTATCATGGATAGATTGATCATTAATAGTTTTTGAAACATCAATTGCATCATAACCAAAACTGCTAGAAACATTTGGATCAATGAAAAATGCATCCAGAATTTTTCCATAATGGAGAATTTCATCATGTTGATCATCATAAAATTCTTTAAAAGTGCCACTATGCCAAGAAGAAATATGGAACCTTTTTTTAACCAACAAACTTTCATATTCTTTTACAAGTTCCTCTAGAAGCTTCTGTTATAAACAACTAAATATATCTTGTCCATAAAACTTTTTTATAAGAATTCAAATAAGAAGACATAGCTGAAGGAAAGACCTCAGTCCATTCATCTTCATATATCATACCTGTTAATTTCTTTAAACCTTGAAGAAAAACAAAGTCTGCCACAAAATCATTCATCTTATTTCATGAAGAAACTAGATCAACAAGTAATCTTGCCATTCATATTTTGAGGAATAAAAAAAATGAGATTCTGAGTAGATTCTTCCTTCGTGGAGTCACCCAATGAAAAATTGTAGTCCAAACTATGTAACCACTCCTTGTTCGCCATCAAAGAATGGATTTATTCGTTGTTGTATAGCCTAAGGAAGTACGTCTTTGTTCCTTCTCTCCTCAACAATGGCGCCAGAAGATGTTTGCACTGGAGTCTACTCAAGGACTGCTACAAGAGATTGATCAACACATCTTAAAAGAGGATTTGATTGTTTAATTGAGGTAGTGGATCAAGTAGGGAGAAGAATAAAGGAAATGAGGAAAGGTCATTGGGCATGCATTCCCTTTATAGACATTATATAAATCAAAGGCGGTCAAGGTTAATATTAGATAGAAGTAATGGGAATAATGAAAGATTAAAGAAAAGGAAACCAACATGAACATACATACATCTCTAACAGATCATGTGTGAATATTCATGGGATGGAACATTAAATAAATTGAAGTACCTTCTACAAATTAATGGATGAATACTTGAAAGAAACATAGAAAATGGGAAATCGCAACAAATAATTTACATTCATTCAAGTAAGAAGATAGACAACGACGATCGAAGAGACTTACAATCTAATATCAAGCTCTAAGAAATATATAATTAAAGGAAATTAAAGAGACATGTGCCCACAAGTTTACACTGATGCATATTTCTGATGAACAGAGCATGTGAAAATGAAGGAGGCTGCGTGAGGGTTCGCATGCAGGTGACAGCGATGGTGTAGGCGCTCGAGGGAAGGAGTGGCCGGTCCAGGCCTACTCGGACCAGGGGTTGGATTTGATAAACCTTGTCGTTTCTTGTACTGTGGTGGTGTGGTGAAGTGGTGTGATAAGGAGAGTCAGATCTGAGCTGGAGGCTGAACGTTGGGGTCTACAAGGCTTAAGGTTGTGGGTTTATGACATTGACGGTTTCCCTTCTGGCTGAGATGGAGGATCTGGAGATGGTTGATTACTCCAGCGACAGAATGGATAGCACTGACATTTGGGCGGCTCCAGGTGGAATCCTGATAGAGCAGAGGGTGGATTTCCCCAGAGTGGGTCAGGAGGTATGGGGCCCGGTCAGGTCAGAGACGTTAGGGTTGGACGAGGGTTTTTCCACATCTATCCTTCTTGCATGTTCGTCGTTGGCTCCTGTTTCGACTGAGTTACTTGGGGAGGACTCTATTCAACAGCCAGAAGTTTTACCGGAGCTCTCGCGGTGGCCGGAAGATGGGCCTTCACTTCTTCAAAATTTAGGCTTTCCGGCTTTCTATCAAGGAGGAGGATCCGGGGCTGTGGAAGATCAGGTCCTGGAGCTCAAAGAAGGGACGAACGGACAGGTTTTGCAGGGCAAGGGTCATTGTGGAGGTTCCACGGCGGATGAGCAGAAGGTGTCCCTGGGCGAAGCTGAACAGCGTGGATTTGGGTCACCTCGCAGGGACTTCCTTGGTGGTTGTCATGGAGCAGTGGATGATTTAGCTGGAAGACAAGTAGGAGCGAATGGCACACCAAAAAGACGGAGTAAGAACTGGATTCAAACCAAGAAGATGCGGAATTACATGGTCGGCGAAGATCTAGCCTGGGAGAGTGTTCTAAAAATGGCGAATTGTACCCTAGTCAGGAGGGTTATGGGCAGAAATTTTTCCAAAAAAACTGTTCAGGACTGGGCTACGACCTTGTGGGGCACACAGTTGGGCTATGCTCCTATGGTAGATATGTTGAACAGAGGATGGTTTGCGGTTAATTTGGAGAAGGAGGGGGACCTTAACTAGATTCAGAGCAAATGCTGGCATATTGGCCACTCTACTGTTCTTTTGAAACCATGGAGCCCCCTATTTGATGCAAGCAGAGAGAGGGTCAACGTCGTCCCTGTTTGGGTTAGACTGCCAGCTCTTCCACTGCATTTCTGGGATTTGTATCACTTCAAGAGGATAGGTGATATGCTAGGCACTTTTCTGGAGGCAGATCTCTCTTTTTCAGAGTCAAGGGAGAAGAAGGTGGCTAGAATCCTGGTTAATATCAATCTTAGGGAGGGATTAGCAGAATCTATCAATTTGGTTTGGGGACCGGAGATTATCCCTCAATTACTTGACTACGAAAATGTTCCCTTTCGCTGTAGACGCTGCCATGCCTATGGGCATCCGGTTTCGGCTTGCAAAGTGCCGGCGCGTCCTCAGAACGGCAATCGAAGGAAATATTTCGAGACTGGGTTCAATGGTAATCCCGAGAAGGGTGCAGACTCCTCAGGTTCGACTCATACTTCTGCGGATGAGGTGGGCATCGATCCATCTGTGGAGACATTGCTCTTAACTGAACCATTAATGGTTGAAGGTTTAAATGCTATGCCTGCTCTGGATACTGAATCGGCTCTTGGTACGGTTTTAGGGGATCCTTCTGGTCCGGGAACTCCCTCTTTCCCTATTCTATCAAATGTCAATTTATTCCTGAATAATGTTTCTTTCCTTGGGTTTGACTGGATCGATGGGCTGAGGAAACTTTCCCTTTCAGGACAGTCTTGTCCCCCCGGGCCGCTCCCTTTACTCCTTAACTCTCAGGAACATGGCCCGGGTTTGCCTTCTGCTGAATCAACTGCCCTACCTATTGTTCCCCTCCCTGCTTTGATTAATTCCTCTGCTGTTTTTATGAGTCCAGAACCTGTATTTCCCCTTGAAGAGTCCAGTCCCTCTCCTCCAGATTCTTCGGAATCGGGTTACTTCCTCAGATCTTGCCAAAAACATTCCTATGGGTTGGGCAAGTCTTCATCGCCTGTGAGAAGGGGTCGAGGGAGAAAGACCAATCTTTCTAAAGCACAGTCCAGAGCCAAGGAGGATTTGTTAGGTGGAAAACAACTTTCAATCGAAAAGGCCCTTAGAGCGGAGTCGGCCAAGAAGAAAGGTCGCTGATGAAGATCCTGTCTTTCAACTGTCGAGGGCTGGCTGGGCCTGGTAAGAAATCAGCCTTCATCAGGGTGCTTACTCTTGAACACCCTGATGTGATCTTGCTACAAGAGACCTTAGGAGTAGGTGAAGTGGTTCAGGAAAAGTTGGAAAGCTGGATACCTGGGTGGTCCTTTGTTTCTCTAGATGTCAGAGGGCGTTCTGGGGGTTTGGCGGTGGGGTGGAATAATAGCCGTGTTAAGCTTAATAATGCCTGGGGCTCAGAGGGGGTGTTGGGTGTTGAGATTTTTTCGGAAGAGTTGGGGATGTCTTTTTCAGTGGTTAATGTATATGGGCCATATATCAACAGAGTTCCATTTTGGGACTCTCTACTTCAAAATCCCCTGGTGAGTGGTGACTCGGTGGTGTTGGGCGGAGATTTTAACTTCTCATTGGGGCATAACGAGGTTTGGAGACCACATGCCTAGGTGGACTCCCTAGCAGGATATTTTGTACAGAAATTGGTGGAGAAAGGTCTTTTGGACATTGAGCCTGTTAAAATTAAGCCGACCTGGAGAAACAACCGCAGTGGAGAAGCCAGGGTAGCGAAAAGAATTGATCAGTTTTTAGTAGCAGAATCGGTGGTGGACAGATTTTTTTCAGTTCGTCAATGGGTGGGCAGTGGGGGTCTCTCCGACCATTTCCCAATTTTTTTTGAGATCAAGAAGGGGCCTATTAATCCTCCGAGCCCATTAAAATTCAACAAACTGTGGCTTCAGGATGAGACTTTCAAAAATCTCTTCCACACTTATTGGAATTCAATCGTAGGGGATGATGACAGATCGGCCGCCATACAGTTTGCTGACAATATTAAACTTATTAAAGTAAAAATCAAAGAATGGGCTGCTGAAAAGAAACAGAGAGATGATGCTGACCTGAAGTTTTTAGAAGCAGAACTATTGGGGATTTACGAAGGGAATGGAGGGGGTTTTGCTACGCAGGAGTCAAAGGAGGTTTTGTCAAGGCTGGAGGGGAGACGAATTACTTTGCTGATGGAAAAAGAAGAAACCTGGAGACTCAAAAGTAGGGCACTCTGGCTAGAATGTGGGGATGATAACACCAAATTTTTTCATGCATATGCCAGAGGAAGGAGGGTGGCAAATACCATTTGGAGTCTTCAGGATGAGGAGGGTAATACACACGTTTCTTTTGAAGATAAGGCCACCTGCGGGGTAAATCACTTTCAACGGTTGTTCAAATCCCCCCCTCATGCTACAATTGAGGAGGTAATTAGATTGGCTCAGATGTTCCCACGTTTTGTGGCTGAGGAAGACAACGGGGACCTTATGAAGGAAGTATCAGAAGATGAACTCAAAGAGGTGTTGGGAAGTTTCCAGAAAGATAAAAGCCCAGGGCCTGATGGTTGGTCAATGGACTTTTTTTGGACCTCTTTGACATCTTGGGGAGGGATCTTTTGCAGGTGATTGAAGATTCAAGGTCGTCTGGCTGGATCCCGGCAAGTTTTAACTCTACTTTTATAGCGCTAATTCCAAAGTCTGATAATGCTTCCTCCCTCAACGAGTTCAGGCCAATTTCATTGTGCAACTGCGTCTACAAGATTATTGCCAAAGTAATCGCTAAAAGACTGAAAGTTATCCTTTCAGCACAAATCTCAGACGAAGAATTTGGGTTTTTGGAAGGGAGACAGATCCACGAGGCTATAGGGGTAGCGCAGGAGGGTCTTCACAGTTTAAAGACTAGGAGACTGAAGGGGGCCATCCTCAAAATTGATCTCTCTAAGGCGTATGACAGAGTAAGCTGGTTATACTTGAGGTTACTTCTAACCCACCTTGGCTTCGGTATCATTTTTATTAGATGGATTATTTCCTGTATAACAACTGTTTCCTTTTCTGTTTTGATCAATGGGGCGGCTACCCCCTTTTTTCATGCTGAGAGAGGACTTAGACAAGGCTGTCCCTTGTCTCCAATCCTCTTCCTTCTGGTGGCTGAAGGATTAAGCAGGGTGATTAGAACAGCCAGAGCTGCTGGGCATTTCTCCGGAATTCAACTAGCTCCAAATCTAGTTATTACACATCTACTTTTTGTAGATGACGTACTCATTTTCTGCTCCGGTTCTAGAGGTGATACTCGTGCTCTGCAGGGTATTCGAAAAACTTTTTGCAAAGGCTACTGGCATGGAAATCAACTTTGGCAAATCTTCTCTAACTACTCATTTGCTCAGACCGGAAGAGGAGGCAGAACTATCAAGGATATTTCCTTTCAACACGGCTGGTTTGGATGATGGGATACATTACCTCGGATTCTCTCTGAAGGCTAACTTGTATCAGAAACAGGATTGGTACTGGTTGGTTGGGAAGGTTGAAAAACGTTTAATGGTTTGGAGTCACAAGTGGCTCTCTCGAGCTGGAAGATTAGTACTCGTTAAAACTGTGCTAGAGGCAATTCCGGTGTATTGGATGTCTCTTTCCTGGATTCCGAAAGGGATTCTTGAAAGAATAAGGAGAATATGTTTCAGATTTTTGTGGAGTGGAAAAAGGGAAGAACAGACCACCCCTTGGGTTAACTGGAAAAGAATTGCAGTTCCAAAAGGACTTGGAGGCTGGGGTCTAAAGGACATCTTTTTATTTTCAAAAGCATTAGCTGCTAAGGGAGGATGGAGGCTTTTGAAGTCCAATAGTTTGTGGTCAAGGGTGATAAAGCAGAAATATTTGCCTAATGTCAGTCTCTTAGAATGGATAAGGAATCCCAGAAAAACTCATCTAGGCGGCTCTGTGATTTGGAAGGCGATTGTAAAGTCATTTCATTTGATTGAGGATAATCTCGCTTGGGATGTAGGAAATGGGGAAAGTGTATTGATTGGGAAGGATCCTTGGCTGGGATGCACCAACCAACATCTTCTCCCTGATGATACCATTGAGGATTTAAGACACAAAGGGATCTCTACCCTGAACCACCTTGCTGATCCAAGGCCAGTTGCACCATGGGCTCAATCTTGGAGAAGGGTGAACTCTCTTGGTTTAGGGGCCAGGGAGACAGCTTTTGTTGAGATCTACTTAAGGGAATTGATTCGGGCTCATATTATTCTCACAGATCAAGAAGACACGCTGGTTTGGGAAGCTGCTCCTGGGGGTTCTTATACACCAAGAGCTGGGTATTTACTACTGAGTGCTGGGGTTGAACTTAGAGATGTGGCATGGTGGTGGAATCCCTTGTGGAAACTGAAATGCCCTGCTAAAACAAAGCTATTTATGTGGTGCGTTTTAAACAACACAGCTCCAACCTGGGACGTGCTCCAGAAGAGGACTTTTCAAGGGCCTGGCTGGTGCGTATTGTGCAAAAGGGCGTTAGAAACAAACTATCATTTATTTGATACTTGCTGCTTCACAATCGAAGTCTGGAGGGTGGTTTCCACCTTGACAGGTTTTCCATGCCAGTGGGAAGGGGACTCGATTGGTGCAGCGTGGGACTCTTGGTGGCGCAGGTCACCACAAAAAAATTTAAAAATGCTACCTTTGCTGGTAATATGGGGGATTTGGATGGCTCGTAATAAAGCCATTTTCAAGGATTCTCCTAGTACTCCGGCTATCACAGGGGCACAGTCTGTGGGTTTTTATAACTCGTTCCCGGAGCATATAAGGGCTGCTAGAGAGCGTAGAATTTTAGAAGTGGAGATAGACAGAACTCTTCCTTGGGCATTTTTTGACGGGGCTGCACAAAACAATCTATGTGGAGGAGGAGCAGTCCTGTTTATATCTGAGTCACACTAATTCTCTTTATCTATGGGCCTCAGGAGGGGCACTAATAATTCAGCTGAGTTAATGAGCCTCAAATTACTCCTGATGTTTGCATTAGAAAAAGGATGTATAGATTTAAACTTTCTGGGCGATTCAATGAATGTTATAAATTGGATAAATCATACCCAGGAATGTAGGCAGTTGCGGCTTGTTCATATTCTCTTTTCTATCAGGCAGCTCCTTTTCCGTTTTAACTCCTATACATGCAGGCATGTATACAGGGAAAACAACACGGAAGCGGACAAAGCTTCCAAGGAAGGGCTCCGGTTGGCAGAAGGAACATGGGTGGTGAAAGAATTTACAAATGGAAGACAACAGGCTTATTACCACAGGCCATTTATTGAACATTCTTGATGTCTACAGGATGGCGTTCAGGTTTTTAGAACTATACTATGCAGAGTTTTAACGGGCACATCACATTTTGCTTTTAAATGATATTTGATGATCTTGGAATGAACACGAGAGGACTGCAACGAACACCTCTCAAATTTTTAAAGCACACTATCAAACACTTCCAGATTATTGCTGCGCCTCAGCAATAATTAAACTGTGTATGTAATTTTATACCAGATTTCTTGAACTGTTGGAAAGAAACAGCGAAGTAAGTTGGAAAGAAACAGCTAAGTTCACTTATAGGTACAGCATATGTAAATGCTCTGTTTGTTTTTACTAAAGTAGACCTTACAGGCCCTTCATATGAACCAGTTTTTGGTTGCTTGGATTCACGCTTTAGTGAATATTTTGAATGTAATTTTGATCTCGAAAGATGAATAAAATTACGCTTTTTTTTCTTTGAAAAAAAAAAAGTTTACACTGATGCATACAAGTCTTTCTTCCCCTCAACTCTCTCTGAGGCCTTTAACAAAACGCTCATTATAATAAAAATGCTAAATTTTATAGAAATTAATAAAGCAGAAAAATCACAAGTTGAATCTTGCATTAGTTTCAAGAGATCTAGAATTGCTAGAATCAAATGCCTTCAAATCTAGAATTATTCTTTGACTATTGATCTAATCATCAAACGCTGAGTTCAATTACCCCATCTGGTCTTCAAAATGTTGACTCTTCCTTCTTTGGATATTGGTATGCGATCTATAGTTGCCATTAAATTTGGAATGAAATTCCTTAACACTGCCAAGTTTTGAGCAAAATACTTTGCCTACTAATCCTCTAACTAGAAAGGTGGATCAATTTTCCTTGAAATATCATACTCATTTATCCTCAGTTTAGATCTAAAAATAAGAGATTTTAACTTATCCTTGTTGCTGATTGGTCTTCCTTTTTGTTATTATTTTCTAGCTATGCATAGACTAAGATCTTTGTGAAATAACTGGAACTATAGATCTCCACATAAGCATATAAAGAACCATCACATCTGAACTCGACATTGATTTGCTTTCTGGAACAAACACCACGATGGTCAGTTCATTTTTTCTTCTCTTTGTTGTAGGAAACATAATAGATTGCCTCCAAGCTTGTCCTCATAAGACGACTTTTTAAATGAAGGGGCTTTGAAATTCTGTGCTTTTGGCCATTCTTCAAACATTCTTTACAACATTTAATATAAATTAGTTTGAAGTCAAAATAGAATGTGTTCTTGCATGCTTTCTGAATATCCTGATGAAATTTCAACGATCAATCCTTTTTAGAATGGAAACTACTTTACGATCTCAACTACTTCATCATTAGAAATCCTTATGACTTCATCAAGTATGTCTTCATCCAAAATATATGGAACCAAAACTGAACCAATGTCTTTAATTTTGAGAGGGTCTAGCCTTCCACTAGACACTATGTTATTCTTGGTTAGATCCACGCCAATAATATTCTTGTCTGGATTTGTCCTTTCAAATATCGACTAACACCCATTATTGTCACTCGAGTTCCTGTTCCAGCAATCAATATGTCAACATCCCCTCTGTGGTTTCAACTCTATAAACACTAGCATGATGGTCAAGAAAATGTTTCTAGATAAAAAATTTAAACTTTTACACTAGTGCATAAGGTGACCTTCAAATGATCACCAATATCCAAGTCTAGTAAGTTTTGAGTCGTTTTCCTTCATAATCAAGTTACAGGATCTCCAACTCGCTTCTTCTATGAGGTCATTCCAATATGACCATTAATTCATTGTATGTAAGGTTAAAGCCTTACATGTTGGATATTATTTATAAATATCAATATTTGATAATTTGAATGATGTCTTTATAAAGATAGTGAGACATGTTAAATATGGAGGATAGAGTAGTAGACACGTGTATTTAATAAATAGACATACCATATCATAACTAATCAATAATAGTTAATTAAGCTATTGGTGACTAGATAATAATTGATATTATTAACAACTGTAATAACCATTTAGGTTTATTAAAAGTCATATGGCCTTGAAAATATTCGACCACAAATCTTGTATGAAGAGTGTTGAACTTAAACTTCTTAAATGCTTGATTAGTCACAACTTCAATAAAGGTGTTGTGCTTGACAAAGTTTTCTTTAAGGGCATAGGTGTGATTGATGTTGATAAGGGAACTCTTGCCACGAATAACGGTACCACGATTTAATAATTCTTGAAATAGTTGGTGACATTTCCATTCAAATTTCTTCATGCATATAATTTTGTAGATAAAACCATAATTACTATATGAAGTATTTTTATGAGTTTACAATCTGAAATCTTCATGATGAACTTGTATCGCCATGTTGAACCCTGGAATTTTTGCATGCTTGGGTATGACACTGATTAATATAAGTGATATAGATTCTTTAGTGTTGATTGATGGATTTTAAAACATGGTTGGATATTCAGTTACATTTGCTATGATCTTCTTATATGTAGTGGCAACTACTGACAACTTACTTAATTAAATCTGATTGGTTAACGATTCTTCACTTGCAGTTTCACCGAATACTTTAAAGGATGAAGCGCCTTGTAATGTATTTATTTCATCCATTGGTGTTTGATTAAAAATATTCAAATTATTTATATTCTTATCTTTATCTGATGACCTTGTCTCCCATTGTTGCTTTCAGGGTTGAGTTTAGGAACCCCGCTAGATTTATATGTATAAAAAATGGGCGAATCTCTCCGATATATAGGAAAATTTGAAGGCAATTTTATGAATAATATAATATGTATATATAAAAAAAATTGTGAACCTTTTGTTTTATTATATAATGTTGTAAAATCTTCGCGAATCCTTCACTAAGTTATAAGATATTGTAAAATCTTTTTTTTTTAACAAAAACGGTTATGATATATTAAGGATTCAGCAAAGAGGCCGCTGGATCAGAAACCTATTACAATAAGCTTCCCAAATTCATCTTCCTTCAAAGGTGTAGAAGAGCTAAGGAGGGATATCTACGCTAACATCCGAATTAACATTGAGATCATGGAGACCGGCAGCTATAGAGGAATTGGCTGCTAGGTCCGCCAAAACATTTAGACCCCTAAGAATGTGGTAAAAATTTATTTTCTTGAACGCTTTAACCTTGGATCTAATTCCGTTAATCAGCCTCGCTATTCTTCCATTCTTGCCCCTTCTACCTCCATTCAGCATCTGAATAATAACCCTGGAATCCCCAAAGACCATGACCTCCTCCACTCCTTTCTTCTACAGCTGCTTGAGACCTTGCCAGAGCCCGTATGCCTCAGCCATATTATTAGAGTCATTACCAATGTTCCAGTTGTAGTCAATCTCGACCTTCCCATCCAAATCAATAATGACTCCACCCACCCCCCCTCCCGCTTTCCCCGGGTTCCCTTTGGAAGCCCCATCAAAGAATAATTTAAAAGTCTTCTTTTCTTTGAGCCAGCTCTCAAACTGATCGCAATCCATCCTAATATCTCATTCTTCCATCTTTATTATAGCTGCTTCATTTACATCCTCGATCTTTAGGCTTTTCATCCAGTTTTCCTCCTTTTCAGTCAATTTTCCTTTATTATTTGGAATCTTAGATATACTAACAATCTCTCCTAGCAGAGCATTAACCTTACTATCAATCTTCCATGCTGGTTGGGATTTCTCCTGGAAGATTCTATGATTTCTTTCATTCCATATGCCCCAGCAGATTAGCTTGGGTAGTTTCAGCCAGCAATCTCTAATTCCATTCTTTTGGATCAGCTCACCATGATACTGTTTTTCCCAGCTAGTAAACCAGTCCTGAATTGTATCTGGCAAGCGTACTCCTCCTCCCAACAGCTTCAACACGTCCTCCAATACCGAAATAGTATAGGGACATTTTAAGAACAGATGACTGATATTTTCAGCTGCTTCAATACATAATGGACATCTAAAGGGGCCGGCAATGCCTCTTTTCTGCAGATTCTCACCAGTGAGAATTCTCTCATGCATTAGAGACCAGGCAAACATATCAATTTTTGGAAGGGTGCTGCAGTTCCAGAGATTCTTCCAAACCCGTGGATTTGCCGGCACATTATAGCTTACTGCATGTCACTGGTAACCCTCTGCCGCTGAATAATTTCCAGTGTATCTCCCCCAGCCCCTGCGATCCTTCTTGAATTTTGCAACTGGCGCCAGCCTAGCGAGGTGATTGGTGAGTATCTTTAACTCAGCATTGATCTCAGGAGGACAGTCCAGCATGTTCCAGCCGGCCCATCGATTTGGAATCTCAGTCTCCCAATTGGATAAATCCCATAGCGTGTTCATCCCCTGCGCTGTCAATCTCTCTTGCAGACATGGAATTTGGGACGGATCCTTACCTAGAATTTTGTCATGCCAAATATTAATCGTCTTCCCATTGCCAGGGACCCAATACAGTTTCTCTTTGAACGTTGGGAGAGCTTTAAGGAAGACATTGTAAATGGATGTTCCCTTCTTATTCACGTGCTCACCATCAAGGCATCTAAGCCTCAATCCACTGAAGTATTTGGCTTTCAACACCTTACTGCACCATGAAGGCTTGGGGGCAATCAAATTCCAGAGCAACTTGGCTCCCATAGCCAAGTTTTGACTTCTTAGATCTTTGATGGACAGACCGCCCTCTGGCCTGTGTAATTTAATTATTTTCCAGCTGACCAGAGCAAATTTTTTCCCTCCCCCAGCGTTGCCATTCTGCCAGAGAAAAGATCTGATCAAACCTTCAATCTGGGAGATTACTGTGGCCGGAGCTAGGAGAAGAGAACTTTGATAGAGAAGGCAGCTATTCAAGACTGCCTTTATTAAGACTACCTTCCCAGCCAAATTTAACCAGATTGACCCCCACCCATGGATTTTCCTTTTGATTTTCTCTATAATTGGATTCCAGGCTGAACTCTTGGGTTTGGCTTTGAAGATGGGAATCCCTAGGTAGTTGAAGGACTCCCAGTCGAATACACCATTCATATTGAGAATCCTAGAGATATCAAGCATTTCTCTAGGATTAATATTCCACCCATAAATATGGCTTTTCCTAAAGCTGATTTCACTTCCGGAAGCACGACAATAGCGGTCCAGTTCAGTCTTGAAACGACGGGCTATGATTTGACTGGCTCCCCCCAGCAATATAGTATCATCCACGAATTGCGCGTGATTGATATCTTTGGTTCCTCTAGCCATCCTAATTCCGAGGAGATCCTGCTTAAGTCTGGCATTTTCCAGCTGAAAGCTAAGTACAGAAGCCTGGATGGCATAGAGCAACGGGGATAACGGACAGCCTTGCCTCAGGCCTCTCAAGGCTTGGAAGAATGAAGCAGCTCTGCCGTTGATTAAGGGGGCGATCCACGGCTTGCTGATACAGGCCTTGATCCAGGAGATAAACTCTAAGCTGAAACCAAATTTCTGCATTACCTGAAGGAGAAAGGGGTGACTGACTCTATCAAAGGCATTGGCTAGGTCAATTTTAACCACCATTCCCTGGTCACCATTCTTTAGACTTGAGTGAATAGCCTCTTGAGTTAATATAATATTTTCCCAGATCTTCCTGCCTTTGACAAACCCGCCTTGATTCTCCGGGATGATTCTCGGCAGTATATGTTTCAATCTGCTGGCTATTATCTTAGTTATAATTTTGTAACCAATGTTGCATAAGGAGATGGGCCTGAACCTGTCAAAGGTCTTGGCCTCCTTTTCTTTCGAGATGAGTGCCAGAAAGGCAGAATTTGTGTTGCCCCCTATTTTGCTGCGTCTTTGAGAACTGCTGACCATTTTGAAAAGATCGATTTTTATAATATCCCAGCATAGCTTGATGAAGGTAGCATTGTAGCCATCAGGCCCTGGAGCTCTGTCATCCTCCATACCATCGATGGCCTGCTTGATTTCCTCCAGCGTTACAATATGATTTAGATCTTCATTCTGAATGTTATTAATAGCTTTAGGAATCAAGTTAAGGAGATCGCTGGCATCCCCAATGGGTTTTTCTTTAAACAAATCGCTGAAGTGTTGCGTGGCTTCAGCCTTTGCGTCATTAAAATTGGAGATAAGAATTCCCTGGGAGTGAATTTCATGCACATAATTTAAATTTTTTCTGGCTTCTGCCTGTTGATGGAAAAATTTAGTGTTCCTATCAGCATCTTTCAACCATTTGCATCTGGATTTTATTTTCCACCAGTCGGATTCGAGTCTGCAAGCCGCGTGGAGATTTGACTGCAGATTGGCTTCAATATCAATGTCTTTTTGTGCCACGATTTTTTCCTCCATGCTAGTTTGGTGTTCCTCCAGCGCATGGATAGCAAGGGATTTTTTAAGGGTGGGAGAAGGAATCGATTTTGCCCAAGCTTTAAGTGCTCTTTTGAGCCTTCTGAGTTTCTCTTCCCAAATGTAGGAGGGCGATCCAGTAACCGGGAGAGACCAAGTATCAGCAACAATCTTAAGAAATTCTGGTTGTCTGGACCATAGTGGATTGAACCTGAACGGTATGGGCCCCAAGTTCTTATCATTGGCCATCTCAAGTAGAATGGGATTGTGATCCGATCCTCCAAATGGGAGAATTTTGGAGGATAAACTCAGTCCTAGCAGGAGGAAGGTGTCCTGGACCAGGAACCGATCGAGTCTGGCAGCAATATGCCCAGGCCCAATCCTTTTGTTATTCCAGGTATACTTTCCAGAGGAAGGCTTGACATCCATGAGATCCCAATCCAGAATGATCTCATCAACAGTTTCTCTAATGGGATCTCTGACCAAGGTGCCCCCTCTTTTTTCCTCTTGGCTAAGGGTGACATTGAGATCCCCTGTGAGAATTACATTACCTTGGAGGTTGCTCTTTTCCTCTCGAAGAAGCCTCCAGCAAACCTTTTTTTCAGCATAAGAATTGGGGGCATAGATATTGAAAATTCTTACCAGGGTATTCGTGTCCTTTTGCCTCAACAGGGTGAGGATCCAACAAGAGCTGTACTTGATGTCAACAGCCTCGAATTTCTTTTCATCCCACAGCGTCCCAATGCCTCCGGATGCACCTCTAGAGCTAATTGCAGCTTTACCTCTTTTTTCCCAAAATTTTGAAGTTACCTGAAGGAATGCGTCTTCCTCCATCTTGGTCTCCTGGATCAGAAGGATGTCCGGTTGATGTAATGAAACAAGATCTGTCATTGCTTCTTCCTTGCAGGTGCTACCGAGACCTCTGCAGTTCCAAGAGAGGACCTTCATTACTTACTTTTGGAGTTTGATGGAATCCCTTTCTGGGCATGCCCCTGCTGGCGAGTATTTCTCATGTTTTTCAGTAGCTTTTCCAGGGTTAGCTGGGAGCCTTGGAGCTTATCCTTATAGGTAGCTTTCTCCCTGGCTTCTTTCTTGGTTTTCCTTCCTTTGGTTTTCGAGAGCCTTGGGGTAGTCAGTTCTATTTCCCCCTCCTCCTCTTCTTCTTCTTCCGATTCAGAGTCATCCTTTGATCTTCCCAGATTCCCCCCTACTTGTGTCACTACCGTGCCTTCCTCTTGTTCCTGCATTTGATGGGATGATAGGGATGCTTCAGGTTCCTTACTATGTTCGTTGCTGGATTTCTCTTCCTCTGCTACGGGATCCTCCCTTATTTCGATAGCTTCTTTAGTCTTCGAGGTGTCAGGAGACCCTTCGAGATGGATGGTCTTGGCTTCTTTATTCCCCTCATCCAACTTTGGATCAGGCTGATTTTTGGATTTGGTTATGTTCACCTTTTGCCATCCCTCCACCTTGTCATGGTGGATCTCTGGCTTTTTAGGGCAATTGCGGATGAAGTGCCCATATTCATGGCAGCCACGACACTTGAAGGGGAGCTGTTCGTAGTCGAGCCTTTGATAATGAGACCAATTCCCCACAGTTAGTTTAATAGATTCTGGGAGTCCTGCTTCAAGGTCCACCTCCACGTAGATGCAAGCACAGGCGTAGTGATCCTTTGGGCTAGCCATATCAATATATTTTCCAAGAACATTCCCGATTGCATGGAGGGATTTGGGATTCCAGCAATGCATGGGAAGGTTAGGAAGTCTGACCCAGACTGGCACGACTTTGGGGATGTCAGCCTCGGGATCGAAATCCGGGGTCCACCCATTGAGGTAGAGACCTTGCGGCCCCATGAAGTAGGGCCCATTCCTGAAGATTAGATTTTTGTCTTCTTTTGTTTCGAAGTCAAAGAGGAAAAATCCCCTTCTGACAAAGTAGGATGCAACAATTTTGGAGATAAGGGGTCTCCAGTTTCTTTGGACCCAGCTATCAGTGGTTTTTGGCGAAGGCCAGAGCCCCGTGAATTGCCCGATCAGGGCTCGATCTGCCAGGGAGAGAGCGACCAGCATGGTTTCTTCCGGAGGAAGGGTCACTTCTGGCACATCCTGTATTCTCTTGACAAACTTCGGTGGGCTTCTAGTACTCGATCTCCTAGTCTGAGGTCGGATTAGATTATTAAAGGCCTCAAATCTCGGGTCCGGAGGCACACCTCCCATCCCAGCCATTAGACGGGCCCTCAACTCATGAACTTGGCAGTCACGATCAGCTGAGAATGCCTCGTAGACATCCCTTTGGACCCTACAAATCTCACACCACCGGAGGCCTTCAGATGCAAACAAACTCGCTGACAGCACCTCGATATCCCCAGGAGGTGCGATCTACCAGCAGTAATCTTCCATAGCCATCGATCTATGCATGCGTTGGGGGAACCAGTCCAGTGACTCAGTCCTCACGATCTCAACCTAGGGATGAACGCCCAGCCAGGATGCTCCTCACGCCAACCAGTCAAGAGTTAATCAGCATTAAACCTAGATATTGTAAAATCTTGGCGAATATTTAACTTCATTATTAAAAATTGTAAAAACTGGCGAATCTTTCACTGATTTATAAAATATTGTAAAAATAGAGGAACAACAACATTAGTCAAATAACACGAATCACTTCATCATCAACAGAACATGTGTTATGTAGACTCATGAGTCACAACTTAAAGGTGTCAGTGAAACACAACTTCACTAACTAGATTTAGGGCAAGTGGGGACTCCACTTGTTATCTCGTCCCTTAATGGTCCAACGGACATGTGGGGACCTGAATCTTGACAACCGATAAACTGATAGAATTAGGCATTATGCTCGATCTTGGCATCCACTAGCCAATTATGGTCATGGAGGCTAATACAATTATGCATTGTAATTATACCAATTGATTATTGCATTAGATGAATGTTGGCCTTGTGCCAATAGGTATCATACCATCAATGCATAGGAATCTAGTGCATAAACCACTTTCCTCTTTGCTCAT
>LPNX011113728.1:30791-41694 GCA_001517045.1 Pseudotsuga menziesii | reverse complement strand
AACCAGCAAGGGTACATGGAACACCTATACCAAAATAAGGCTCAAGAAGTTTCATAGTATTCAACTTCAGAACATGGTTCTCTTGCAAGTAAAATTAAGTCATTCAAGTATGTCCTTTAGTAGTATTTAAGTAATACTCAAGCCTACCATTGACCTTCTTTTGTTCAAATTTCAATTCAAATCTTTTGTGTAGATCCCATTATAAATGACTCTCCCCTTGAGGACCACCTCATCATCTTTCTCAAGTAAAGCCAAAGTCGAAAACAAAGACCTTCAATTCTATCTTCAGGCTATCCAAAAGGTTATTTGCACTACAATTAATGCATCAACTCTTCCATCTATTGTTGTATTTTTGTTCAATAAACAAAGACATGCCATAGTACTATGGTTTATTCACATTACCAAGTTTCTGACTGATTTGACTTTAAAAGGTGCACCAAGCAAAATCCTTCAACTCTGCCTGATTTTGAGAAGAACTAACAGTTGCCCTTAACGATCACACATGTTATCCTTAAGAATGTTGTTTCACTGATCAAGGAAGTCTTCAAAGAGTCCTTCAATATGCTACCAACAATCAAAATAGTTCCAAATCATGCTAGAAAACTTAGCGAATAAGATCATAATGTTAGGGTTTTTTTTTTTTTTGGTTATCAATGGAGTTGCCCCTAAATTAGGGCTTCCAAATTTTCAATGAAAAATTAACATGAGATGGAATTTGCACATATAATTCATCAATTCACCGTATTTGTTGGTTCATTCTTCAATTGTTTTGCTCCCCTTGAGGTTTTTGTTTCTCTTCATCTGGCATTCTATATGCTTCACCTGAGCTTGTCCTTAGTCCTCTGAGATGTGATTTCTGCTTCAGAATGACCACAGAATGACATTGACTTGTCAAACTCTTTCTTCATACATCATCGGTCTTTGCTTTTATTTGTCGGAAATGTATACTAATATAACTTTGACATGTATTTACCTTCTCTCTGTAGTTATAGCATTCATTCTCTTTGAATGTTGCTTCCATTTGGCATGAACGGGTTGCTGATTGTTGGTCCTTGTCCTGCATCCTCTAGCCAAAATTGTTGTCAGGTTTGATGAGGTTTTGCCACCTTTCAAGCAAGGGCTGGGTGTTTTCTTTTTTTTTCACTCGTTGTTGCTAAACCTTGAGGTGTTATAGAATATGGTGTTGGTGACTTTTGAAGCGTTCCAGAATTTGATGGGAATCCCATCACTCCACCTTGATATCCATTCCTCAACGTGAAGTCCTTGACATAAGGACTTCCAACAAGATAACTCACAACATTTTTCTTGGCATAAGGGTTATTTAATATTGCTTTCACATCTTCAACCTCCATATCTGTTGAAATTCTCTTTCCATGCACATTTCTCTGAGAAATAAGCATTGCAAAACCCTGAGGAAAACTTGCATTCATGCTGGGAGTGGTGATTTGGGTATAACTGCTAGTATCTATTTGACCTTGTTTCTCCTTTAATGCTTGAGAAGCCATGAAATTATGTTTCAAGAGGTTCTCCAACAAAAGATAGCAAGTTGGACTCTTCATTTCACACACTGGTAAGCGTTGTAAGGGTTGGATTTCTTGAGGCAACTATGGAGCAGTGAAGGGGAATGCCTTCCTTGTGTTGTGTGGGGTAATGGAAGAGAGCCCCATGTCTATGATGACTGAGTGAGATTCATGTCATTGAAAAATGGTTAGTATATTGACTAAGCGAGAGAGCAAATGGGTTTTTCACTGAGGGAGAGAGAATCATGTAGGGGTTTCCTTTTCCCTACTAGCCTCATAGCCCAACTTGGGGGTGGTATCAACAACTAATACCTACGGTTGGGTGGAAAATAGCTCTTACTTAGCCAATTTCTTAGATATTCTTTGTTAAAAGATGAGTATTCTCTTTGTCTATGAATGTAAATGATTTTTTTTGCTTCTAGTGATAAATATGCTTTTTCATGCATGATGTGTTAGTTTAGATAAGATGTTAAGTAACAAGTGTCATATTCACTAGCACTTCTATAATTATCATATTCACTAGTGAATATGATAAAAATGCTTGTTCATGTACTTGCATATGCATCTGTTAGTTTATAATGGCCCTCGAGGTGAAATTCAAAAGCATGAAATTCATATTTACCTTCTCCTATAGTTGGAAATTGGAATAATGGATGAGGACGCTACAAATATGAGCTCATTACTTTTCATTATTGTCTAGTTAGCTAACATTGTTATATCACTTGAAGTCCAGATATGAGCATGCCTAAATTTTTTGCGTTCCATTTCTATTAACTCTAGAATTTAAAAGGAATATTTGTCTAGTCTTAGAGTAAAGGGGGATTACATCTTCTTATTGTAATGTTTGAGAGAATCTTGAGTCTCTCCACCATTTGTTTTATGGAGAAAGATATTATGTGGATAATTTCTTAAAATTAACCTCTCTTAAAATTAGAAGTCATATATACTGGTTTGATACTAGAAAACTAAGCTGAAAAGTGTTCATTCTCCATGTCTTTCAAACCTTCAGTTTATGTTTACTATGAACATTGTAGAAGAAAGAAAATCAGTATATCTTTATGGGAAAGTAGAGAGCACCCTAACTTTGAGTTAGAGGTCATGTTTTTCTTAATTGTTTTACATGTATTTATTGGTAAGGATTCAGATGAAGACCAATTGAAAAATCTATTGTTAGGCCATGGTTCTTCAAGGTTTGGAATCTAAACACTCTTCAAAAGAGTGGTTTGGGATGGTTGTAATATTTTGGCATGGAATTAAATTGAATCTAGATTAGAATGGAACATTGAAGAAAATTGAAATGAATTAATGTATGAAATGATGAATGGCCAATTTCACTGAGGGTACATTCTTCATAGTCAATTTTGGAAGAGAAAAAACCTAAACTAGATTGGGGACACTCCCCTTGCTGTCAATAGAAGCTAGAAAAAATGTATATCACAAAATATGAAGGTTGGAAGTGAACTTCATATTTTTTATAAAGGAAAGGTTTTTTGTTGTATAATTGACACCTAGGCTGGATTTTTTGTTTAGTTTCTGTAAATGGACTTTATAATGTTGATGTAATGAGTTTTTCAATGTTGATGAAATGGTTGATTCTGATAGGTATTAGAATTGTTACTCGAAATAAATACTAACTTTTGTGTTTGTTTTGAGATCTTTAATAATGCCAGACCTATGTGTTGGTATTTAGTAGTTCTGGTCTTATTTTAGTAATGTTAATAGTCATTGCTATGAAAATATGTACTAGTGAAGTCAAATATAAATATTAAATATTTTGATTGTTATTCGAGGGTCAGTATATGATTTATAACTATCTAATCTCCTTGCTTTTGTGTTTATTTCCCTTTTCAAAGGGAAAAAACATAAAGCATCCAAACATATTAGCTCTCAATATTGGGTGGGATCTCAGGCATCCATTTCAGAGGTCAGTCTCAAATGATGAAGAGCAATTGTTTTCATCTTGAAAGGGAGACGTGAAATCTCATATAATGTAGCGTATATTACATCTATGGGCTATGGGAAATTGGAAATGGACATTTGATACATATAATAAGAATCAAAGTATAAAATTAGAGTTCCATTTACTCTCTCGTTCTTAGAAAACATGGTTTTCCTCATCTATCAGCAAGGGGTTCAAAATTTGACTAACACATGCCATCTGTATTCTAATATTAATATTCAAAAGGAAAACTCGGTATCTTAAAATCAAGGAGAGAGGAATAATTGACCCTTCCACCAACGTGCAGTACAAAGGACAAAATGACATCTATAGGTATGCCAACAACATAGTATGCCCCAAGATTTACATATGCACCCAACGTTTCCCATCCACATCCTCTAGAAATACCTGTAGAAGTATTGAAGTTTCATAAAACATGACTATATATATCAATCTATACAATTCAAGACCATTTCCAGATCTGAGGAAATCTATGAGAAAGGCTATCAACCTGACAAAACACCTTAGATGGTATCCATAACTGTTGAGGTTGCAAGTAATGGCAACATGCTTGAAATGTAGTCAACTACCTCTCCTTCATTGCTATAAACATAGCCCTAGACATTTTGAACGAAGAATAAAGTATATTGTATCATGAGGGCTTCTATTGTTGCCATACAAACCCCAAAATCCACCAATAATTGTGCATCTTGTGAGCGTCCAGCTCCTAGTTCATTGGAAACTCGTGTACTGCAATGCAAAAAGTTAGTATGAAAAATATGAATAGAAATCAATACCGACAATTTAATATCCTTGGAGAATTTTATGTTGGAAATATTTTTGAATCAGTTATACCAAGCTTACAGCAACACCCAAGCCAAAGGGAATCATATATGCAAGTGAAATAGTGTTAAGGCTGCAATGAACCAAATGCAATCTTGGAGCAAAATAAATTAACTACTGGCAGTGGAAAAGTAGATGTCATTATTAGCTTTATGGATAGTAATTTTTTTGGATTTGACATAATTACCATATGGAAAGAACTGACATCTCAAGTTTAGGATTAGGAAACAAACCAGAGTGGAGAACAAGCATTTCGAAAGACCATTACTCCAAGCTGTCAAGAAACATAGAAGTATAGTATCTACTATGGTATAGAGTATAGAGTCTACTATGGTACATAAATTGATTATTATTGAAATGATCCTTTAAAATATTTGAACATTTTTCAAAATAATGGAAAATGAGATTGAAGCAATGCATACTTTTTTTAAAATGAACTACACTCTGCAGCCACAAGATGCAAAGGACTCATATACCAGATCATCACTGCAGATGGAATAACAAGCTTAAGAAAGTTTGCAATATCATATAAAGCTTCCCTTGGGAAGGATGTCTATGTCTTCTTGCATGCAGGGGAACATGTAACATAAATTGATAGAAGTACAACATTCAGCCAATTGGAAATGTTATTTTCCAGTGGAGCACCTTTATTACCTTACCCAACTTTTAACACCAATACCCAATAGATGGGGACATGTAAACACATATTTATTGTAGAGCTCAACATCATTGGAAAGACAATACACCGTGATTGAAGAAATTTCATAAGGGGTTGAAGAACCGCATAAGCAAACAATCTAGGAATCATCCATCTTGCAAATTTCCCTACTTCAAAAGATATTAAAGGGTCTTGCCCATGGGTTGTAAGATTGTGTCCCATATATGCCCATATCACAACAAGTGGTATGCTTACACAAAAAAGAGAAACAACTACTCTTTGCAATTGAATCCCAAGCAAATAATATTACGTTGCTCCATAGCCCTGTCCACAAAGTGTCTTTGATGCACTTTCCATTCCCATATGTTGATAGACACACAAGTAATGAAATAAAAACTAATCATTCTAATTTTGAAGAATTTCAAAGCTTGAAAGATCCATTTATGACTTCCAAGTTCCAACTTAACTGAAGCCTGCGTTCGCTTAACTATCATTCTACAAACAAAATATTTAACTTGATGAGCTTGCATTTTTAGAAATTACAGAGTTAAACCTTACTAAGGACCACTTTTCAGTTTTAGCTGGTAATTGAATCGAGAAGGGATTTAAGTACCACTTTTAAATTTTAGTTAGCAAGCGAATTGAGACGGATTTATGCACACTTTTATGAAGTGTATGCTAGGAACCTTTTCAACATGTTGCTATGTGTCAAGCATAAGGTTAAAAAAAATTCCTTCATTATGCATTTTACAAATGATTGTTCAATGATGTAGGATCATCTAAAACAAAGAATCTCTCTCTCTCTCTCTCATATTTTAGAGGTTATCTTAAGGTGGGATGTATGGGATCGCTAGTATACCATGAAGTTTTGAAATTGGAAAAAAGTGTTAGCGAATCTCATCAAGAAGGAATTTATATATATGGCTTTGTACTACTGTTTTAATGAAAATATAAATTTCATATTTGTCTTCAGCAGTGTTGGGGAACAAATCAAATTGTTATGTCTTTCTTCTTGTTTGTGGATCCTCTTGTTTTGCGCTGTGAAGGCTCTGCATCTGGTTGTTGTTGCAGCAACCATGGAAAACACCATCATCATGGTATCAGAGCAATGAACAAAATGGCCAATAGAAGAATTCCAGTATGGGAACAGAGACAGGCAAGGATATGAAATTTAAGAATGGAAAGTTACTCTGTAAATTGGAAAATATTGAGGTTAGGTTGAGTGGTTATGAGTCCAAGGAAGAACATGCAAATGTAGGTGCAAATGCTCAAAACGTAGATTCTCTAGAGAGATAGATGGAGGCAATGTCGAAATAAGAAAGTAAGCCAGAGGCCAATATTTCCAATTTGAAAGGAGAATTGAACCCACAATTGTTTATAGATTGGATACAATATCTGATGTTAGATTTGGATATGGAGAATACCGAGGAAGATGATCCCCGTAGTGTCAAAATTGTAGTGGAAAAAATGAAATCTAATTCTGCACCTTGATGGTATAATCTACAACCACCAAGAAGAATACAGGGAGGCAAAGGCAGATGTCTTTTTCTTTAACAGAAGTCGTGAAAGTATTGTATTAAATAAAAGGCTTAAACTAGCCAATCTTACAAAAATGGTAAAGTCTAATACCAGCCAGAAGTGTCGAAGAACTCCAAATTACAGAATCATTTGGGCTATTTTCTGGTTTTCTGAGTCTACTTCCAAATATACTAAAATTTCCAATGCATTTAGTAGAATATATGCGAACAAATACGCTTAAAACTAGACAACAGAAATACATGCAAGGTTAAACGGATTCGTAGAGGCAGCACAAACGAGCTCTCTAGTCCGTCTGCGTTGACCTGTTTTAGAATTAACTTCCTTCACATAACCCATTCCTTGATGATCGATAGTCAACTGCCAAGTGCCCTGCTTACTGACAGAAGATTTCATTGCACTCGCCATAATCCATATTAATGAGAGTGGGGCATCCTCATAAGGCTTCATGTTTGAGTGGGACTAAGTGGAGCTCTGGATGCCCCCCCATGACTTTCTAATGTTGGATGAAGACTTAAGGAACATAATAAAATTTAGTTATGCCATTCATTTCTATTTCCCATTTCCCGTTTTGCGCCTGTGTTAGCCATCATGTCTGCCTTAGAGTTATTCCCTCGGAGAATATGGAAATAAGATACTTGGATTTGAGTTGTGACCTGATGGATGCGATCATGTAATCCTTTTGTTTTGATTACAGGATCCTTTGATCATTCGGTGGATTACATGCTTGGAGTTATCTAAAATGATGATGTCCATGATGTTTAACTGCTTTTCTAAATTCACTCTGAAATAAAGCGCAAGCCATTCTGCCTCATTGTTGGTTTTTTCCCCAAGACCCCAAGCAAAGGAAGCCACTGTCTTTCCTCTGGGATAAAAAATGATCCCGCCCTCGCCTGCCAACCTAGGGTTTCCTTTAAAGGATCCATAAAAAAGAGAGGATGTTTTTATTTTGCTTTGCCCACCAAAGAGAAAAGTCCTCAAAACTTTTCCTAAGTTCCCATATATGGGAGGAAGGATGCGATTTGGTTTAAAGGGAGATCCAAGCTAGAAGATCTTGACACCAACGAAATTATATTGCATTGAGTTTCTCAGTATTGGGTAGGATCACTTGTTTAGAGCTTAAATTTTCCTTTATCAGATTGGTTTCCTTGAAGGCAATGCGTTGAGGATCATTTTTCTTATTGTTGAAGACAAACCTGTTCCTAGCTAGCCAGACTTTCAACCAAATATTTTTGAGAGCTGCATTCTGAATTCCTCCTAGAATCCATTTTTTCCCCAGCTTTCCTAGGTAACTACTTCTCCAGTTGGCTGCCATTTCGTGGAATGAACCTGGTAGAATGAATTTAATGCCAATTGGACCAAGGAAGAGGTGCCACACTTTCTTAGTGAGGGAACATTCTAAAAATAAATGTTGAGACGTTTCTTCCTGCTTGAGGCAAAGAGAGCATCTCGATGGCCCGTGAATACCCCTTTTCATGAGATTATAAGCTGTGATCAACTTTTCTTAACCAAAATCCAAAAAAATATGTTGATTTTAGGGATGCTGTCAGAGTTCCAGACATTCAAGCACTTGTTATAACGAGGCTCGTTCCCAGTGCCCTGCAAGTAATGATAACCATCTTTCACAGTGTAGATCCCAGTTTTTCCCCACCCTCTGGAGTCTTTCACCTTGTGATTAAGAGGAGCAATTCCATGAAGATAGGAATTGAATGCATCATAGGCTGGGAGAATATTAGACGGAGGAGAAAGAGCCTTCCAACCTTTCCAATCGCCCCTAGACCCCCAGAAGGCATAGTCTCTTAGATAGAAGAAGCCATGGTATTCCAACCACAAACAGAATGGAAAAAGCATGTCCTGCATGATGAGAATAGGCCACCCCAACAAAGGGAGATGTCTATGCAAGAGTATACCAAACAATTTCTGAAATTGCAAACCTGGATAGGCATGCGAGAAAATGAGGAGCAAGCCAGGCTCAAAATGAATTGTCCTAAGGTTTCAAATCCAAAATGAACTGGCCCTTGTGAAAGTGAATTCCATGGATGAAGCATATATTAAGATGCATTAAAGGAGGCATAGGAAATAAATCTGGGAAAGAATAAGAGAAATAAAAGGGGCAGTGACATCTCTTTAAAGGGAAGATAATGAGGAAAGAAAAGAAACAAATTATGACTTCAAAACAAGCGAAGGTTTTAGAAATAGAGGTTTTGGTGGTAGACACTCTTTGAAGGGAGGTTCTGTATTGATTTACAGGGAGCAAGCAAATGCATCAAGCAAGGATTTTCCACCAGAAGTGAAGGCCTTCTATAAGAAGCATAAGGATATAATTTTTGATAGTCGGTCTACTAGATTGCCTCCATTGAGAAAGATCACCCATGACATAGGTGATGGGTCTTATTCAAGGAGGAAGTCTGCCAAATCTAGCCCATCATAGATCAAGTCTAGTGAAAAATGAGGATTTGAATAAACAAGTGGAGGATTTGTCGAATTAGCCTGAAAATGGATGGAGAATATGCATGGATTGGAGAGCCATCAACATAATAACCATCAACTATAGGTTTACATTACCCAAAATGGATAATATCATGGATTGTTTAAGTGAAGCTTGTTATTTTTTTAAAATAGTTTTTATAAGTAGATATCACCATATATTAATAAGAGAAGGTAATGAATGGAAAATAATCTTTAAGAAAAATAAGGATTGTACAAATCATTGGTGGTACCATTTGAGTTGAAATTCAATGCTCCAAGTACTTTCATAAGATGGACGACAAAGATGTTGAGGCGTTTCTTGGGGATGTTTGTGATTGTATCTTAATGTTTTTTATCTTCACAAGACAAAACAAGAGCACTTGCATCATGTGAACATTGAAAAGGTTGGAAGAAGAGTAGCTGCAAGTCAATTTGAAGAAGAATTATTTCATGCAAAAACTTGTGTGCTTGGGATTTGAAGCAATCAAAGACTTGAATGAATATGATGAATATTTTGGAGAGGTATGGAAGGTTTGCAAGGAGATTATTGATAAGTAGGACAACCTATTTGGACAACTTCTTGGGAGATGTATTTTTTTTCAAGGGAAAACAACTCTGCATTCCCAAATTATCTAAGAGAAATAGTTTGATTAAAGAGAGGCATGGTCCAGGATTGAGTTGACACTTTGTTCAGAAAAAAACTCAAGGTATTTTTGGAGGAAATATATTAATATGACTGGCCTAATTTGAAGTTGTATTCTATCAAATATGTTAAGAGATGCAAAATATGTAAGTTATCGAAGGGAAGAAGTCAAGCTATTATTTTGTACACTTTGTTTCCTGTCCTGAAGGAACCATGGGGGTATTTTGCCATGTATTTGATTTCAGGTTTACTTTACACTCTAAGATGTAATGATTTCAGGTTTACTATACACTCAAAGATGTGATGATTTCATAATTTTAGTGATTATTAGATTCTCTTAAATGGCTCGTTTCATGCCCTGCATAAAGACTGATGATGCATCTAAAGTTGTTTTTGTTTTTTAAGGAAATTGTGAGATTGCATGGATTGTCGAAGGCAATTGCATCATATAGAGACTTCAAGTTTTGAAAGCCATTTTTGGCAAACTCTTTGGAAAATAATGGGAACAAAGTTGCAATACGGTGTATCATTCCGAGACTAATGGGTAAACTGAGTTGTGAATAAGAGTTTGGGAAATTTATTGATATGTCTTGCATGGAACACTCTTGGACAATGGGATTTGATATTGCCACAGGTTGAGTTTGCATTCAATAACTTAGTCAACCAGTCTACAGGACTAAGCCCATTCCATATTGTATATGGGAAGAGTCCCAAAGGATTCATAGATTTAGTGGAGCGGCTGAACAAAATTGACGATGTTGATGCATTTTCCGAACATATTCAAGGATTACATGAACATGTTAGGGAGTGACATCAAACAACCAACCAAGTTACAAAACCTTAGTGGAAGAGGGGTGGAGGAGGGAGAGAGGTGGAGGAGGGAGAGAGAAGGGAGAGGGGTGGAGGAAGATGAGTGGAAGGGAGAGGGGTGGAGGAGGGAGAGAGGTGGAGGAGGGAGAGAGGAGGGAGGGGGTGGAGGAGGGAGAGAGAAGGAGGAGGCAGAGGGAGGGAGAGGGAGGAGAAGGAGCAGGGTAGGGAAGAGGAACAAAACCTGAACTAATGTCTTTGATTTTGAGAGGGTCTAGCCTTTCGCTAGACAATATGTTATTTTGTGTTAGATCCACACCAATAATCTTCTTGTCTGGATTTGTCCTTTCAAATGTCGACTAACACCCATAATTGTCACTCCAGTTTTTGTTCCAGGAATCGATATGTCAACATCCCCCGTATGGTTTCCACTTTGTAAACACTAGCATGATGGTCAAGCCAATATTTCTAGATAATTTTTTTTAAAA
>LPNX011113728.1:15478-25723 GCA_001517045.1 Pseudotsuga menziesii | reverse complement strand
GCACTTTTGAAATAAAAAGGTACCACAGGGGCACTTGGAAAAAGGTCAAAGTCAAAAGTCAATTTAAATAAAGACTTTTGTACCAGAGGAAAAGGACCATAGGTGGAAATAAATTTAAATAAATACTTTTGGTAAAAGTCAAAGGAAAAATAAAAGTACCCTTTATGGTAAAAGTGAAAGTAAAATTAGGAAAAAAATAAAAATATTATTATTTTTATTTTTATTTTTCCTAATCTTGTCCACTTACAGGTGAACAAAGGCTATAAAAGAAGATCAAGCCTTTTCATTTGATACACTTTTGCTCTCACAGGTGAAGAAGGCTATCTTATGTTCAAACCCTCAGCTAGGGTTTTATCAACAAAGTCCATCTTCAACATTTTTGCATAGCCATCTTCAACTTTCCATTTTCTAGGTATCCTTTTTCATTTTTCTGGGCAGCTAAGATATTTTTTTTGTGGGCAACTTTTTACATTTTCGGGCAACTGGACAGCCTCTTCCTTCTCTCTGGGCAGCCTCAACAAGATTTGAGCACCTCATGCAGATCCAGGAAGCTCTGATTTTTTAGCAGCCGTTTTTTTTGGGCAGCTCCATTCTTTCTTTTTCAGGCTGCCTCTATTCTTCGGGAAGCCCATATTGGACTTGGCCTCCTTCTTTCATCCCACGGGCTACTACTCGTGACGGTTTGGGCATATTTCCAACTCTCAGGTAGCATACCCGTGAGGGTTTGGCAGGCTGCCAACCCTTGGGCAACAGAGATCAGCCCAAACAAGACAACGGGCAGGAGAGAGAAACGTGCAACAAACAAGAAGGTACGGGCAGCAGACTGGAAAGTACATTTTCAGGCAGTCTGTTATCTTTCAGACAGTCTGATACTGTTTATGCAGGAGAGAAAAACTTCAATTTTTTGAAGAAGCCCTAATTTGTGAAAAAATTGTAACTTCTGAAAATTGTGGTTAAATTAGCAGTTTGGTTTTTTTCCTGATAATTTTCATTGTGACTGTGGTAAATTCCAGATCTAGAATTGAGAAAATTTTTGAAGAAGTTTTTAAGTCGTCTCATTTATGAGATGAGTTATTAATGCTTTTGTGATTTTTTACCTTTGAAGGTTTCCCCAGTGAAAAATCTTGTGTCCATGTGTGTTGATGCGATTAATGTGTTTATACTGCACTATTGATTTGTTTAAGTAGATCTGCAAATTTTTTAAGTTTATGTTAATGCTAAAAATTCAACATGGTATCAGAGCTTAGCATGTGAAAACACAGCAAAGGGACACTGTTGTTGTTTCTCACTAGATCTTGGAATAAGATTTGCAGATCTAACATTTGGATAAGTGACAGAGATGGCTACCGTTGGTTTCAAACCGGAAGAGAAGCTCTTTGGTTCAGCAGACTTCAATTCCTGGAAGGTCAGATTGACAACCATTCTTGATGAGAATGACTTGGATGACTTTGTTCTTAATGTCACAAAAGAGCCAACTACAAATTCTGGCAGGCTTTCCTACAAGAGGAAGCAAGGTAAGGCTAGAAGAGTTATTTATGATTCTATCATAGAAGAATTGATGCCTAACATCAAATCCTTGAAGACTACTAAAAAATGTTATGATACATTGGTAAACCTCTATGAAAAGAAGGCTCCCATTCAAAAGAGAGTCTTGAAGAAGAGGCTACGAACTTTGAAGCTGAACAAAGATGAAAGTGTTGGTTCCTTCTTCACCAAGATCAAATAGGTAAGAGATCAACTCCTTGCTATTGGTGTTATTATTGATGATGATGATCTTGTACAAACAGTGGTTGATGGTCTCCCAAGCTCTTGGGAAACCTTCATGGCATCCGTCTGTGGATGAGAAAATCAGCCAACCTTTGAAAGGCTTTGGCATGATTGCATACAAGAAGAAGCAAGGAACAATGATAAGGTAATCAAGGGAAGAAACCTTGGGGTAAGTTTTTTGACATGTCTAAGATTGAATGTTATACTTGTCTCAAATTTGGACATTATGCTAGAGATTGCAGGCAGAACAAGAAGAAACCCAAGAGAAGGTTTCAGGCATCTGCTGCAGAAGCAGAGGAAGAAGAAGATGAAGAACCAAAGAAGAAGAAGAAAATCAAGGCTAATAAAACTGATGAGCCTAGAAGAGAGTACTATTTGATTTCTGCTCTAACTGGTTCTTTCTCAGCTTGCTCCACTTCTTGGTTGGTGGACAATGGTGCCTCCAGGCACATGACAGATAACTGTGGTACCTTTACCAGTTACAGAAAGAAGAAGTTCACCACTCAGGTAGAACTTGGAGATGACTCCACCTACAAGATTGAAGGAGTTGGCTCAACTTCACTTCAACTTGTCTTAGGTACGGTTCTTCACATTGATGATGTTCTTTATGTTCTTGGTTTAAAGAAGAATCTTTTATCTGTTGTTGGATTAGAATACAAGGGCTATGGAGTCCTCTTCATGGACAAGAAAGTCTATTTATGGGAAAAAGATACAGATCTAGACTCAGCAGCACATATTGGGGTTCGAGAGGGAGGCCTCTACAAGGCTTCCAAAGATTCCACTCATGCTTTGGTACATCACACAGTTGATCCTTGTGAACTTTGGCATAGAAGGTTTGGACACCTTCACTACACAACTCTCCCAGGATTGCAGAAGATGGTTATAGGTATGCCAGAAGTTTCACCAAAACATGAAGGAATCTGCAAAGGATGTTCTCTAGGTAAGAATATTAAGAAATCCTTTCCCAGAAGCAAGAGTATATCTAAAGGCATTTTGGATTTGATTCATTCTGACATTTGTGGGCCCATGTATTCACCCTCCTTGAGTGGGTGTTTATATTATGTCTTGTTTATTGATGACTACTCTCGGAAGTCTTGGATTTACTTCTTTAAGGCCAAGAGTGAAACCTTTGACAGGTTCAAAGAGTTCAAGACACTGATTAAAAATCAGATGGGCAAGCACATTCGTATCTTGAGATCAGATAACGGAGGTGAGTATGAATCTAATGAGTTTGATGATTTTTGTTGAGAAGCAGGAATCAAGAAATAACTGACAGTGCCTTACAACCCGTAGCAAAATGGGGTTGCAGAAAGGAAGAATAGAACGATCTGTGAGGCTGCTAAAGCCATGATCACTGATCTAGATCTTCCTTTGTCTTTATGGGCTGAAGCTACCGGAACTGCAGTATACATTTAGAACAGAAGCCCACATGCTATCTGGGGTGAAAATACTTCTGAAGAAGTCTTTACCAAGAAGAAACCTGCAGCTGATCACATGAGGATATTCGGTACTCCTGTGTATGTTCATGTGCCAAAAGAAAAAAGAGCTAAGCTAGAGCCCTCCAGTAAGAAAGGTATCTTTGTTGGGTACAGTGATTGCTCGAAGGATTATCGAGTATATATACCTGGACAGAGGCACATTGAGGTCAGCAGATATGTGATCTTGCATAAGGAAGCGGTGTTTCGTAAAACACTAGAGCTTTCATTAGAAGATACCGTTGCCCCACTTGAGTTTCCAGATTCAGAAATTCAGAGGGAGGAAGAGGAATTTGATGATCAAATTGCAGATGTTCTTGAGAACATTGAAAGTCCACTAAAAGAACTACTTGAAGTTCCTCATTCCAAAAGGAGACCTGCTTGGTATTGAGAGACAGTAGAAGAAGCCTAGAAGCATAAAGTTCCTCCAGGGACTTTCAGAGAAAGCATAAGACCATAGAAGTACTCCGGTCTTATGAGTAAGCTTATCAGTTCAGAACCTTCATCATACGAAGATGCAACAAGTAAACAGGTATGGGTTGATGCCATGATTGAAGAGTATAAGTCAATCATGAAGAATGATGTTTGGGAAGTTGTTCCTAGACTTGCAGGAAAGTCAGTAGTGACTTCCAGATGGCTTTATAAGGTCAAGCATGCTGTAGATGACAGTGTGGATAAGTATAAAGCGAGATTCTTATCTCGTGGCTTCACTTAGAATGAAGGCATTGATTATGACGAGACATTTGCTCCTGTTGCTAGGTACACTACCATCAGAACTATCATTTCACTTGCTGCAGTTTCGGATGGAAGTTAAATTAAATGGATGTAAATACAGCCTTTCTCAATGGTAAGAATGAGGAAGAAGTTTATATTCAACAACCTGAAGGCTTTGTTACTCATGGGAAGAAGACCCATGTATGCAAACTAAAGAAAGCCTTGTATGGGCTAAAACAAACTCCGAGAGTCTGGTATGCCAGGATGGATGGATTTCTCCATAGTTTGGGGTTTTCCAAAAGTACAGCTGATTCTAACTTGTACTTAAAAATGTTCAAAATAATGTCTTGATACTTGTTCTATATGTAGATGACTTGTTTCTTACAGGTGACGAATAGTTGAGAGACCAGTGTAAGAGGAAGCTTACCTCTGATATCGAGAGGAAAGATCTCAGATTAATGCATTACTTCCTTGGCTTAGAAGTCTGGCAAAAGCCAGGTGAGATCTTCCTGACACAAGGAAAGTATGTGGTAGATATCTTGCAGAGATTTGGGATGTAGGACTGCAAGTCCATGAGCGTACCAATGACTACCAACTTGACAAAGTTGCGGGATTCAGCCTCTAGTTCACAGAGTGTGGACTCTACTCTATACAGACAACTCATTGGTTCCCTGATGTATCTCGTGCATACGAGACCAGACATTTGCTAAACAGTGAATGCATTGAGTCAGTTCATGTCAGATCCGAAGCACATACACTTGGTAGCTGCTAAACATGTACTCAGGTATGTGCGAGGTACTATCACATATGGGCTTAGGTATACTTCCAGCAGTGAAGTATTGTTATCTGGATACTCAGATTTAGATTGGGCTGGCAATGCAGTTGACCGGAAAAGTACCTTTGGTTATTGATTTAGTATGGGATCAAAAATGGTCTCTTGGTCCAGCAGGAAGTAGGGTTCCATATCTCAGAGTACAGCTGAGGTAGAGTATATTGCTGCAAGCGATGTCTGCAAGGAAGTAGTTTGGCTCAGAAAGTTGTTATTTGATCTGTTCGAGGGAAAGCTTGACTCAACGATCATCCAGTGCGATAATCAGAGTTGCATAAAGGTTTAAGAGAAGCCAGTGTTTCATGACAGATCGAAACACATTGAAATGAGGTATCATTTCATCAGAGACCTAGTGTAGAGGGGTGCTCTGAAGTTGCAGTACATTCATACAGATGAACAGATTGCAGATATCTTGACCAAGCCTCTGATAGCATCAAAGTTCGTGTACATTCATGACAAGCTTGGTATGGTAGAAAATGCCTCTCTCGCTGAGAGGGAGTGTTGATTTTTCTGAGCAACATCGAGAGCCCTTCTCTTCGGAGAAGGGGACCACCTGGTCTGGGACCACGGTGAAGACTCAACCCAGTGTTGATTGACCATTTTGTTGAATGGTAGATATCTAGTCTGGGACCATGATATAGACCCAGACCTGCCCTGGGTATACTCAACCTTGTGTTGAGTAGACATCTGGTTTAGGACCACGATGTAGACCAGTCTAGGACTGGTAGACTCAGCTTAGTTCTGAGTAGCCATTCTCTGGGAGAATGAAGACACTCTAAGCCCTAGAGTGGGTCTGGGCATGTGTGTGGCACTTTGACCCTTGATCTATGGGCTTGTTGTGCTTCTCCAAGGATTAACTACCCTTGGTTAAGTTACCCTAGTACCAGATCTAGGTGTCACACAGTGTGTGAGGTAAAAGCATTGATAACTCTCTTGGTTTATGATGATTTATGATGATGTACTTTTGAAATAAAAAAGGTACCACAGGGGCACTTGGAAAAATGTCAAATTCAAAAGTCAATTTAAATAAAGACTTTTCTACTAGAGGAAAAGGACCACAGGTGGAAATAAATTTAAATAAAGACTTTTGGTAAAAGTCAAAAGAAAAATAAAAGTATCCTTTTTGGTAAAAGTGAAAGTAAAATTAGGAAAAAAATAAAAATATTATTATTTTTATTTTTCCTAATCTTGTCCACTTACAGGTGAACAAAGGCTATAAAAGAAGATCAAGCCTTCTTATTTGATACACTTTTGCTCTCATAGGTGAAGAAGACTATATTATGTTCAAACCCTCAGCTAGGGTTTTATCAGCAAAGTCCATCTTCAACATTTTTGCACAGCCATCTTCAGCATTCCATTTTCTAGGTAGCCTTCTTCATTTTTCTGGGCAGCTGAGATATTTTTTTTGTGGGCAGCTTTTTACATTTTCAAGCAACTAGACAACCTCTTCCTTCTCTCCGGGCAGCCTCAGCAAGATCCGAGCACCTCACGCAAATCCAGGCAGCTCTGATTTTTGGGCAGCCGTTTGTTTTTGGGGTAGGTCTGTTCTTTCTTTTTCGGGCTGCCTCTGTTCTCTAGGCATCCCATATTGGACTCAGCCTCCTTTCAGCTCACGGGCTGCTACCCGTGAGGGTCTGGGCATCTTGCCAACCCTCGGGTAGCATACCCGTGAGGGTCTGGGCATCTTGCCAACCCTCGGGTAGCATAACCGTGAGGGTATGGCAGGCTGGCAACCCTCGGGCAACAGAGATCTGCCCAAACAAGACAGCGGGTAGGAGAGAGAAACGGGCAGCAGACAGGAAGGTACGGGCAGTTTAGTATTTTCAGGCAGTTTGCTATCTTTCAGACAGTCTGATATTGTTTGTGCAGGAGAGAAAAAATCCAGTTTTCTGAAGAAGCCCTAATTTGGGAAAAATTCAGTGTTCCCCCAAGTTTCCGGGACGCGGGGAGGGGAAACGCACATTGGGGACGTGTGGAGACCACCCCCAAATTTTAGCAAAATTCAAGGGGGTGGCGGGGGGGCGTCCAAGTCTTAATAAAAAATAATATTATAAATTATTAAATCCCAACAATAAAAGTTCAATGAGTCATCCCATGTAAACTACTAAAAGAGGGGGGGGGGGGCGTCTGGGAGCCCCCCTTCATCGGAGCGCATTGCAGAACAGGGGACGCGCTCCTTGTGCATTTCCGAGAGTTTCCTAATTTTGGGGACGCTGGGAAACGTTTCCCAAGAAGCCCCCGAGCCGAACCCCCTGGGCGCAGGGGGCGAGTCCCCGTGTAACACTGGAAAAATTTGTAACTTTTGAAAATTGTGGTTAAATCATCAATCTGGTTTTTATCCTGATAATTTTCATTGTGGCTGTGGTAAATTCCAGATCTGGAATTGAGGAACTTTTTGAAGAAATTTTTCTGAGCCATCTCATTTACGAGATGAGCTATTAATGCTTTTGGGGTTTTTGTCCTTTGAAGGTTTCCCCAGTGAAAAATCTTGTGTCCTTGTGTGCTGATGTGATTAATGTGTTTATATTGCACTGCTGATTTGTTTAAGTAGATCTGCAAATTTTTTAAGTTCATGCTAATGCTAAAAATTCAACATATACTAGCTAAACCTGTTCAATATGTCTTCTACTGGTCCAATAACTATATAATTAGAATTTCCTTTAGATTCATATGATTATGGAGCTGGTTTAATCAGAGTCCCAAGTACAAAGTTCAAACAACATATACAACTTATCAAAAAAGGGGTACATACCAATTCTTACTCCATTTCATTCAAGATTCTTATCAAGGTAAGGAATTTATCCTGAGAGAGTTCACCTACCAAATTCCATTTGAGATTGAGGTGCTTGTTCTTGGGAATTCCAGTTGTTTTGTTTTGTGAGCTACTAATCATGGTTCATGTTTCACAACTTGACATTTTCAACATTACCAAACTTTGACATTCTCAACAATACAAATAAATCTTCTTGAGATTTAAGCTTCATTACATGGATGGAATCTAAAATGCGGGGAGCTTTTTTGAGGATGCGGCCAGAATTCCATCCATACACCTAGTAATATTCTTTCCCATGGCACTTAACATTTTCCAATTCCACTTTAATCTTCACTTTTAGTTTCCATTAAGAAGCTGAAAGACAGTAACGACTTGATCTCTAAATTTTTTTGGGTAGTCTTAACTTGATGAGAGACCATTGAAGTTCATGCACTTAAGGTTGTATAACTGATTGTTGATTGCCTACTATTATTTAGGTTGACAACTAGACATTACTTTTCGTGCACATAGAGACCAATAATGCTTTGGGGTCTCAATTTAACTTTGATGAATCATATTTTAGGGTAAAAGTAGATCATTACATTAGATAATTTGAAAAAGTAGATGTTGTAAAAGATGACAATCATGGGCTAGATGTTTATGCTTTTGTCCATGGTGTTGAAGATGAAACTGAGGATGGTGAATATCCCTTTCATTTCACCTAATTCTTTGGGTTCTAAGCAGGCTACCAACTGGAACATATCTTCGAAGTTCCGATTTCTTCAACTAATGCAATATAGTTTATCTAGACAATATATTACATTTGTTGGGCTATCGACAGGTTTTGTAGTTTATTCTCTAATTGGACATACTCAAAGAAAGAGTCAGTCTTGATAATAATAAGTATCACAACAATCTGATGGTATCAACAACAATCTGATGGTATCAACAATTGTGCATGTTGAAGAGGCTAAAATCTATGAGAAACAAGTCAATAATGAAATAAAGGTAGTTAGCGAAATGGGCATGGATTGGAACTCCAATGACTTTGAGGTTCTTTGCGATGGGAGGTGATTGTGCGAATGAGTGTATTTAAAAAAAATACGACAGAGGATATTGTTGGGGCATTGGCCTTCTTACCTGTAATGTTTTTGTATGAACCATGACAAATCAAGCATGACAGACATCATACACTACTTGGCATCATACAAGAGTCCTACAAGCCTTCTAACATACAGTATGAGTTCACTTAAACCCCTACTCAGCCATGAAACCAGTTTACTACAACTATCAATATGCATAGTAGGTCAATATTGTCGTTATTCACAGAGTGCTAAAAGAATGTCGTTCAATCTAAAAGGCCTTAGGAATTGATTTAAGGAACTTCGGTCAATTCTAATGTTGTTAGGAATTCATCCATATGTCTTTCCTTGTTTTCTTAAGATTGGATGCACTTTTCTAGCATGTAATCCTGTCCTTCCATTGTATATACTATAAAGAATGTACTATGATCCTAGGACCTATACTTTAAGCATGGAAAAAAGCATGGAGAGTTTGAGTTGCTTTCAATCAAGAGGCTTTGACACATTGTATAGTTTGTAAAATGCTGTTTGTAAAATGTGTTACAAAGCCTTTGGGTCAATGATGTGTTACTGTTCCATTCATGGTTGCAAACAGTATTTTATAATGGAATAGTAACACATCATTGATCAAAAGCTTTGCAACCACGAATAAAATTTGATCTCAACCGCTAAAACAGGGCTAATATTCCATCTCACAACAACGTTTAGATCTGTAATGGGAAATGGTAACTGAACAGATATCTCAGGCAACTAACATTTAAAGCTTAAATGTTGTTAAAACTGGAAATAATTAGTTATGCAGTGCATAACAACTTCTGTATCCAAATAAAATAGGCAACAACAAAATATATAAGATACACATTTGAATCACAGTTCAAATGAACTGATCTTCAGGCGTGCATACATTACTGCCTACGTTACTGTATTCAAAGTAATTACAGATGCTCCAATCCTGACTTACAGAAATCAAATTCCTCTTTGCTTCCCTAAGAAAGATTCCCCTCTTTACATTGAAAATCATTGAATTTATAAAATTACCATCCCATCAGCAGTTACAAGTTTTTTGGAATAATATTCTAACAATAAACTAAAAGTAGAGGCGATCTTGGATTGGCTGCAAGTAAATTTGGAACTGCTGGAATTGAATGCTCTAATCTCTCTCCTGGTCCATTTATATGACATGTTGCTATATGTTGCTCACATGCAGCTATCATCATTATACCGAGGCCCTACTGCTCTTACAATAAAGAAGTTGTGACTCTTCATCTTTTTCTGCTATTGAGCTTATGTGTCTTTATATGTACTATGATTGCTAAATTTGTGTTGTAGAAGATCTCGTGGTCTAAGTATCTTGATTCCTGTAGCATGCCATCTCTGGTATAAATGTACTCTCTCTACATATTTCTGAGAGAAAGAAGATTAAAAATTAAAATTGATTGTAGAAAGAGATAAGGGTTAGGGTAGCTTAAAATATTCTGAATAAATGTATTTTTAAAATATTAATACAAGTTAAAAAGATTACGAAAAAACTAAACAGGTATCAAGGAAGATGATAAATAAATTTAATTAGTTAAATGATGGATTAATGGTTTCCAAGATTGACTCAATTTATAACCATCTTTTCAA
>LPNX011113720.1:0-34973 GCA_001517045.1 Pseudotsuga menziesii | reverse complement strand
TCCAGTATAAAGAGATGGGTGAACCCTATCCCTTATCATGTTGAGGTATTGGATGTTCAATCATACGCTCCAAAATGAGAACTGCAGGGAGTTTGAAAATACAACATGTGTAATGGTATCTCTCTTCATCACATTTTGACTAGTATTCCCGTCGCAGGTATAGCATCCCCGTCGCTATTCCTGGGGTTTTCATTTAAAAAAAAAAACTTATACAAAGCGTGGATACAGCGACGGCCAGGCGTGGATACAGCGATGACCAGGTGTGGATACAGAGACGGCAAGGCGTGGCTATAGCGACGTCTTATTCCTGGGTTTGTATTTAAAAGAAAAACCTTATACAGAGTGTGGATACAGCGACGGCCAGGCATGGATACAGAGACGGAAAGGCGTGGATATAGCGAAGGCCAGGCGTAGATATAGCGACGGCTTAGACATCTAACAAAACATAGAACATTGTCACTCTTGCAACGCAAATTAGGAGTCGTCTCTATTGCGACGGAATTGTTTCCACGCAAAAAAAACACTTAGATGTGGCAATATCCATGCTTTTACGTGGATATTGCCACATTTTTCTGTGGCAAAATTGATCACTTGTACTAGTGACTATTAGCTTATTTTAAATATCAAGGAAGAGTATAATAGTTAACTAGAGTAGGATTAAGTTAGATAAAGTTGCTTTACAACCTACATCTTTACCCTTTAACTACTGCAAGTATAATTTTCAAATTGAATGAAGAATAGCTAGAATCTCTATCTACTCCTACAGGTATTTTAGTATTAGCAAAGTTTACTTTTGAAAAGTAATACCTGTTAATCATTTATTTATGTTCTACGTAGTTAAATAAAAACATATAACTGCTAACCTATACTATTCAAGATATTAATAGTGTAGAACATGGTTAATCCTTTTACTTTATTTTCTTATAAACATTAAATTGTAACATAAAGCTAGATATTTTAGAATACAGAAAGTAATTATACAAAGTATTGAATACAGTAAGTATGAGAACCTGATAACAACAGGCTAGCAATAGACTACTTTATTCTATGAGTATAAATAATCAGGAACAAATTATTATTTCCCTATATACTTACAAAAGAAACTAAGTATAAATAACAATAAAAGTAATAGTACTCCAGTTAGGGTAACAACATTGTTATCATAAATAACAATTACTATCTTATTTTTTACTCTATAAAGATAGTATTTTTAGGTAATTACAGTAATGCCTTAACTCGTTTTCGTAAACCAGAATTATAATATAAATTCTGTACTTAAGATTTACTAACAGTTCTTAATATTTTTCTTTTAAAAAAACTATATACATCCAGCTATTATACTCTGAAGGGTAATAGTTCTAAGAATTTACTCTTTCGTTAATAATAAAGTAAATCAATATTTAAACATTGTACAGGAAAACTCAGCATTTAATTTTAAAATACTACAGGTAGAAATCAAATATATTATCGCGCAGGATATAATCAACAGTGTAGAATGCTCGACTTATCGAGCTTAACAAGTATCGTAAAACTTAACTAATAACCCCACAGTTTACAAAAGAGTATTACAAATTAACAATGAATTTAAAACAAGAGGCTGTGTGTATTTCTTTTACTGTCGGATTAGGGTTTAACGCTATTAACTCAAAATATACAATTAAATCAACAACTGTGGAGCCAAGACAGTATTTTTACTCACGGCCGTATTAAAAATCAACAGAGTAAGGCTGTCACAAGCCTGTTTCTTATACATAGTTTTACAAATCAAAGGTAAATGCTGTAAACATTTTCCTACTGTCGAGCCTCAAATACTATATTTATAATATAAATAAACATATAAATTTCAGTGTTGTAATATAAACAAAGAATTATAGAAAATAAAAACAGTATTAATAACTTATATCAAGGACTTAGGGTGAAAACCTTGTAAGTACAAAATTACAACAAAAGTAAGAAATTGTGGGTTGTAAACCCTTTTTCAAGTCAGGCTCATGGCCTCCTGTATTACACAGTAAGGGTAATCAAAAATTCGAACAGCTCTTCAAATCCCTCGACCCCTTCAATTATTTGAGAGCATGGCCTATTTTCCCTCAGCCTCATTTCTTACACAACACTTAAATACAAAAAGGAAACTAACATATACAATCATGGCCGAAGCCGGAGCACCCTCGCACAGTGTAGGTGCCTTCTCAACTAGCCCAAGTATCAAACAATTTAATAATACAAACTGAAGTCGTAAGGGTTACAGGTCGCAACGCGCTAACCCTCAAAAGTTCCAAAGGAACCCCACAAAGAGAAAGTGCCATAGTTTAACCAGGCTTACCGAGATTTTGTAACTGATGCTCAATCTTGTACCAAGAGCCGCGCAGAAGGGAAGGCCAAGACCTGTAACAACAAAGAGAGGAGTTGTTAGAAACTGGAAAACTGTAATAAACATTTATGTTTTTAAATCAAGCAGTAAAAAAAAATTGAAGGAAGCTCTTACAGTTTTACTCACCTAATCTTTGCTTTGAGGCGTGACCACCAGCAGCAATAAAACCACCAACAATGCGAGGTGGAAACCCTACTGCAGGCAGGGAGTAAGATATTAACATTACAGCAAACAACCCATCACTATCCGCGAGAACAAAACCACGGCTTTCACTAAGGGAGGAGTGGTATTCAGTTAAAGATTCGGGTTAGAGCTAGTAAACCGAGAAACCCTGAAGGGAGGACAGCTAACAGATGGCCAACAGCAACACATGGGATGGCACTGCAAAAATGTGATAGAACGAGCCACAAGAAGGTAACGAGCTGGAGGATGCTATTGCAGAGGAGCGGCGTAGCTAGGGTGCACCAGCACCATCGCAGAGCGGCAGGAGGCCGAATACTATGGGTAGGATAATGAGAATAGGGTTTGAAGGAGGAACCTTTTTATCCATGCAGCATACGGTCACAGTGATGCCATGATATCACGTAAATATTTTCATGTACTGGGTGTTTTTCCCATAGTTTCGATGGACAACCATGAGAAATCGAATTATAACAATCATATACTAATTTTCCAAGGATCTTCTATGATCACCAAGCCCAAAGTCAACCTATTATTAACGCATCATAACAAAAAGAATTGTTATATTATAACTATGCTATAAAACTTACGTATGGAGTGGACAATCAACGTCTAATCAAATGCATTATGGTATTCATATAACTTAACAAGCTTAAATCTACGATTGTTATGGCAGGGTTATAATTATAACCTTTCTTGCTAGGTAAGTAATGTTAACCATAGCTTATATATGTTTGGAAAAGAGGCAATTCCTCTATAAAGTTTATAGAACCATAAAATAAGGACTAAGCTAAGTTTATAGAACATGGTTGATCCTTAGGCCTCTTGTTCCTACTTTATACCTTGTCTTATGCTTTATGAAATATTAAATTCAATCAACTTTTGGCTTAACATAAAAGTATATTTGGAAGATCATAAAGGAGGATATTAGAGCAAAAACTATGACATTGGGCCTAATGTCCATAATAACCTCAATGGCTTATCTATTGGTTAAAATAGTAACTTTTGGTGAAAGTTACAAAAAGAGAGTAGTAACTTTTATGTAAAGACAGCTTATGCTTAAGGTAATAACCTTCACTTTAATTGATGACTAGGCAAGGTAAGCCACATTTTTCTCTTATCTAATAGTTTAACCATATTAAGATAGACAGGACCTATAATGATTTAATGATGCATTCTTTTACATATTATTGCCCTTAAGGACATGTCCCGTTTATAAACATAAAGGGGATAGGATAAAAGCTGTTTCAGTAAGATATATAAATTATTAATGATAAGCTCCAGTTATGCTTGAAAACAGTTGATGAGTAAATAAGAACTGTATGCATTGACATTAAGTATAGTTTTCTTAAAAAGCAGTTGAAGTAAAGTTATAAACTCATTTAAACTTCAAGGTTTGAAAATGGAAACAGTAATACATAAACCCCTTATCAGTTTACACTTTCTATGCAACGTAATTGTATACAAATGAAACCTACTATAGATTTTATAACTCTGCCACTCTTACTCTGTTGTAAAGAGTCAATAAGATATTTTTATACATCACGACTGTAATAGATATTGAATAGTTCCGTAATCATCAAGAACAATAAATTACTTCTACTAGAAAGAAGGCCAGTTATTAAATGTACCTCAACAAGCGTTGGAAATTGTTTAACATTTATTTTCTTACTGAGCTTTTCTTTTGCGACGAACTTGTTATACTTTAGAATTGCGACAAGCAGCACCAAAAACTCTTACTTGTAGTTTGTAAGAACAGGAAAACTTTCTGCATTAGCTCGAAAGCTAAGTAAGTCCAGTTTGCATGATAGTCTCACCTTGTGGTCGCAAAAATAAATAAAGTCAGTAAACTGAAAAGAACTGTTCTATCGTTAAATATAACCAACAGATAATTCAGATAATGAATTTGGTAACATGTAACTAATCTAACAATTAGTGACTGCATTTATTGAAATTATATGCATTTAAAAAAAAAAAAAATTAGAAAATTTAGGGGTTTTGACACCAAACATCAGTCTTCATGATCGATTGATACTTTTTGATCATAGAATCCATCCATTCTTTCTGTTTTGTTGCTTCTTCATAATTGGAAGGTTCTTTATCGCTGAAATCACATAATAATGCTACATATCCAGAGCGGGACCTTGTCCTCTTTCTTTCTCTGTGGTTCTCTTTTGGAGCCCCATATCTTTCCGCACCTTGGATAACTTCTTGTACCCAAGCAGGTTTCATCTTATGAGGATTCTTCTCCTGAGGTGGATCTACAGGTTCTTGAGGTTCTTCAAATTCTCGATCTTCTTCTTGATATTCTTCGTTCATGGTTTTGTCATGAATTTTGGGTGCTTCTGTTTCTTCAGGTTCTTTAGCAGGTCTCTTTCAGGATTTGTTGTAAGCCAAGTCTTCGTCAAATGTTACATCCCTGCTGATATCGATCTTCTTGAATCCTGGGAAGTATATTCTATAAGCTTTCGAGCTTTCAGAGTATCCCACAAATATACCCTTCTTTCCTGAAGGATCTAACTTTGTCCTCTTTTCTTTCGGAATGTGTATGTACACTGGACCACCGAATATTCTGAGATGGATGACTTTCGGTTTCTTGCCGAAAAGACTTCTTCAAGTGTCTTGTTCTTGAGTACTCTGTGTGGAGTACGGTTCTGTACACACACCATTGTTCTAGCAGCTTCTACCAATAGATGCATGGGAAGATCTTAATCATGAAGCATAGCCCTTGCAGCTTCCATGATCGTTCGATTCTTTCTTTCTGCAACCCCATTCTGTTGTGGATTATATAAAGTAGTTAACTCCTTCTTAATCCCTGAATCGTTGCATAATGATTTGAATTCATTTGAATTGAATTCTCCACCATTTTTTGATCGAAAGGTCTTGATCTTCTTCTCTGTGTGGTTCTCGATCAAGGCTTTGAATTCCTTGAACTTGCTGAATACTTCATCTTTGTTCTTCATGAAGTAAATTCATGTCTTCCTAGAAAAATCATCAATAAAAGAAACATAGTATACATACCCTCTTAATGAACTTGATGACATTGGACGGCATACATTGGAGTGAAAGATTTCCAAGATTCCTTTTGCCTTGCTCTGGCTACTTGGAAATGTCTTCTTTGTGTTCTTTCCTTTCTCACATCCTTTGCAGACTCCATCATGTTTTGCCTGAATTTCTAGAAGACCTTCAACATATTTTCTTGCAAGTGGTAGTGCTTTGTAGTGCACATGTGCAATCCTTCTATGCCAAAGCTCATTTGGCTCTACTGTGTCATGGACTAAAGCTTGTTCTGGATGGCCCTTCAATTTGTATAGACCTCCCTCTTGTTCCCCAATCACTACTGCATCATCAAAATTATTTCCCTTTGGCCACATGAGAACTTGGCCATCTACAAATGCAACCCTCATGCCTTTTGCATCTAATGCATATATGGATAGGAGATTCTTCTTTAGTCCTAGTACAAACAATACATCTTGCATATTCATAGAATTTCCAGAGTCTAGCTTATAGGAGGATTCCCCACTACCTTTTATTGGATACTGGTATTCATCCCCAAGTTTCACCTTGTGAGGTGAGTCATGTTCAGATAGTTTCACAAAGGATTCTTTGAATCTCATCATATGTTTGGAAGCACCACTTTCTATAAGCCAATCATTGCTTCCATGTGAGATAGTTCCCATGAGAGAAGAGATCAACACATATTCTTCATCACTTGAAGAATCATCACTTTCTTATCTGAATCTCTTTATGGAAGGTTCGTCATCCTCTGCAGCATGAGCATGATGTCTTCTCTTGTTTCCCTTCTTATTATGGGATTTAATCTTGTTTCTAGGACAATCTTTGGAAAAGTATCCTCTTTCACCACATGTATAGCATCTTAATTTAGATAAGTCTTTTCTAGTGTTATCTTTCTAGTGGAAGTTCTTACCTCTGGAGTGATGAGAGCTTCTTCTGCTTTTCTTGGATTGAACTATGAGAGCTTGATCTTCACTTCCCATATTTTCTTCTCAAGCTACTATCCGAGCTTCTTCTTGAGAGCATTCTTCCCATAGTCTGCTGAACTTGACTAACTTCTTTCTGGCACAGATTCCTTGAATAAAGGAGTCCCATGATCTAGGGAGACCATTCAAGGTGGTCATTACAATCTCTGCATTTTCCACTTCTTCATCTACTACTTCGAGCTGTTCCTTGATCTGAGAGACCCCTGTAAAGTAAGACTGGATGGTCTGTGCATTCTGGATCTTTACATTCTTCAGTTGGTTTCTCAGAGTCATCTTTCGGTTTATGTTCTTCCCTTCAAACAATTTGGTTAGGGAATCAAACATAGCTTTAGGTGTCTTTAGGGAGGACTCCTGTGGTATGCGGTGATCCTTGATTTAATCAGCAATAATTCTCTTTGCCATAACCATCTTCTTCTTGTGTAAGGCCTTAGCCTCATCTCCTTGTGGAACTGGAACCTCCTCATTGATATAGGAGTCCAACTCAATTTCTTCCAAGACCAGGGAGATCCTATACTTCCATGATCAGAAGTTATCAGCTCCTTCAAGCTTTTCATCAAGCTTGGTATGATGAGACATCTTAACTGAGAACCTCAAATGGAAATACAAAAGATTTAGATCTTACCAAGTCAAGATGTCGGATCTGGATCTGGAGCTAAAATTCTGCAATGCTGGTTTAGGAGCAGATTAGGGTTTGACTTTTTCGGAGTTCTGTCCAACCAAATGATTTAATATTGATCTCTAAACTTTGATTTTTAGCAGGATATCAATCCAAGCCTAGGCTCACTGAAAAATTCCACTTCTATGGAAAGCCTTAATTTCCGGCAGTAGTGTCAGGCCCAAAACTAAAAAAGCTCAGAATTGGATTCTGCTTCAACAGAAAGATGCACCCAAGGGAGGAGAGTTAATCCAACCTTCTTTTACTGAAAATCTGTGGAGAGAGATCCACAAAGTAGGAATCACTAGTTTTCGCAGCTGCACAATGTCTTCTTCTCAGGTTAGCTCTGATACCATGTTAGATTTTTAACATTAAGCTAGCATTATATTAGGATCTTTAACTCAGAGAATAACAAGCACATCAATCAAACACAAGAGACAATGAACACAGTGTTTTTCCTCGGGGAAACCATAAATGGAGAAAACCTTGCAACTTCCTCAGAGATAGAATCAGCACCAAAAGTAAAACCCCAAAACAGTAAGATGATCTCCCGACAACAATAGCCTCTTTCTTCCTAGCCCCAGTGTCTTCTTCTTCCTTAGCTATGCGCTACAACTGAGTGTGAATAAGTGTGTGATAAATAGAGAGGCTCACTCTCTATTTATACTAATTCCTAGGGCCGACTTCTCTAGGAGAGTCTAATAACCCTAGTTCCCTAGAACTATGGGGACTTTAACCCTTGATCAATAGGAGGGTTACCCACAAATACTTGACATGAATTGTTTACATTACAGAACCTCCTGATAGGAACATTGGGGCATGAAATGACTCAAGTACATTACAGACACATCCCGAAATAAAAATCGGGGAACAATACATAAGATATACGGATGAATACATTCTAAAGTTACAAATACATTAACAAGCTCAACCTAATTTTCATGCTTTAACCAGAGCACGGAAAATGAAAAGCAAGATCAAACACCATCTTACTGTTTTTAACGAGCTCGAAGATAGATGAAAGAATGCTCAAGATATCTGCTTCATTTTTTAACGAGCTTGAAACAAAAAAATAACTATGCTTAAAGTGTCGTTTCATGGTTTAGCGAGCTTGAAACTAAAAAAATAGTATGCTCAAAATGGCTCCCATTGATGGGTGATTTACCAACATGATGTCCAGTGTTTGGTACTTTCCCCCAGTATAACTTTCAAGTAGCTAAACTCCAACATAAAGAGATTGGCTCCAATTCGCCTGCCTACTCTATTTGTCATCCAACTAAATTGTGGTTACTACCAAGAAAAGGTTTACCAGAAACAGATGAAGAAAGAGGATCAAGTTATACAGGCAGGTGAAATGAAGGTTCAAGACTTGACACAATGGAAGAATTTGTTTCATTTTTTAACGAGCTTGATAGGAAAAAGGAACTTTGCTCAAGGTCCGTTTTATTTTTTAGTGAGCTTGAAACCAAGAATAAACATTACTCAAGGTAACATGTTTCATTTTTACACAATATTGAAATAGAAAATAACTATGCTTGTGGGGACCTGTTTCATTTTTACGCAAGATTGAAACAGAAATAATTGTGCTTGTGGACATCCATTTCATTTTTAACGAGCTTGACATAGAATGTGAACTATGCTCACAGACCTCTGTTTCATTTTTTAACGAGATAGACACAGAGAAAAGGAACTGTGCTCATAAACATATGTTTCATTTTTTAACGAGCTTGACACGATCAAAAGGAACTATGCTCACAAACATGTGATTCATTTTTTAACGAGAATGACACAGATAAAAGGAACTATGCTCAGAAGCATCTCTTTCATTTTTTAACAAGCTTGACACAGATAAAAGGAACTATGCTCACAGGCATCTGTTTGATTTATTAACGAGATTGACACAGAATGGGAACTATGCTCACATGCATCTATTTAATTTTTTAATGAGATTGACACAGAATGGGAACTACGCTCACAATGTCTGTTTCATTTTTTAACGAGCTTGACACAGAAAAAGAACTATGCTCTCAAACCTGTTTCATTTTTTAATGATCTTGACACAGAAAAAGAACTATGCTCTCTGTTACCACCTAAGTTGTACTTAGTGGTTTTTTATCAAGTGAGCCTAGTGACCCAGACAGGGATAACTTTTTCGGACTTCAGAAGACCTTTGGAAGTACTTCTGGGAAGTGCTTGTTGTACTATATCACATGTTCATACCCCATGGGGGAATTGGAATAAATGTTCTAGCATGATAGTGTCTGTAAAAGACTCAGCCTCTTAGACTTTATTTGTCAATCCAATCAGCCCAGGGTGTTTTTTCCCTTGGTTATTATTAGTTGTTGAATAAACGACTGATAATTTCTGAGTTTTTCACTCCATGCCTCCAAAGTTGGGGTGGTCAGCTTGGAATTTGGGCCTATTGAGGTTATTAGAGTTTATGTGTCAATGTATAAACATGCTAGACATCATGGTCGAGTCATATGAACATGTCTAAGTCCCCCTAGGTTATTTCAATTTTTCAAATTTTCAAATTTTTTCAGTGTTTTTTATTAAAATTTAATTTTTACAAAACTTAGGCTATTTTTTAATAGTTTAATTGGAAAAATTGATTTTGTAATAAAAGTGGGCCAAATAATCTGTTTCAGTCATGTAGGTGCTCATTTTCAAGCTAAGAGCACCATGTAAACCCATGGACCCACTATTTCCTAGTTTTGAGTGATTTTCCATCACTCAAGTCAGAAAGCCCCAAAAATCAATTATTGATGATTTTAATTAATAAATTGATGAATAATGGAGCAAATCCAAAATCATAGATCAGTGGATTCTCAGTCGATTTGATTGAAATCAGTCAGATCTAAAGCATATTGACTGGATCTGACAAATCCTTGACTGAAGGAGGTGATCAAATCAGATCCAGAGTTGATCTTCAACATCCTTTATGGGGAATTTCTCCCTCTCTCTCTCCTCAACACGTTTTGGTTCATCTGGATGAGTTTTGGTGGATGCTTCAGTCAACAGGTTGAGGTGGCAGTCAGATCACCTTTCCAATTGACAATTGCACTCAGTGAGACTCAGATCTAGCTCAGTTAGACACAGATCAAGCATTGATGGACTCTCCATCAGCATATTTAGTCTATCTCCTTGGGATTTGCGCCCCCCCTGGGTTGGATCTCCTTGTTTTTGTATATATCCAAGCATAAGCCTCCTCTTCCAGGAGTTAGAACTGGGATTGAGGTGCTGCTGCTATTGTACTGTTGTTATTATTCATTTGAAATAAAGAAAAGCTTTGGAGGCTAGATGGTGTTGTGCCATTACATGTGTGGATGATTATTCCCATTATTTTACTGAGGTAACCTGTATCTGTGTTCATTTTTTTGCTAATTGCTTGTAGATCCGTTGTTAAGATTGATAATAGGATTATTAAAATATTGATAGGAAACGTGCTTTTCAATAAGTTTATTGACCATCTCTTTCCTTTGATGCATGTTTAGATATCTAGATTTAGCATGTCCTATAAGCTTATATGCATGTTATCTTGAATCTCTGTGTATGTACTAATCGGATCTCACAAGTCTCTTGGCAAGTTCTTTGATTTCAGCTGAGCTGCAGGGTCCTACATTGGAGAGGATGCTGATCTAGTTTACTTCTTCACTCTCTTCAAAACCTTCCAAAGGCATAGTCCCTCGACATTCCACCTGAAAGCTCCACTGTGGATCTTCAAGGAAACCAACATTTCTCTCCTCCTCTTCCTCCCTCAAAATCAACATTTTTACCTGGTTACTTTGTTAATAGCTTTGATTTTGCTTAGATATATCATCTTAAAATTAATTCCAACATAGATCTATCTTATCAAATCCCATAGTCTAGATCTTGCAGTTAAAAAGTTTCATAAGCATTCTAGATCTAGCTTTAGGGAAATCGTCCTTTTTGCATGGAAATTTAAAGAAAACTTGTAGCTTGCGTGCATTAGATTTCTATTTGCTGTTATAAAAGATAAATCCAGCAATCAGTGCATATTTCATTGGCTGCACAAACAGCAAGCCAAGATCCCAAGGAAAGCTTGCTTTCCTTGGTTCCTTTTTCACTTGTTTAGCTAGTTTTAACTTCATGTTTTTTGAGTTAAGGTAGGCTGATCCAAAGGTACTCTTAAAGTGATTTTGGGAATATATTATTCTAACATGATCACTAGTTTTTAGCAGGTGTAACATAAAATAAAGGAAGCTGCTGTTCGAAAGTGTCCTCAGAAGCGTTCAAATCCCCTCAGGGGTCTCCCATTTGACTAAAACCTTTGATTTTCGCACCTTGTAATCTCTTGATTTCAATCCATATAAGTATCAAGAGGAATTAGATTAGTTCTTTGATATTTTAATCGCTGTTAATAAAATTATTTTTTGAATAGGCTCTTTCGAGTCCATTCCCCATCCCCCCTGGGGGGATTTGCGTCGGTGTCCTTTTTGTTGCTTTTTTCTCATTTCTTTTCAAACTAGCATTGATCTAATATGTAGGGTAGTATATTTTATTTTATTATTAATTTCATATTCCATACGTTATATTTCAAAGAAATCTTAATACTTACCCGACGACTTCCCGATTGACCCGAAAGGGGAAAGAGATTCCTGGTAGGACTAATTAGAAAACTAGAATTGTGTATCTATTTTCTTTTGATCATTTGTTTTTCAGCTATTATAAAATTAACCCCTCCTCAATTCCCCGATTGAGATCCACTTGGATCGAAAGAGGTTCCTAGAGGGTTTTCTTTTAAACAAGAAAACCCAGTTTAAAACTTACTAAAATTGACAAGACTCCAGTGTGTATGCTCTGCACTTGGCTTCGGTTCGTCCGATCAGTCAAGCTATATCAAAAGCACTTAAGTGACTAGTATAATTAGGACTCACTCTCCCAAATTAACAAACCAACAAGTGAAAATCCAACACCTAGATCGAACCATCACGGTGGCAAAATACCCAAAGGAAGTGGGAACTTCTAAAAAGTGACCTCAGGGCGCCGATCTCTGTCAAACCCTAACAGGTGCGTTATGAACAATAGCCCTAGAGACTCCATTTCAGCCCACATATTCCTTGCGGGTAGCCGTGAAGGTTTCGTTTTGGACATAGTCCAAGTACTCTAGGGTATATCTGAAGTCCCCCCTTTGCCTAATTTTAATCAACTCACACTTCAAATTTAACTTAAAACATACCAAGAGGCATTCGCAAAACATTCACTCCAAGCACATGCAAGTACATTGATTCTATTTTTTTACTCCATTCTAAAGGAACTGGTTATTTTCTTACTTTATATATATATATTGTGTCTCAGCATTGTGCTTTCGTGTGTTCATTTTTTGTATCTTGTCATCTTTGATTGTCTATAGTTAAATTCCAAACTCCTAAGTAACTCATTCAGTTTAACATCACCACACTAAGTAATTATCCTTAGTAACTTAATAGGGTCTACCCCCCTTGGCTTCGTTAGGAGTTGAACCTAAACAGAGGAGTCAAGAACAAGGTGACAGCCTTGACTCGAGACTTGCCCCCAAGGACACACTGAGTGGCTTAAATATTTCTGCCACATGACCCAAGTGTGTGAAAGGCGGCAACATTTTTTGGCGTCGTTGCCGAGGATAAATCTTTTTATTCCCAAGTACGACTTAGCTTAACTTTTTTCTAAAATAACTAAAAAGATAAAAACTTTTGATTGATCTAGTCTTTAAAAAACATAAAAATTAAAACTCGATCCATCTGGCGACTCCACTGTCTAACATCCCTTCAAGAATTTCTACCCGAAGAAACCGCCGACAATTATTCAATCCTCTCCCTGATCCCGAAAGGTTTATTAGGGAAAGATTGAATAGGCAGACTTCTCATAGAAACCTTGAAGATTTAGGAGACCAATCCCTCTCAGATATCCATCACATATTTGTAGAGAGTCATGTTCACTAATCTCAAGAAATGACGGAATTTTACAACCCCCTTGACTTTTCTCAGATAGCAGGTAGTCCTCATGACATTCCGAATGATGCTATCAAGAAGCTCCCCATATTTTAGGGCAATAATGCCATCACTGCCAAGTCTCACCTTCGAAAGTTTGAAAAGCACCTAGTCAATTATTGCAATGATGTTGCCCATGACCATGATGATCTCAAAATGATGCTCTTTGCTTTATCCTTGGAAGATGATGCTAAATAATGGTACTTTGACCTAGATGATGATTGATATAAAACTCTTAGTGAATTCCTAGAGGGTTTTAAGAAGAAATGGGGGGAAAAGAAAGAACCAAGACATCTGCTTGCTGCCCTCCATAACATAAAGAAGATGGAGAATGAAACCATTGATGAATTTAATACTAAGTTTAGGCGTGTGGTTGCGGACCTCCCTAAAGAAATCAAGCCAAGGGATGCCTCCATCCTCATATCTTACATCGAAGATTTCACTAGTTATTTGAGGTACTAGTTAAGGGACAAAGAGCCGACCGATCTAAAAACTGCTCAGGAATTGGCCGAGAAAATAGAAAAGAATATGCAGTCTTCAGGCAAATCCAACATTCCAGGTTACACTAGAGGAAACACTTCATACAACGAATAAAATGGAAAATCCTTTGAATCAGAAGAAAAGGGAGCCTCTAAAGATCCCATGGAAAAGGTAACAGACATGATAAAAGACTTGGTTACTAGTCAAAACCAACTTATGGCAGATTAGTCTGCACAATTGAATCTTATGCACAATAGAATTATCACAATGGAAAGAAATAATGGACCTAGGAACTTTCATCCTAGGAAAAATCAGATGTATCAAAAGAAGTTTCCTCAACAAGAGCCTAGGATTCCAAACTAGTTAGACTTAGCTAACATGGTAGAAGAAGTAATTCCATGGTGTAGACCCTGTGAACAATTCCACCAAGAAAGCACTTGTTATGTTGCAAGTCAAGTCATGGAACATGGACTTCCCAAGGTCAGTAATCAGGAAACAAATTCAAGTGAGCTTGATCATATATACATGGTAGGCCAGGCGTACACTTTGTTACCATCTAAATAGTACAAGCTTGAGGATGAAACCATTGCAGAATCTTATAGTGAAACTTATGATGAAAACTGTAATACACATGATGGGACTCCTATGTGTTCTCCATATAATGATGATAGTCTGGAAAGTTTACTACCTTGTGACCTTTTCTCTAAATAATATGAGTATGAAAATGAGGACAAGTATAGCTTGGAGCATGATACAAGTGACGAAGACTCCCTTATCCCCGACAAAGATGTTGATGAGGAGTACTGGACATTCATGGAAAATCCAGTTTGTGACATGAATAAAGAGGAAAATAATGAACCGGAAACTTTTGATGGTTTTGTTGATTTTTCTGTCTATGGCATATCTAAAGGAGAGAGCATGGACCATGTGGCCTTGGGAAACTTTGATATGAAAAAGGAGCATGCATTTTATCCATATGATCATTCAGAGTCATATCATGCAGAGCCGCACAAAGGTATAAATAATGAAGACATGGAGAAGCAGTGTTGTGAAAAGACAGATGTGATGCAGTTATTAGAATATCAGTCTCGACTATCATCTTCACATATAGAGTTTCCTCATGACTTGGAGCCGCTTGGGGTTTATACAGTGAATTATCAGCTGATAAGCCTCATCATTCCAATTTGTACATCAACCCTGTCTAGTCATGGATTGAAGCAGCCTGCGCAAGCACTTACCAGTTTGGGAGGAAGTTTGATGAAATTATTCATGCTTATGATTTCCCATCCATCCCGCCCCTTTCAAATCATCACGCAGGTTTTCATTTTCTGAATAAAGTATCCTTACTTTGGCTGGTAACCAAAGACAAGGAAATTTTTTTTTATGTTAATAAAATTCTTAGGTGGTTACATTGGATTTCTGATTACACTTAACCCATTTTATATCATGTTTAGAGTAGGAAAATAAGCTCCTTGAAAGAGGGCATTTACTTTCTGCATTTCTATTTTATACTTAGCTCTAATAAAACTTTGCTTCTTTTAGTTAGTTACATTTATTTTGTTTAAATAAATCAGCTTAATGGTTCATTTGGTTTTTTATAAAACTTGTGCTACTGAGGTTTTTCTTATCAAGTTGAGATGTTTTTATAGGGTATATAAACCAGAGATTCTGGTGTTCTCGTATCCTCTCCTTGCCTCAAAGACCAGATCGAGCACACATCCCACAGTTGGAGCCAGAATGTTACCACCTAAGTTGTACTTAGTGGTTTTTTATCAAGTGAGCCTGGTGAACCAGACATGGTTAACTTGTTCGGACTTCAAAAGACCTTTGGAAGTACTTATGGGAAGTGCTTGTTGTACTATATCACATGTTCATACCCCATGGGGGAATTGTAATAAATGTTCTAGCATGATAGTGTCTGTAAAAGACTCAGTCTCTTAGACTTTATTTTTCAATCCAATCATCCCAGGGTGTTTTTGCCCTTGGTTATTATTGGTTGTTGAATAAACGACTGATAATTTCTGAGTTTTTCACTCCATACCTCCAAAGTTGGGGTGGTCGGCTTGGCATTTGGGCCTATTGAGGTTATTAGATTCTATGTGTCAATGTATAAACATGCTAGACATCACAGTCGAGTCATATGAACATGTCTAAGTCCCCATAGGTTTTTTCAATTTTTCAATTTTTTTAATTTTTTCAGTGTTTTTTATTAAAATTTAATTTTTCCAAAACTTAGGCTATTTTTTAATAGTTTAATTGAAAAAATTGATTTTGTAATAAAAGTGGGCCAAATAATCTGTTTCAGTCATGTAGGTGCTCATTTTCAAGCTAAGAGCACCATGTAAACCCATGGACCCACTATTTCCTAGTTTTGAGTGATTTTCCATCACTCAGGTCAGAAAGCCCCAAAAATCAATTATTGATTATTTTAATTAATAAATTGATGAATAATGGAGTAAATCAAAAATCATAGATCAGTGGATTCTCAGTCAATTTGATTGAAATCAGTCAGATCTGAAGCAGATTCACTGGATCTGACAAATCCTTGACTGAAGGAGGTGATCAAATCAGATCTAGAGTTGATCTTCAGCATCCTTTATGGGGAATTTCTCCCTCTCTCTCTGATCAACACGTTTTGGCTCATCTGGATGAGTTTTGGTGGATGCTTCAGTCAACAGGTTGAGGTGGCAGTCAGATCAGCTATCTGATTGACAATTGCACTCAGTGAAACTCAAATCTGGCTCAGTTAGACACAGATCAGGCATTGATGGACTCTCCATCAGCATATTTGGTCTATCTCCTTGGGATTTACGCCCCCCCTGGGTTGGATCTCCTTGTTTTTGTATATATCCAAGCATAAGCCTCCTCTTCCAAGAGTTAGAACTGGGATTGAGGTGCTGCTGCTATTGTAATGTTGTTATTTTTCATTTGAAATAAAGAAAAGATTTGGAGGATAGACGGTGTTGTGCGATTACATGCGTGGATGATTATTGCCATTATTTTACTGAGGTAACCTGTATCTATGTTCATTTTTTTTCTAATTACTTGTAGATCCGTTGTTAAGATTGATAATAGGCTTATTATAATCTTGATAGGAAAGGTGCTTTTCAATAAATTTATCGACCATCTCTTTCCTTTGATGCATGTTTAGAGATCTAGATTCAACATGTCCTATAAGCTTATATGCATGTTATCTTGAATCTCTGTGTATGTACTAATCAGATCTCACAAGTCTCTTGACAAGTTCTTTGATTTCAGCTGAGCTGCAGGTTCCTAAATTGGAGAGGATGTTGATCTATTTTTCTTCTTCACTCTCTTCAAAACCTTCCAAAGGCATAGTCCCTCGACATTCCACCTGAAAGCTCCACTATGGATCTTCAAGGAAACCAGCATTTCTCTCCTCCTCTTCCTCCCTCAAAATCAACGTTTTTACCCGATTACTTTGTTAATAGCTTTGATTTTGCTTAGATATATCATCTTAAAAGTAATTCCAACATAGATCTATCTTATCAAATCCCATAGTCTAGATCTTGCAGTTAAAATGTTTCATAAGCATTCTCGATCTAGCTTTAGGGAAATCGTCCTTTTTGCATGGAAATTTAAAGAAAACTTGTAGCTTGCATGCATTAGATTTCTATTTGCTGTTATAAAATATAAATCCAGCAATCAGTGCATATTTCATTAGCTGCACAAACAGCAAGCCAAGATCCCAAGGAAAGCTTGCTTTCCTTGGTTTTTTTTCACTTGTTTAGCTAGTTTTAACTCCATCTTTTTTGAGTTAAGGTAGGCTGATCCAAAGGTACTCTTAAAGTTCTTTTGGGCATATTTTATTCTAACATTCTCGCTAGTTTTTATCAGGTGTAACAGAAAATAAAGGAAGCTGCTGTTCGAAAGTGTCCTCAGGAGCGTTCAAATCCCCCCAAGGGTCTCCCATTTGACTAAAACCTTTGATTTTCGCACCTTGTAATCTTTTTATTTTAATCCACATAAGGATCAAGAGGAATTATATCATTTCTCTTATATTGTAACCGCTTTTAATAAAAATATTTTTTGAATAGGCTCTTTCGCGCCCATTCCCCATCCCCCTTGGGGGGATTTGCGTCGGTGTCCTTTTTGTTGCTTTTTGCTCATTTATTTTCAAACTAGCATTGATCTAATCTGCAGGGTAGTATATTTTATTTTATTATTTATTTCATATTCCATACTTTATATTTCAAAGTAATCTTAATACTTACCCCACGACTTCCCGATTGACCCGAAAGGGGAAAGAGATTCGTGGTAGGACTAATTAGAAAACTAGAATTGTGTATCTGTTTTCTTTTGATCATTTGTTTTTTAGCTATTTTAAAATTAACCCCTCCTCGATTCCCCTATTGAGATCCACTTGGATCGAAAGAGGTTCATGGAGGGTTTTCTTTTAAACAAGAACACCCGGTTTAAAAATTACTAAAATTGACAAGACTCCAGTGTGTATGCTTTGCACTTGGCTGCGGTTCATCTGATCACTCAAGCTGTATCAAAAGTACTTAAGTGACTAGTATAATTAGGACTCACTCTCCCAAATTAACAAACCAACAGGTGAAAATCCAACACCTAGATCGAACCATCACGGTGGCAAAATACCCAAAGGAAGCGGGAACTTCTGAAAAGTGACCTCGGGGCACCGATCTCTGTCACACCCTAATGGGTGCGTTATGAAAAATAGCCCTAGAGACTCCATTTTAGCCCACATATTCCTTGCGGGTAGCCGTGAAGGTTTAGTTTTGGACATACTCCAAGTACTCTAGGGTATATCTGGAGTCCCCCCTTTGCCTAATTTTAATCTACTCACACTTCAAATTTAACTTAAAATGTACCAAGAGGAAATCGCAAAACATTCACTCCAAGAACATGCAAGTACATTGATTCTATTTTTTGACTCCATTCTAAAGGCACTGGTTATTTTCTTGCTTTATATATGTATATTGTGTCTCAGCATTGTGCTTTCGTGTGTTTATTTTTTGTATCTTGTCGTCTTTGATTGTCTATAGTTAAATTTCAAACTCCTAAGTAACTCATTCAGTTTAACATCACCACACTAAGTAATTATCCTTAGTAACTTAATAGGGTCTACCCCCCTTGGCTTGATTAGGAGTTGAGCCTAAACGGAGGAGTCAAGAACAAGGTGACAGCCTTGCCTTGAGACTTACCCCCAAGGACACACCGAGTGGCTTAAAGATTTCTGCCACATGACCCAGGTGTGTGAAAGGCAGCAACACTCTCAAACTTTCTCTTACCCAACAGGATATCCAAAGGTTGGTAGGTTGCCCCCATTACATAAAAGCTAGCAGCTTAACTCCAGTATGATGTCCATAGACTAGAGCCATGCCCCCCATTTTACCTATGATGGAAGAAGCTGACTAGAAGTAGGGGAAGGAATCACAAGAACATGAGGGACATTCAGGGAAGTATGATTACTAGGAATGATGCGATGGTCAGGTGTAACAAATGAAAGTTGATCAATGGTCACAATATTCCCATCATGGGGAAAATGTATAGCTCTAAAGAGTGTGGACACTACATCCTTCATGGCGTAAACATAATCACGTCCAAGTAGAAAATTGAAATCTAAAAGACCTTGGACCACCATAAAATCAATATAAACAAATTTTCCTCCTAATGTAATAAGAAAATGAGGAAGTATCCCTAAAGGTGCAGTAGGTCTTCGATTAAAAGCCAGAATGTGATCGACGACTCGCACAAGTTGAGGAGAAACTAAATATTTCCAAGCAGTTAAGGATAGAATGCTAACAGAAGCCCCATCATCAACAATAGTGCGAAGCATCCACCTAGCAATAACATTCAAAACTATCTGGAAAGGAACACTTGAATGAAGATGAGACTCTATTAGGTTACTCCAGTCAAAGGAAATAACCTCATTACTTAGAGAAGATTCTATCGAAATAGACAAAATTTCCTCTTGTCGAGAACAATCAGAACGACGCATAAAAAATTTAGCAAGTTTTAGTTCACTCTCTACTGGAAGAGAAGAACAAGACAAATATTTTGTCAAAGTGACTACTTCAGTCTTAGCACTCTCTGATGAAAGAGTGGGATCGGGTGGCGATGATGTCGACTCGAACACTTTAAATTCACTCTTCAAAGGAAGAGTGGGATCGACCAAAGATGTAACTGGATTGACCACCTCAACTTCTCTCTTCAATGCAAGAGTGGGATCGACCGAGGTTAGAACTGGATCGACCACTTTATCAACAAATGGGGGTTCAAGAGACAACTTACGATAACCTGTTGGAATCCACCGACGAGAAACAGTAATATCTTCCAACAACTTAGAATATTCATCCATGAGAGGACGAAGGTAAGTAAAGTGCATGTCCTTACATAGCAAGCAAGGATTTCTGACTTTACCCTTCCGACTCTTAACCACAGAGTCATTGGTTGAGGGGGGATCATTAGTATTATGACCAGATGTTGATGACATCGGTTGCCGAGAAATCTTACATCACTCTTCTAAAACCAGGACTAGACCATGAAAATATTTCAGAAGGTGATCACCCTTGCAAAGCCTACAAGGGAATTTGGGCTTATGCGGTCTTTGGGTGTGCAGATCAACACTCTCCTCACTTAGAGGAGTAATTGGTTGAGACTTGGTTTTTTGTTTGTTTTTCTTCTTCTTTATCTTCCTTTTATTCTTCTTCTTATCCACCTGACTACTAGTACTACAACTTTCAACAGGAGAAGAGGGAGAAAGGGGAGAAGACACATCAAGTGAAGAAGGAGAGGGATCAACATGAGTTTGATTCTCCTGCGATGAAGGATTAGGATCTGAAGTAGTTGGTGTACATGGGATAACCAAACTAGAGAATAACCAAACAGGTAATCCAATAGTCAATCCAGGAAGGCTTAATTTAGCCATGAGAGGAGGACCATTATCCCCATATGGAGGGAAAACAAAAGATGTGCTTGGTAAAGGAGTCTCTTGGTTGGTAGTCCTGGAAGGAGAAGCCATAACTATGCAACAAAACTATCTCTCTCTTCTAAGAAAAACCTAACTATATAGACAACAAGTGCTACTCAAACTAAAGAAGCAAGCAAAATATGTGAGAGGAGTGGATCAAAGTTTTGGAACCTCACAGGATTGTCAAATCACCACAACTCACTATATACCGCAAGGTCCAACAGTAAACCGCAGTGAGGAGGATCAATCGTCCCTCACCTAAATACCCGACTGCTGGTACGGAACGTGCATAGTAATCTCCCCGAGTGTTGTTCTCAGTGTATTGCGATGATAGGACGGCCAAAGGGATGTACTCGGATGGTCTTAGTATTCCTAAAGGTGTCTCCTGATATACACAAATTACATGGGAGCTACACTCTGTAGTAGTGCTGTCTAATGCACAACCGTTCGAAACGGGTCTTCCGGTATACAACTGAGTACATGAAGTACCTTTCGATATACCTCAATGGTGCGTGAAAGGCCGTTTGATATACCAATGGTACGTGAAAGAACCACACGATCCCCGAGATGCAATGCAGGCAATAAATGACAGCTCCTACATTTAAAGACGTTGGAACATGTCTCTAACCTATAATAAAGATTTTAACCTAATTCTAACTCTTGATTTTATCTTGAACGGTTAGGTGGATGCATGAGGTGAGGACATAAAAAGTAAAACCATGCAGTATGATTATGCAAAATTTCACTTTAACTTTTATGGTATTCCCTACTTAAGGAAGGGAGAGAGAGGTTCAATTTATTTGAAACACATAATAAATCCCATACACAAATAAAACAAACTGCTTATATGGTCAGTTCCTAACTGAAACAAACAAATCTTCTTTTTTGAACTGAAAAAGAAGTGAGATCTCTAATAAGAAGTAAGAAAAGTAATTACAAATTTTATACAAAAGTGTTCATATTTCTTCAACTAAAGCAAGAATGAACTAATAGCAACATTCTACAATAACTTTTATATGGATTCTTTCACAATTTTTTGAATAAAGGAAAAACCATACAAAAATCATGTATAACAAAAGAAGAAAAATGAAACGAATCTTTTCTTGTTTTGTTAAAGAATATAAAAATCAGAGATCTAACAAAACCAAGTTTTATTCAAGGCCAAATATGAATCTTTAAAATACCAACCTCAATTATAATTCTTGAAAATACCTATGGATTCATACACGCGCAACGAGGGGGCGCTTTTTTTAATTTTTTAATTTTTGATTGAGTTTTCTGTTCAAAATTAAATTGCAGAGTTCAAACAACAACTATAACTATCTGAAGCATGCATCTCAAATACCAAAACAAGCATTTAAGAATAAAACACCCAACAGGGCTAAGAACAATACCTAGCACCACTTCTACAGGTGTTGAACAGGGAATTACCAGCCTGAGCACCGCTTCTTGTCTACAGAAATAGAGTGGTGGCACTGCTTCTTGCACACAAAGAAAAAGCAGCGGCACCGCCTCTTTTACATAGAAAAAGGGCGGTGGTAGCTCCAGAACCGCACTTATAACACAACCCAGGAGCGGTGTCCAAGATGGCGATTTGAAAAATAAAAAAAGCAACAGAAAAGTAAGTTACAGTCAAAGAAATGGATGTAGATAATCACCAGAAAACCCAGTGAACCAAAAATATAAATATCCAAAGGAAGATAGAGGCAAATCAATCAAATTTCAAAGCCGATGTACAAATCTATCAATTGACAAAATATATCTACAAACTAAAAATGAAGGTGGAGGTTTCAACTTACCAATGATCCATAATTTGAAGTAGTTCCCAGTGGAGTCGCCACTTTGTTATTTGGAAATACACACCTCCTGTAGACAGGAGTTGTTTCCCTAGATCTGAATGGTTCAGGTCTAGAACAAAACACAAACACCAAATGTTAAACTTCCCCTAGATATGGTTAATCACTTGAATGAAATTCCATGATACTTCTCCCAGAGGTTGTCCACTCTATCCGCACAGAATAACCTGTAAAAGATGGAAAAAACAAGAGAAACATGATAGCATACAATATAATCAACTAGATCTATGCCCATGACCAAGGAATCAAGCAATATATACACATAAAACAATAAATATGGGAAAGAAAAGACATTTTTTATTATAAATGATTGGAGAGACTACAACCTTTATTCCTTGGTATTGAGAGTTCCTTCCAATGGATCCTTTCCTATAACTTCACCTTGCCTCCAATAGCTCAAAAATTATTTTGACAGAGTTTGGGTATGCAACACAATTCTTCCTCCTTTCTCCCATGGGGGATGAGCTAGTATTTAAAGGCATGGGAGGATAGGTATGGTTGAGGATCTCATGGGTGAGGTGGAGATAAGATCCAAAAAGGGAGGATCTCGAGCTCTAGGTGGTTCCTAAACCATAGGGATGAGGCTCCACGGAGGTAAGTTTAGAGAAGCTGTTAACACCCAAAAATGGTTAACTACCTCATCTACCCCATTTCATGGCTCATTCGTCCATTTACCTACCATATTTCCCTGAAAATCCCACTAAAAGCCTCCAAAAGGCCCAAAACCCCCTTTTTCCTCCAAGAATAACCAAAATTCCTCCAAAAAATAGCAAAAATCCCCAAAAGGGAAGAAAAGGAATAAAAATAATGAGGAAAAAGGAGGAAAACCCTAAAAAGGGCCAAAAACCCTAAACAAGCTGCCCTAAACCACATGGTTTCCAAAAACCATGGGCAAGCACTTCACCACTAAAAAACTATAAATAAGTGGTGAAGCCCCCTTCATTTCACATCCACAGTCATAAGCACCCTTACTCTACCAAAACATCTCGTGAAACCCTAGCTTACCATCAAGCTATTTTCCCATTGAGAACCCTTTTGGCCTATTTTCCACCATCGGAGAAGGAGAAGGAGCAGCTCGGAGCTCGGAGCCACCGACATCGGACCAGCGCAACGGACTCCACCAACCTCCACATTGGAGGTAATACTAATAAAAACACCATTACACATTTCATTATTGTCTTTTACTTCCTGTCATTTACTTTTTCTGCTTTAGCTTAGTTTTTACTTTCCAGTTTACTTTTTGTTTAATCGAACTGCTACTAAGGATTCCAGATTCCTTAGTAGGTGCTCATCAGCACAAGCTAGGGTGAAAACCCTAGCTACAGAAGCCTCTCAAATTTCTCTTTTTGCCTTGAAAAATTGAACACCGCTCCTCCAATGAAGCAAACAGACGGTGCGAAGGGGGTAACGCTTCTTGTAGTAAGGCTAGAAGTGGTGGCACTGCTCTTTTCTCATGTATCAAGAGCATTACTAGCTCTTTGCTTCTTGGGTAACACTTTTTGTCAATGGGGAAAGAGCGTTACTAGCTCAAAACAAGGAAAAATTGTAAGGGGATATTTTTTCCTATCATTTCTCTAGGGAAAAATTTTAGGGATTGAAGCGGACAAGGGAATACCTATCTCATAACATGATGGTGATGAGATTTTGGTGTAACACTCCTTTCACATTATGTTCAACTTCTTCAATTTATTCCTTGATATGAGCAACCCTTGTGAAGTAATACTGCATGGTCTATGAGTTCTATATTTTCACATTCTTCAATTGGTTCCTTAATCTCATTTTCTGATTAATGTTCTATCCTTCGAACAACTTTGTCAAAGCATCGGACACTTCCTTTTGTGTCTCAAGGATGACACATGTAGGATGAGATGATCCTTAATATAATCTGCAAATATTCTCTTGGCATTAACCAAGTTCTTCTTATGAGTAGCCTTAGGCTCATCTCCCTCCGACTCTAGAACTTCCTTACATATATACTAATCCAAGTCATTTCCTTCAAGGATCAAGTAGATCCTATACTTACATGCTTGGAAGTCATCATATCCACCAAGCATATCATCAAGGTTGGTGTGATGAGTCATTTTGAAATGAGAACCTCAAATGTAAATAACAAAGATTTAGATATTACCAATTTTAGGTGTCCAAAATGGTTATGGAGTTGGCTGATCTAGGGTTTGTTAGAGAAACCCTAATTTTCCAAACTTTGAATTTCAAACTTCTGATTAGACAGGAAGATGAATCTCCTCAAGGCGAGTTGTCCAATTTACTCCTTTTCAGAAAACTTTTGTGGGAATCCTCCGAAACTTGATGCCCTAGTTTCTTCCTATAGTGTCTCGCAGTGTCCCACGGTCAAAAATTGAAATTACACATAAGGAGAAAATTATTCCATAGAAATATGCACCCTCATATGGAGAGTTTGATGTTCTTCATTTTTCAACTGATCGGTGGAGGGAAGTGCACGGAAGAGGAATCCCTAGTTTCTTCAAGTTCTTCTACAGAATTTCCTGATCTTGTTTCTATTGTATCTCCAATTTTTTTGCTCCTTAAGGTCTAAAACTTCATCCTGAGGTATCATGTTCAGTCTTATTTCTAAACCCACAGGTTATAGTAGAATTGGATTCACCAAGTGTGACTTATGATAGGTTTACCAAGGTGAAATGTTTGAGGACTTTTCAACATAGAAAACTTGTACAGACTCCAACACGTCAATGTTTCAACTTCGGGGTATCAAACTCTGACCACAAAAACTAAAGTCCATTCCCTATATGCAAAATCTCGATAAATTTGATTTGGACATTCCTATCTCTAGATATGGCGATTCTCCCTAGGTCACATGTTTATGACTGTATTCCGGAGGAGGATAGAACCTTGATTTGGAAGAATCATATCTCCTAAATTATATCGAATATGTGGATGAAAATCGCATAAAAGGTGCAAAAATATTTCATCTTTGGCATGTCCAAGTTTCAGCTCCTGATCCTTCTCCAATATTGAGTTATAGCGAAAGTACCAAGATGACTAGATTTTGTCTTCTAAGGATTTAAAGCATGAAACCCTAATTTTCAATAGTTGCATTATAGCAGTATTTCAGCTGCACAGTTCCTTCTTTTAGAGTGTCTTTGATACCATGCTAGTTTTTATAAGTTAATTCACTTAGGATATTTATCTGAAAGAGTAACAAGTGCAACAATATATCAAAGATACACAAGATAATGATATTTTTGTCAGGGAAACCATAAAGGAGAAAACCCCGCAAACTTACTCACAACAGTTCCATCACAAAGACAATATAACAAGATCGAATGACCTAATAACAATATGTCTTCTGCATCTCTCTCTCTTTCTCCTCATTTTCCTCTCTCTCCTAATGCGCACATGATAGAGTGGATGAGTGGATGAAAAATGGGGAGTGTGTCTCCCTATTTACATTCTTCCATTGAATAGATAACTCAACTAACTAGGTAGGATAGGTTACCTTTGGGGGCGACCTACCTATTGATACTCACAAATACATTTCTCTTTGTTTAACCCAGGGACTATTGCCCTGAATTACAACAGAGGGTTTACCTCAGTGACCATACACAATAATGACATCCTGAAAGGAGTGAAACACATCTCTGATGGGGGTACACCAATATACAATAGTAATATACATCAGGCTATCTTCCAAAGTTACAATTACACAATAAATCAAGGAAGCTCTGGATATAAAAAAAGAGAGTTCTTCGAAATTGTCAGTCTAAATTATCTATAAGGTTCTAGACTTCATTTGTATCTTTGCATATAAAATTAATTTATGGGAAATTACAAATAGACACATCATTTGTTAGATCATGATCCAAGACTCAAACATTAAATATTTGACTCATTCCATGTGCTTGAGTATTGAGGAAATTTGACCAAATGATATGTGCATAATCTATGTGGAAGAATTGAAGTGTGTGGGCATTGAATATTGTAGGGACTCAAACCATTCATACACCTCTGAGCAAATACAAGTTAGTGTGGAGGGCCTCAAGATCTCAAATGGAAAGAATTGTTGGCTAATTGTAGGTATATGACCCAAAAGTCAACCCCTGAGTCAAAAAAAAAGTGACACATAGAGTAACATTAATTTCACGACATAGTGATAATTTATTGAGAGTTGTGATTTGATGAGTTAAAAAAGCTGAAAGAAATTGGAATTGGATGTGCACTAAATATGTAGGAGTTAATCCTACAATTTATTTTGGCTACTGTTTGATGTGTGAGAAGAGACTCATAGTTATGAATATGTAATTGCCAAAAGGGAAAGAATTTGATATCTGGGTATTGAAGGATTTTCAATTTCTGGAATTTCTAATAAGGTGACAAAATACATTGTTTTGAAATATATTAGTTCTCACTTTGAATATAGAATAACTCTCCAACAAATGACAAATGTTTTGAGAATGTTTGAGAATGAGACATTATTTCTTTGAGTGGAAGGATATGAATAAAAATGTGGATTAAGGTATACTACAAAAAATGAGAACTATATATGAAGAAGATGACAAAGAGAGAGATGGAAAAAAGGACTATGTGCAAATGTCATGATTATAAGATTATAGATGTCATTGAATACTATGTAAAAAGGAAGGAGAGAAAGGACACTAAATGTGAAGGACAAGAACAATGATGATTATGTATGGAAGAGACATTTGTTTTGATAATAAGAAGCAAGTTTGTAGAAACAAAGGCTAAGTATAAATTGATTATAGATGTACAAGAGATTGAGTTACAGTACCGAAGATAAGTTGAGGAGGTGCATAGGAACAACACATATATACTTTGGGGTGGTATGGTGGTGTAAGGAAAGGGATAGGTGTCTGCTTCCAATCAGTACCAGATAATACATGGAGTTTATGCTTCCTTCAAGCTAATGCTTATAAATTAGGGGATTGGTTTCTCCTTCTAGTTGGTGTGAGAGAATCTAGGGGGTTGGTGCCCCCTTCAAGTTGGTGCTTGTAAAGCTTGGAGATTGGCATGTCTCTAGCAGACGGGTGTCTGCAAGTAATAATTGTTTGTCAAAATAACAACTTTCTATGGTTTAATCCCTTATTGGGTTTCCACATTAAATTTTTTTGTTTCGTGTGTATTAATGTGATGATTGATTTCATTGAAAATTAATGTGGATGGTAAATAAGATTTGAAAGTTAAAATATTTCTTATACTGATTGACCCCCGCCTTCTCAGTATAGTTGAATATTGCAGCAATGATCGTGTCAATCATTCAGTCAAATGAGTCGACTATCTAGTCAAACCTCTAGATGACTACTTTGCTAGATGACTATTGCTTATTGATTGATTGTATCCAAAAGATATAGAGGTTTGATGAACCTACATAACCTTCAGTTCCGACATCATTTCAACACAATTAGGAACTTAAGTAACTACTTTTATCAAATGCGTAAATGGTTTAAATGTTTAAAATTATAATTTATATTGTATAAATTTTATTATACTAAAAAACAAAATGTAGATGAGGTTAGAACTCAAAACCATTTGATTGTGAAGATGAGTCCTAAAGTAATTGTGGAGATGCATTGTAAAATATGAGAGAGCCTATTTGATAAATGCCATTACGTGTCTATTGTTATTTCCAAATAAATAGAGGTTTAATCTGTTCATGTTAAATCTACCTCAGTGATAAAGCAGAATAATTGAATCATTCTACAAAGCAAACAATTATTTAATAATAGATCTTAAAATACTTGGTAAGAACATAAAAATAATATTACATTACGCCAAATGCTCATTTAGAACATAAAGCTTATAATGGTTGATACTTTAATTTTATTTTAAGAAAAAAATATTCTAACAGTTTTTTCAATTTCCACTCTGTGTAATTCCAATAACCCTTTCCATTGTGAAGTATGTGAATTAGTTCATTTCTAACATTTTTGCAGTAATCCTTAATCGTTATTTTCTACACATAAAGTGAGGTAACAATATAATATTACTAGACTATGTAGCCTCACAAACAAACCACATGTAATTTCTTATAACAATCAAATAATTTATATTAGTAAAATGACATTATTCATAAAAAAAAACGATACAAAGTTTGAAATTCTACACAAACAAATTCAACATCTATAGTCAAAGGAGTATTATATCCGTCTTCTCCCTTGTGCCCCCAATGCTTAATAACCAAATGTAGAATTTACTCATAATATAAGCTCGGGATGAACTAAAATAGCGCAATGCAATTTATCTATACCCATAAAGAAATTTATAATTATAACACCAACATTAATCTATAATAGCAGTACTAATAGTCGTATAGGAATACATAGACAGTTTGGATATCTGTCTTAGGAAGAGGTTTGATATGCATAGGAAATCATTCCTCTACCATTGGGGTTTAGGAACGAGTGTTGGTGTCGTAGGTTGATTATCATAGACTAAGAATGAAGAGGGATGGAGGAGTAGATTTATAAGGATATGTGATGGATTTATAATATGTGTTGGCTTACGGATTTGCAGCAATAATATATCTTTAAATCAAAGCAACTAAGAAATTACTAAAAACACATTTATCCCTATAAGTATATCTATTTTTTATTTGGAAACAAAGAGAAGAGTCCATGTAAAATTGGTATAGGAAAAATGTTTCATCTTCCCATCCAAGGTCTCCCTCCAAGTTGTAGTTGTGTTGTGTAGATGTTTTGCGACACTATACTTATTACAAATTTAAAATTGATGGACACGAGACATACAAGCAATGAGGTGATGAGCTTGTGCAAGTCTTGGGTAACATTGATAGCATAGTTAGAGAGCTCACCTTTAAGTAATTATTGATAGCTTATAACAAATTTAGTTCTTTGATAACTAATCTTTGTATTTGAATGATGTTTAAAATAGTTTTCCTTTGATAATTAAAAAACCCAAAAACCACCACTTCCAACAATAGAAGACCGGTTGAGTGCAAAGTAGAGATATGTAGATGTTGTTAGAATATTGAGAAATATGCATAATGAATGTTCTTCCATTGCTGCTGTGTATTTCTTCCCCTTACGAGCAAAACATGAGGAAGGTTCCCTCCCATGGGATCATTACGCAATCTCCAACCCACAAATTTGTTTCTCATTTACTCTTTTCAAATGATCTATGAATTGCTTATGAGTCTTCATTATTGTTGTCAAAATCCATTCATTAACTAAAACCTAAGTCTTCAAAATCTCCCTCAATTAACTAACTCAGATATCATCCCTATGGATGTAGACCAAATGGTGTTAAAGTGTATTGTTAAGTTACTCCTTGGGATATCACGGGTCCAAACCTTGGCGATCATGTGCCCCATGTTGGTAGGTTGTGTGGGTGCACCTAAGTGTATAGTGGTAGTAGATGAGATTCGACCCTGTATCATGCAAGTACGCACCCTGCCCCAATAGTGCTAGCCATTTTTCTGTTTATTCAAATACAAACTAATTTGTGTCATGCAAGTACGCACCCTGCCCCAATAGTGCTAGGCTTTTTCTGTTTATTCAAATACAAACTAATTTGATTGGTTCCACATCAATTACATTTTATGCTCCAAGGGAATTACATCAATTACATTTTTTGGTCCTTTATATCAATGAAGCAATGCATTCTTTGAAAAGATGCAATTTTCATATATATAAGGCTGGAATTGAGTCTGAAGAAATGGAGATAAAGAATTGGGTTTCTTTATGCAAGGAGAGCTGAGATCAAAACTCGTTGTTTTTGGGAGGAGATATCTAAATCCAACCATGCTAAGGGTTGGTACGAACGAGGCTGACTGCGATCTCCTGGTGATTTTGATGGCTTACAGTGAAACAAGCAAATGGTCGAAAAAATAAGGTGTATCATGTGAATTATTTATTATTTGTTTCGACATGTGTTATGGTAAAGTGTTGAGAACACCTGTGAATGGTAAATAAATTAAAACATTATGATAAATAAATTGGTTAGAATCCAATAATTGTATTTTTGAATCTTTAAATAGAATCAACATTAAATATCTAGTGGGAAACAAAGTCTATCATTAATTAATATATATGATTCTAAAAGTTAAAAAAAAAATTCCAACTAAAAAATAAGAAAAAAAATATACTATAAAAATTAAAATCATAAAATATTTTAGTATAAAGTATCTTCTTGATACTTCCAGAATTGTTTCATTAAGAGCACAACTATATCATTTATGGTTTTATGACACTTTTTTCTTTCAAGAAGAAAAGTTCAATCCTTTTTTATATTAACCAGGGAGCTAATTACATGAGAGCTAATTACATGAGTTCAATCGGCGTGCATGTATTTGAGAGGGCTGCAGCCTGTTAATCGAGTGGAAGCAGCAGCATATATAACACTTTTAATCTTAGGAACACCATGAGCGCCGGCAAGCTCATGCAGTGATCCTTCAGCTGTTGATCCTCCTCCTCTTGTATTGAATATAGTTGCAGGTTGGCCATGGGAATTAATTATACCCATCACTACTTGCTGCTGCTGCCTGTTTGGAATTGTATTATTCTTGTAAATTGGCACTGGATTTATGATGTAGTTCGACTGATAAGATCGAATCAGATTGGGAGAGCTGTGGACTCTGGGTAGCTTCATTCCCATCTTCGAAGGCGAATTCATGAATGCCCCCTCTGAGGGAACCTTCCTCATCTTTTGCACCTTGTAAGGGGAAGAAGGACACGACGTTAATGGCGGCGATTCATCCATCCATGGAACCATTTGGCCGGACTGGCAGTCGATCTCTGTTGGTCCATTGGATTCCGGATCGGAAAAATAGTCCGGATTAACTTTCAATAATGGCAATGAATAAGGAATGGTTTTCTTCACCAAAATCGGGGCCAGACCATTAACTGCGTCTACATACCTCTGGTTTGGACTCACCTGGTTTTGGATTGATGGAAGTGGTGGTGTTTGAGGAAACAGAAATGCTCTCACGCGAGGATGACTAGAGCTTTCTTTGTGGCTCTGTAAATTATCGTATCTGTCGTATTCTTCCATCATGTTCTGTAGATCCTCATCGCCTACTACTGATATCAAGGTGTCCAGATCCAGCGTTGGCAACTGATATTTTGTAATCACGCTCTTCGTTTCGAATAAATCCTCCAGCTTTTTCATAAAATCTGGATAATTACCGGGTAATAACAAGGAATTAGCATTAAAAACTGAACTAATTAATTAAAACGAATGAATATATTTCACGTAAGTTATTACGCCAAGAGAAGTCCATCATTTGATGTTGGATCTTACCTGATGGATTGGTATACATTATAATCAATTCAAACATATACTTAAATATGGAGGTCAAACATATTAAGGAGGTTATTAATGATGATCATTAATCAACAGGGTGTAGCAGAGCAATGTTGCAGATTCAATGTTGGTTGTTGGATTTCAAGGTGTTTAGATACAATAGTCAGAGTTTGTAACAGCAATCATTGTTTTGCTGATTAATTTTGGTTGTCATTAACCCTAATTTGAAAGAAGTAGTAACTGGTTCATATTTTAAGGAGGTTATTAATCCTAATTTGAAAGATAAAAAATATCTTTCAATAATAACTAAAAAAAATTAACATAGTTTATATTAGAACCAAATCTAATGATCTCCATAGCAAAACTGACAGTTGGTCTACTAATAAAACTCTATGGGCAAAAAGGATTTGCCATTTTTGTGAGTTTTTTAGCATTGAAGATCAAAATCATTTTCTCCTAGATGTGAGTTTCATAGTATTTGCTAAAATACAAACATTTCTAACCTTTTAACTTGCCCAAAATTACAATGAGCTTGGAAAAGTTCTTACCAAGTTTTTTTAGCACTGGAAACAAAATTTTAAAGCAAACCAAATAATACCCTTCTTAAAGTCCGATAAACAATAAACTAAAGTTGATCTCAATAAACATTCATCATTATCATCCTTGATTGAATGATTAAGAAAAAAAAAAATTTATTATCATGAATTGGGAAAGCTCTAAAAAGATTTATTGAGAGGAAGCAAACCCTGGAAAGTGATGGTTCTGTCGACTGTTACGAGTCTGGTGTCTCCTCCAACATAGCGAAGCTGTCCATCTGATGGCCTTAGCAGAATCTTACCTCCAAAACTGCACAGGAACTTCATCTTATTGCTCCACAAATCCTCGGATTTCAACGAAGCCGGCGCAATCTCATAACCCATCTGATTATAATTAGATCCCAGATTTTAAACCTTACATCCAGAAATCTTGCAACTCTAAGTCATACTAATTTTCCCATCAATTATACCGCCCAGTTTTTTTATCTTTCCAAAATTTTACCTCAGGTTCAGAGACGGGCATGGACTTTGAAAAAAACAAAGAACAATGGGATGTCACACAGCTGGAGACGGGCATGGGCTTCGAAAAAACAGAGAACAATGGTATGTCTAACAATAATTTCTTTTTTAAGCCACATAATATATGCGCGTGCATTGTTCAAACATTTGGATTTAATGGAGGATCTTCTAATATTAGAGCCACGCAATCGGCATAGAAATCAAAACTATTATAGGAACAGGAACATCCGCAAGCTTGTTGGGTCGGTATTCTGTTTTTTCCTGGGAAAAAACAATCAATAATGTAGATTTTCCACTTTTACGTGACACGTGGTGATTGCGTAATCAACCAAATTGTAGTCACTAAACTTAAAATACGCATCTGCCAAAAAGCCGTATAACCGTGTAACTTTCGGTATTCATGAATTCTTTCAAAGATACGCGTGCAAATGAAGAGCGAGATTATAATGGAGGTAACTAGAAATGCCGTTTTGGACTGAAATTTGGGAATTATATTTTTAATGATAATTAATATATTTATATAGTTTGTGGTTGGATTAGGTTGATAGGGATTAAATGGTTGAGAGATAAAAATGGAATGGAAGCGATTTGGATTCTTTTTATTTCGTGGTTATTCATGTCATTCTTTTTATTATCCATTTAATAACTATCAGTTATATATATATATATATATATGTGTGTGTGTGTGTGTATAATCACCTCCTTCTAGTTATCTGTCATGAATTGTTGGTTATCCATTCATCACTTATGAGTTATCCATGCATCTCTACTAGTTATCTATTCATCTACTACAAACTATTTTATATCTATCCACTTAAATATTTTTCATTTAAATATTATATATTTTGGAAAATTGTTTTGTAAAGTTATATAGATTATTTTAAATTTTAAAATGTAAATAATAAATTTTAATTTATCAAATTATGGAAGAGTGTTTTGAAATAAAATGGTTTAATATAAAATATAACACTAAGAAGAGTTGTTTGAAATGAAATGAAATGGTTTAATATAAAGATAACACTTCCATTATTAATATCAATTTTTTTTTTTTGGGTGCATTGGGTGGAAGGGAGGCAGGCCAATGGAAGGAGGGTTGTGTAAATGTCTTGTTGGGGCGCATACTCCATGTTGGGTAACTCCACGGTTAATTAGAAAATTTGTAAGCGGAGCTATGGGCCAAAATAGTCTTAGAGGTGTCGGGGTAAGTCAAAACCCTCTTTTTTGTAATAAACCCGTGGTTTAAATCCAGGGTTTAGGGTTTTTGGGTGCCCATGGTTTAAGACCATGGTTTTGTAAAACTGCGCAGTATAAATAAGCGCTTGCGTAAAAAGGATAGGTTAGGCTTTTTGATGAAAAAAAAGACAAGGCGAAGTAAGGTTGGTTTTTGTAAGGAAAGGATAAGTCCCAGCTGTGTGCGTGGACGACCTCTGCAGCTGTGTGCGCAAAGGGTTCTTGTAAGAAAAGGAAGAAAGATCTGCAGCTGTGTGCGCAGAAGCCTGCTGCTGTGTGCGCGGCTGTTAAGGACTGAAGGGATCTGCAGCTGAGTGCGCAATCGACTGTGGTTTTGAGGAAAGAGGAATAAAATGCAGTTTGTGGACGTAGCCCCTACACTGGGGGTGAACCACGTTATATTTGGTGTCGTGGTTCTATTGTGTTGTTTATGTTTCTGTTATTTTCATGCATTAAACTGAATACATCTGATAATATAAGATCACTGCTAGTAATAAGCTTCGCTGTGAATTCCCCGTAGTGGGTTATGCAAGTTTAGTTTGTTTATTGTGCTGCGAAGTCATATGTGAATGAATGATAAATTTACAAGTGTTGATTAATAATTGCTTTTAAAGGCTAAGGTACAGTAATACCCCTTTCTGCATGCAGAAACCTGATTCTGCGGCACCCCATTGCTGTTTCGGGTGAGACTGCAACCTACGTGCAGGTTGTTGCCGAAAGGGCCAACACGGTGGGTCTTTTGTTGGTGCGACGTATAAGAATTAACTCGGGTCTGCCCTATTGCCCAACAAATTGGTTCCGTTGCCGGTTGAACTCAGTACCTGCTCAAGAGGGGTTTACCTGGTACCACAAGGGCTATGTTCTGGAGGCCCTCTGTGAAGGACATCAGTGATTGGTTTGCTGAGATCTGTTTGCAATTCGCGCAGCAAGAGAATACGAATC